>CAMTZB010000025.1:17105000-17115919 GCA_947086495.1 Morpho achilles | reverse complement strand
CTAACCTAACCTAACCTAACCTAACCTAACCTAACCTAACCTAACCTAACCTAACCTAACCTAACCTAACCTAACCTAACCTAACCTAACCTAACCTAACCTAACCTAACCTAACCTAACCTAACCTAACCTAACCTAACCTAACCTAACCTAACCTAACCTAACCTAACCTAACCTAACCTAACCTAACCTAACCTAACCTAACCTAACCTAACCTAACCTAACCTAACCTAACCTAACCTAACCTAACCTAACCTAACCTAACCTAACCTAACCTAACCTAACCTAACCTAACCTAACCTAACCTAACCTAACCTAACCTAACCTAACCTAACCTAACCTAACCTAACCTAACCTAACCTAACCTAACCTAACCTAACCTAACCTAACCTAACCTAACCTAACCTAACCTAACCTAACCTAACCTAACCTAACCTAACCTAACCTAACCTAACCTAACCTAACCTAACCTAACCTAACCTAACCTAACCTAACCTAACCTAACCTAACCTAACCTAACCTAACCTAACCTAACCTAACCTAACCTAACCTAACCTAACCTAACCTAACCTAACCTAACCTAACCTAACCTAACCTAACCTAACCTAACCTAACCTAACCTAACCTAACCTAACCTAACCTAACCTAACCTAACCTAACCTAACCTAACCTAACCTAACCTAACCTAACCTAACCTAACCTAACCTAACCTAACCTAACCTAACCTAACCTAACCTAACCTAACCTAACCTAACCTAACCTAACCTAACCTAACCTAACCTAACCTAACCTAACCTAACCTAACCTAACCTAACCTAACCTAACCTAACCTAACCTAACCTAACCTAACCTAACCTAACCTAACCTAACCTAACCTAACCTAACCTAACCTAACCTAACCTAACCTAACCTAACCTAACCTAACCTAACCTAACCTAACCTAACCTAACCTAACCTAACCTAACCTAACCTAACCTAACCTAACCTAACCTAACCTAACCTAACCTAACCTAACCTAACCTAACCTAACCTAACCTAACCTAACCTAACCTAACCTAACCTAACCTAACCTAACCTAACCTAACCTAACCTAACCTAACCTAACCTAACCTAACCTAACCTAACCTAACCTAACCTAACCTAACCTAACCTAACCTAACCTAACCTAACCTAACCTAACCTAACCTAACCTAACCTAACCTAACCTAACCTAACCTAACCTAACCTAACCTAACCTAACCTAACCTAACCTAACCTAACCTAACCTAACCTAACCTAACCTAACCTAACCTAACCTAACCTAACCTAACCTAACCTAACCTAACCTAACCTAACCTAACCTAACCTAACCTAACCTAACCTAACCTAACCTAACCTAACCTAACCTAACCTAACCTAACCTAACCTAACCTAACCTAACCTAACCTAACCTAACCTAACCTAACCTAACCTAACCTAACCTAACCTAACCTAACCTAACCTAACCTAACCTAACCTAACCTAACCTAACCTAACCTAACCTAACCTAACCTAACCTAACCTAACCTAACCTAACCTAACCTAACCTAACCTAACCTAACCTAACCTAACCTAACCTAACCTAACCTAACCTAACCTAACCTAACCTAACCTAACCTAACCTAACCTAACCTAACCTAACCTAACCTAACCTAACCTAACCTAACCTAACCTAACCTAACCTAACCTAACCTAACCTAACCTAACCTAACCTAACCTAACCTAACCTAACCTAACCTAACCTAACCTAACCTAACCTAACCTAACCTAACCTAACCTAACCTAACCTAACCTAACCTAACCTAACCTAACCTAACCTAACCTAACCTAACCTAACCTAACCTAACCTAACCTAACCTAACCTAACCTAACCTAACCTAACCTAACCTAACCTAACCTAACCTAACCTAACCTAACCTAACCTAACCTAACCTAACCTAACCTAACCTAACCTAACCTAACCTAACCTAACCTAACCTAACCTAACCTAACCTAACCTAACCTAACCTAACCTAACCTAACCTAACCTAACCTAACCTAACCTAACCTAACCTAACCTAACCTAACCTAACCTAACCTAACCTAACCTAACCTAACCTAACCTAACCTAACCTAACCTAACCTAACCTAACCTAACCTAACCTAACCTAACCTAACCTAACCTAACCTAACCTAACCTAACCTAACCTAACCTAACCTAACCTAACCTAACCTAACCTAACCTAACCTAACCTAACCTAACCTAACCTAACCTAACCTAACCTAACCTAACCTAACCTAACCTAACCTAACCTAACCTAACCTAACCTAACCTAACCTAACCTAACCTAACCTAACCTAACCTAACCTAACCTAACCTAACCTAACCTAACCTAACCTAACCTAACCTAACCTAACCTAACCTAACCTAACCTAACCTAACCTAACCTAACCTAACCTAACCTAACCTAACCTAACCTAACCTAACCTAACCTAACCTAACCTAACCTAACCTAACCTAACCTAACCTAACCTAACCTAACCTAACCTAACCTAACCTAACCTAACCTAACCTAACCTAACCTAACCTAACCTAACCTAACCTAACCTAACCTAACCTAACCTAACCTAACCTAACCTAACCTAACCTAACCTAACCTAACCTAACCTAACCTAACCTAACCTAACCTAACCTAACCTAACCTAACCTAACCTAACCTAACCTAACCTAACCTAACCTAACCTAACCTAACCTAACCTAACCTAACCTAACCTAACCTAACCTAACCTAACCTAACCTAACCTAACCTAACCTAACCTAACCTAACCTAACCTAACCTAACCTAACCTAACCTAACCTAACCTAACCTAACCTAACCTAACCTAACCTAACCTAACCTAACCTAACCTAACCTAACCTAACCTAACCTAACCTAACCTAACCTAACCTAACCTAACCTAACCTAACCTAACCTAACCTAACCTAACCTAACCTAACCTAACCTAACCTAACCTAACCTAACCTAACCTAACCTAACCTAACCTAACCTAACCTAACCTAACCTAACCTAACCTAACCTAACCTAACCTAACCTAACCTAACCTAACCTAACCTAACCTAACCTAACCTAACCTAACCTAACCTAACCTAACCTAACCTAACCTAACCTAACCTAACCTAACCTAACCTAACCTAACCTAACCTAACCTAACCTAACCTAACCTAACCTAACCTAACCTAACCTAACCTAACCTAACCTAACCTAACCTAACCTAACCTAACCTAACCTAACCTAACCTAACCTAACCTAACCTAACCTAACCTAACCTAACCTAACCTAACCTAACCTAACCTAACCTAACCTAACCTAACCTAACCTAACCTAACCTAACCTAACCTAACCTAACCTAACCTAACCTAACCTAACCTAACCTAACCTAACCTAACCTAACCTAACCTAACCTAACCTAACCTAACCTAACCTAACCTAACCTAACCTAACCTAACCTAACCTAACCTAACCTAACCTAACCTAACCTAACCTAACCTAACCTAACCTAACCTAACCTAACCTAACCTAACCTAACCTAACCTAACCTAACCTAACCTAACCTAACCTAACCTAACCTAACCTAACCTAACCTAACCTAACCTAACCTAACCTAACCTAACCTAACCTAACCTAACCTAACCTAACCTAACCTAACCTAACCTAACCTAACCTAACCTAACCTAACCTAACCTAACCTAACCTAACCTAACCTAACCTAACCTAACCTAACCTAACCTAACCTAACCTAACCTAACCTAACCTAACCTAACCTAACCTAACCTAACCTAACCTAACCTAACCTAACCTAACCTAACCTAACCTAACCTAACCTAACCTAACCTAACCTAACCTAACCTAACCTAACCTAACCTAACCTAACCTAACCTAACCTAACCTAACCTAACCTAACCTAACCTAACCTAACCTAACCTAACCTAACCTAACCTAACCTAACCTAACCTAACCTAACCTAACCTAACCTAACCTAACCTAACCTAACCTAACCTAACCTAACCTAACCTAACCTAACCTAACCTAACCTAACCTAACCTAACCTAACCTAACCTAACCTAACCTAACCTAACCTAACCTAACCTAACCTAACCTAACCTAACCTAACCTAACCTAACCTAACCTAACCTAACCTAACCTAACCTAACCTAACCTAACCTAACCTAACCTAACCTAACCTAACCTAACCTAACCTAACCTAACCTAACCTAACCTAACCTAACCTAACCTAACCTAACCTAACCTAACCTAACCTAACCTAACCTAACCTAACCTAACCTAACCTAACCTAACCTAACCTAACCTAACCTAACCTAACCTAACCTAACCTAACCTAACCTAACCTAACCTAACCTAACCTAACCTAACCTAACCTAACCTAACCTAACCTAACCTAACCTAACCTAACCTAACCTAACCTAACCTAACCTAACCTAACCTAACCTAACCTAACCTAACCTAACCTAACCTAACCTAACCTAACCTAACCTAACCTAACCTAACCTAACCTAACCTAACCTAACCTAACCTAACCTAACCTAACCTAACCTAACCTAACCTAACCTAACCTAACCTAACCTAACCTAACCTAACCTAACCTAACCTAACCTAACCTAACCTAACCTAACCTAACCTAACCTAACCTAACCTAACCTAACCTAACCTAACCTAACCTAACCTAACCTAACCTAACCTAACCTAACCTAACCTAACCTAACCTAACCTAACCTAACCTAACCTAACCTAACCTAACCTAACCTAACCTAACCTAACCTAACCTAACCTAACCTAACCTAACCTAACCTAACCTAACCTAACCTAACCTAACCTAACCTAACCTAACCTAACCTAACCTAACCTAACCTAACCTAACCTAACCTAACCTAACCTAACCTAACCTAACCTAACCTAACCTAACCTAACCTAACCTAACCTAACCTAACCTAACCTAACCTAACCTAACCTAACCTAACCTAACCTAACCTAACCTAACCTAACCTAACCTAACCTAACCTAACCTAACCTAACCTAACCTAACCTAACCTAACCTAACCTAACCTAACCTAACCTAACCTAACCTAACCTAACCTAACCTAACCTAACCTAACCTAACCTAACCTAACCTAACCTAACCTAACCTAACCTAACCTAACCTAACCTAACCTAACCTAACCTAACCTAACCTAACCTAACCTAACCTAACCTAACCTAACCTAACCTAACCTAACCTAACCTAACCTAACCTAACCTAACCTAACCTAACCTAACCTAACCTAACCTAACCTAACCTAACCTAACCTAACCTAACCTAACCTAACCTAACCTAACCTAACCTAACCTAACCTAACCTAACCTAACCTAACCTAACCTAACCTAACCTAACCTAACCTAACCTAACCTAACCTAACCTAACCTAACCTAACCTAACCTAACCTAACCTAACCTAACCTAACCTAACCTAACCTAACCTAACCTAACCTAACCTAACCTAACCTAACCTAACCTAACCTAACCTAACCTAACCTAACCTAACCTAACCTAACCTAACCTAACCTAACCTAACCTAACCTAACCTAACCTAACCTAACCTAACCTAACCTAACCTAACCTAACCTAACCTAACCTAACCTAACCTAACCTAACCTAACCTAAC
The DNA here is from genome assembly GCA_947086495.1 of Morpho achilles. Lineage (NCBI taxonomy): Eukaryota > Metazoa > Arthropoda > Insecta > Lepidoptera > Nymphalidae > Morpho > Morpho achilles. Next base: position 17,110,204 of record CAMTZB010000025.1, on the reverse strand, counting down.
CTAACCTAACCTAACCTAACCTAACCTAACCTAACCTAACCTAACCTAACCTAACCTAACCTAACCTAACCTAACCTAACCTAACCTAACCTAACCTAACCTAACCTAACCTAACCTAACCTAACCTAACCTAACCTAACCTAACCTAACCTAACCTAACCTAACCTAACCTAACCTAACCTAACCTAACCTAACCTAACCTAACCTAACCTAACCTAACCTAACCTAACCTAACCTAACCTAACCTAACCTAACCTAACCTAACCTAACCTAACCTAACCTAACCTAACCTAACCTAACCTAACCTAACCTAACCTAACCTAACCTAACCTAACCTAACCTAACCTAACCTAACCTAACCTAACCTAACCTAACCTAACCTAACCTAACCTAACCTAACCTAACCTAACCTAACCTAACCTAACCTAACCTAACCTAACCTAACCTAACCTAACCTAACCTAACCTAACCTAACCTAACCTAACCTAACCTAACCTAACCTAACCTAACCTAACCTAACCTAACCTAACCTAACCTAACCTAACCTAACCTAACCTAACCTAACCTAACCTAACCTAACCTAACCTAACCTAACCTAACCTAACCTAACCTAACCTAACCTAACCTAACCTAACCTAACCTAACCTAACCTAACCTAACCTAACCTAACCTAACCTAACCTAACCTAACCTAACCTAACCTAACCTAACCTAACCTAACCTAACCTAACCTAACCTAACCTAACCTAACCTAACCTAACCTAACCTAACCTAACCTAACCTAACCTAACCTAACCTAACCTAACCTAACCTAACCTAACCTAACCTAACCTAACCTAACCTAACCTAACCTAACCTAACCTAACCTAACCTAACCTAACCTAACCTAACCTAACCTAACCTAACCTAACCTAACCTAACCTAACCTAACCTAACCTAACCTAACCTAACCTAACCTAACCTAACCTAACCTAACCTAACCTAACCTAACCTAACCTAACCTAACCTAACCTAACCTAACCTAACCTAACCTAACCTAACCTAACCTAACCTAACCTAACCTAACCTAACCTAACCTAACCTAACCTAACCTAACCTAACCTAACCTAACCTAACCTAACCTAACCTAACCTAACCTAACCTAACCTAACCTAACCTAACCTAACCTAACCTAACCTAACCTAACCTAACCTAACCTAACCTAACCTAACCTAACCTAACCTAACCTAACCTAACCTAACCTAACCTAACCTAACCTAACCTAACCTAACCTAACCTAACCTAACCTAACCTAACCTAACCTAACCTAACCTAACCTAACCTAACCTAACCTAACCTAACCTAACCTAACCTAACCTAACCTAACCTAACCTAACCTAACCTAACCTAACCTAACCTAACCTAACCTAACCTAACCTAACCTAACCTAACCTAACCTAACCTAACCTAACCTAACCTAACCTAACCTAACCTAACCTAACCTAACCTAACCTAACCTAACCTAACCTAACCTAACCTAACCTAACCTAACCTAACCTAACCTAACCTAACCTAACCTAACCTAACCTAACCTAACCTAACCTAACCTAACCTAACCTAACCTAACCTAACCTAACCTAACCTAACCTAACCTAACCTAACCTAACCTAACCTAACCTAACCTAACCTAACCTAACCTAACCTAACCTAACCTAACCTAACCTAACCTAACCTAACCTAACCTAACCTAACCTAACCTAACCTAACCTAACCTAACCTAACCTAACCTAACCTAACCTAACCTAACCTAACCTAACCTAACCTAACCTAACCTAACCTAACCTAACCTAACCTAACCTAACCTAACCTAACCTAACCTAACCTAACCTAACCTAACCTAACCTAACCTAACCTAACCTAACCTAACCTAACCTAACCTAACCTAACCTAACCTAACCTAACCTAACCTAACCTAACCTAACCTAACCTAACCTAACCTAACCTAACCTAACCTAACCTAACCTAACCTAACCTAACCTAACCTAACCTAACCTAACCTAACCTAACCTAACCTAACCTAACCTAACCTAACCTAACCTAACCTAACCTAACCTAACCTAACCTAACCTAACCTAACCTAACCTAACCTAACCTAACCTAACCTAACCTAACCTAACCTAACCTAACCTAACCTAACCTAACCTAACCTAACCTAACCTAACCTAACCTAACCTAACCTAACCTAACCTAACCTAACCTAACCTAACCTAACCTAACCTAACCTAACCTAACCTAACCTAACCTAACCTAACCTAACCTAACCTAACCTAACCTAACCTAACCTAACCTAACCTAACCTAACCTAACCTAACCTAACCTAACCTAACCTAACCTAACCTAACCTAACCTAACCTAACCTAACCTAACCTAACCTAACCTAACCTAACCTAACCTAACCTAACCTAACCTAACCTAACCTAACCTAACCTAACCTAACCTAACCTAACCTAACCTAACCTAACCTAACCTAACCTAACCTAACCTAACCTAACCTAACCTAACCTAACCTAACCTAACCTAACCTAACCTAACCTAACCTAACCTAACCTAACCTAACCTAACCTAACCTAACCTAACCTAACCTAACCTAACCTAACCTAACCTAACCTAACCTAACCTAACCTAACCTAACCTAACCTAACCTAACCTAACCTAACCTAACCTAACCTAACCTAACCTAACCTAACCTAACCTAACCTAACCTAACCTAACCTAACCTAACCTAACCTAACCTAACCTAACCTAACCTAACCTAACCTAACCTAACCTAACCTAACCTAACCTAACCTAACCTAACCTAACCTAACCTAACCTAACCTAACCTAACCTAACCTAACCTAACCTAACCTAACCTAACCTAACCTAACCTAACCTAACCTAACCTAACCTAACCTAACCTAACCTAACCTAACCTAACCTAACCTAACCTAACCTAACCTAACCTAACCTAACCTAACCTAACCTAACCTAACCTAACCTAACCTAACCTAACCTAACCTAACCTAACCTAACCTAACCTAACCTAACCTAACCTAACCTAACCTAACCTAACCTAACCTAACCTAACCTAACCTAACCTAACCTAACCTAACCTAACCTAACCTAACCTAACCTAACCTAACCTAACCTAACCTAACCTAACCTAACCTAACCTAACCTAACCTAACCTAACCTAACCTAACCTAACCTAACCTAACCTAACCTAACCTAACCTAACCTAACCTAACCTAACCTAACCTAACCTAACCTAACCTAACCTAACCTAACCTAACCTAACCTAACCTAACCTAACCTAACCTAACCTAACCTAACCTAACCTAACCTAACCTAACCTAACCTAACCTAACCTAACCTAACCTAACCTAACCTAACCTAACCTAACCTAACCTAACCTAACCTAACCTAACCTAACCTAACCTAACCTAACCTAACCTAACCTAACCTAACCTAACCTAACCTAACCTAACCTAACCTAACCTAACCTAACCTAACCTAACCTAACCTAACCTAACCTAACCTAACCTAACCTAACCTAACCTAACCTAACCTAACCTAACCTAACCTAACCTAACCTAACCTAACCTAACCTAACCTAACCTAACCTAACCTAACCTAACCTAACCTAACCTAACCTAACCTAACCTAACCTAACCTAACCTAACCTAACCTAACCTAACCTAACCTAACCTAACCTAACCTAACCTAACCTAACCTAACCTAACCTAACCTAACCTAACCTAACCTAACCTAACCTAACCTAACCTAACCTAACCTAACCTAACCTAACCTAACCTAACCTAACCTAACCTAACCTAACCTAACCTAACCTAACCTAACCTAACCTAACCTAACCTAACCTAACCTAACCTAACCTAACCTAACCTAACCTAACCTAACCTAACCTAACCTAACCTAACCTAACCTAACCTAACCTAACCTAACCTAACCTAACCTAACCTAACCTAACCTAACCTAACCTAACCTAACCTAACCTAACCTAACCTAACCTAACCTAACCTAACCTAACCTAACCTAACCTAACCTAACCTAACCTAACCTAACCTAACCTAACCTAACCTAACCTAACCTAACCTAACCTAACCTAACCTAACCTAACCTAACCTAACCTAACCTAACCTAACCTAACCTAACCTAACCTAACCTAACCTAACCTAACCTAACCTAACCTAACCTAACCTAACCTAACCGAACCTAACCTAACCTAACCTAACCTAACCTAACCTAACCTAACCTAACCTAACCTAACCTAACCTAACCTAACCTAACCTAACCTAACCTAACCTAACCTAACCTAACCTAACCTAACCTAACCTAACCTAACCTAACCTAACCTAACCTAACCTAACCTAACCTAACCTAACCTAACCTAACCTAACCTAACCTAACCTAACCTAACCTAACCTAACCTAACCTAACCTAACCTAACCTAACCTAACCTAACCTAACCTAACCTAACCTAACCTAACCTAACCTAACCTAACCTAACCTAACCTAACCTAACCTAACCTAACCTAACCTAACCTAACCTAACCTAACCTAACCTAACCTAACCTAACCTAACCTAACCTAACCTAACCTAACCTAACCTAACCTAACCTAACCTAACCTAACCTAACCTAACCTAACCTAACCTAACCTAACCTAACCTAACCTAACCTAACCTAACCTAACCTAACCTAACCTAACCTAACCTAACCTAACCTAACCTAACCTAACCTAACCTAACCTAACCTAACCTAACCTAACCTAACCTAACCTAACCTAACCTAACCTAACCTAACCTAACCTAACCTAACCTAACCTAACCTAACCTAACCTAACCTAACCTAACCTAACCTAACCTAACCTAACCTAACCTAACCTAACCTAACCTAACCTAACCTAACCTAACCTAACCTAACCTAACCTAACCTAACCTAACCTAACCTAACCTAACCTAACCTAACCTAACCTAACCTAACCTAACCTAACCTAACCTAACCTAACCTAACCTAACCTAACCTAACCTAACCTAACCTAACCTAACCTAACCTAACCTAACCTAACCTAACCTAACCTAACCTAACCTAACCTAACCTAACCTAACCTAACCTAACCTAACCTAACCTAACCTAACCTAACCTAACCTAACCTAACCTAACCTAA
>CAMTZB010000025.1:16685000-17100000 GCA_947086495.1 Morpho achilles | reverse complement strand
ACCTGCAAGGAAAGAGATCTCTAAGAAAGACTCTAGAGGAGACCACAAAGAAGATAATGAATCAGAACCGCAATACGAAAATCGTAAGGCGGAAGCAAAGGCGCTTCAAAAACAAATTCTGGAAAGTTTAAATGAATCACGAAACATAAAAGGCGACATAAAAAAGACAGTTGAAACAAAAACCAAACGACTCTACAAACTATATCAAAGAGCGGAAGAGGAGTTAGAGAGACTGAAACTATGTAAGAGAACGGATACATCGTCGACAATCGACCTAACGGTCAGCGCACCAAACCCCTATGATGAACCCATTAAGAAAATTCAGGAGATAGTGAAGGAGTACTCCCTTATGCTGGCTGAAAATGGTCGTAAAATGGACAAGCTGAACCACGCCATCGATGCACACACTGCCTCCCTTGAGAAGCCTGCTACCTACGCGAGTGTGGTGGCGACAGGAACTGGCGCCGCCTTACAACCAAGGCGTAGTGCGCTGCACTCGGTGGTGGTTACGTCAAAAGACGAAACACACTCAGGAGAAGAGGTCCTTGAAAAGTTGAGGAAAACAATAAATGCAAAAGAAGGCTGGGTCAAGATCGAAAGGGTCAGAAAGGCAAAGGACCAAAAAGTAATTTTAGGATTTAGCACAACAGAGGAAAGGGATAAGGTTAAAGAAAGATTGGCGAAGGAAGGAGCTGACCTTACCGTCGAGGAGGTCAAAAACAAGGACCCGCTTCTGATAATCAAAGAAGTGCTTTCGGTGAACACTGACGACGACGTCCTTAAAGCACTGAGGAATCAGAATCGGGATATTTTTGGCCCCCGTGACGGTGAGGAAGATAGACTGATGATCAAATATAGAAGGAGAGCGAGGAACCCCCACACTCATCACATCGTGGTGAGTGTGACACCTCAAGTGTGGCAGAGAGCAGTCAGAATTGGCTACATACATTTTGACATGCAGCGGGCGAGGATCGAGGACCAGTCACCACTGGTCCAGTGCTCCCGGTGTCTGGCGTACGGGCATGGCCGACGCTTCTGTAAAGAAGCGATCGACCTGTGCAGCCATTGCGGCGGGCCACATCTCAAGAAAGAATGTCCGGAGTTCGCTGTAAACCCGCCCTCATGCAAGAATTGCCAAAGGGCCAAAAAAGACAACCGAGAGCACAATGCCTTCAGCCGTGACTGCCCAGTAAGAATAAAGTGGGACACTATAGCAAGGTCGACTGTAGCATATTGCTAAAGTTGCCTTAGGCGAAAACTACCTTATGCTGCAGTCGAACTTGCAACGAAAAAAGCTCGCCACGTACGAACTTCTTCTAGAGGCCGAAAAACGTAAAGCTGCCATAGCCCTCATCCAGGAACCCTATGTGGGAGGGAATAAGATAATGAGGGGCTACAAAGGAGTTAGGATTTACCAGAGCGCCGGTATGGAAGAAGGAACGGTCAAAGCAGCAATAGCAGTTTTTGACCAGGACCTCAATATCGAGCAATTCCCGAAACTCACCACCAAAAACATCGTAGTGGTGGGAATCCATACCAGCGCATGGAAGATGGCCGTAATATCATACTACTTTGAGCCCGATCAACCTATCCGGGAAAAACTGGAATATCTGAAGAGGGCAGTAAAAGATCTAGAGTATAAGTATGTTCTAATAGGCGGAGATGCAAACGCCAAGAGCATATGGTGGGGTAGCCCAAAAACTGACAGCAGAGGTGATGAAATGGCAGGCGCTCTAAATGAAATGGGTCTCAACATACTGAACACGGGAAACTTACCAACCTTTGATACAATCAGGGGAGGTCAACGGTACAAAAGCTATGTCGACATAACAGCCTGCTCAGCGGAAATATTGCGACTTGTGGAGGACTGGAAAGTAGACGAAGAACTTACTGGCTCGGACCACAATGGCATTGCATTTAAAATCAGGCTCCAAAAATCGAAAGGCATTAGAATAAACAGAACCACCAGAAAATTTAACACTAAAAATGCAAACTGGGAAAAATTCACAAATACACTTAGACAATTGAAAATAGAAAATAATATTAACATAATAGAAATTCAAAAAATAGATAAAGTAGAACAAATAGATGAAACTGTGAATAAAATAACCGAAATTGTAAATAAAACCTGCTTGGAAACACTACCTAAGAAAAAATTAAAAGACCAAATTGCAGTGCCGTGGTGGTCCGAGAAGTTAGCAAAGCTAAAGAGAGAAGTTGCCACAAAAAAGCGCAGAATAAGAAACGCCGCTGAAGTTCGAAGATCAAAGGTTGTTGAGGAGTACCTGAAACAAAAGGAAATATATGAGACCGAAACAGTCAAGGCACAAACAACAAGCTGGAAGGAGTTCTGCGGGAAACAAGATAGAGAGGGGATCTGGGAGGGGATCTATAGAGTTATAGGGAGGACAACGAACAGGGTTGAGGACTTACCATTGGAAAAGGAGGGAAAGGTACTAGATGCGAGAGGGTCGGCGGAGTTGCTGGCGGATACCTTCTATCCCAAAGATGCTGAGGAAAATGATACAGCAATACAGCAGGAAACTAGAAGGAAAGCGCAGAGAGCAAATGACGGGGAACAAGATAATACTTGGGACCCGCCATTTACTGTTGCAGAATTAATCCGCGCAACTAAATCCTTCAACCCAAAGAAGGCGCCGGGAGTTGAGGGATTTACGGCCGATATCTGCGCTAAAATGATCCAGGACGACCAGGAACTCTTTTTAAAATTATTAAATAAGTGCCTCGAACACTTTTATTTCCCTAAAGCATGGAAAGAAGCTACCGTTGTGGCACTCAGAAAACCTGGGAAACCAGACTACTCCTCCCCAAAAGCTTACAGGCCCATCGGACTATTGCCAATATTAGGAAAAATATATGAGAAGATGTTGGTGGCCCGACTCAAGTTTTACCTTTTGCCAAAAATGAGCACACGCCAATATGGGTTCATGCCACAAAGGAGTACCGAAGACGCCCTCTATACCCTCATGCAACACATCCGGAGCAAACTCAAAGAAAAGAAAATTGTCGCATTGGTATCGTTGGATATAGAAGGGGCCTTCGATAACGCCTGGTGGCCGGCAATCAAAGTGCGTTTGGCAGAAGAAAAGTGTCCATTAAACTTGAGACGGGTCATTAGCAGCTACCTTAAAGATCGAAAAGTCCGTGTGAGATATTTGGGAGAGGAGTATGTGAAGAGTACCAATAAGGGTTGCATACAGGGATCTATTGGCGGACCCATTCTCTGGAATCTCATCCTCGATCCTCTCCTAAAGGGACTATCGGGAAAAGGACATTATTGTCAAGCATTCGCAGATGATGTTATATTGCTGTTCGACGGTGAAACCGCACTAGACATAGAAAGACGAGCAAATGCTGCGCTTGAATATGTTCAGGAGTGGGGTGCAGTAAACAAGCTACGTTTCGCCCCCAACAAAACGAGTGCGGTGATAATAACGAATAAGCTCAAATACGACACCCCACGCCTGAACATGAAAGGCATTGAAATTAAAACGACTCAAGAAGTCAAAATCTTAGGAGTCACCATCGACAGCAAGCTAACCTTCAACACACATGTTAGCAACGTAAGCAAAAAAGCCTTAAACATATATAAACAACTATCAAGAGCCGCTAAGGTAAGTTGGGGATTAAACTCCGATATAATAAAAACAATTTATGTAGCAGTTATAGAACCAATTATTCTGTACGCAGCTAGCGTATGGGCCCCAGCAGCAAACAAGCTGGGTATCCAAAAGACTCTCGGTGTAGTCCAGCGTGGAATTGCCCAAAAAATATGCCGAGCCTACCGCACGGTCTCCTTGAACTCAGCACTTATTTTGGCTGGCATACTCCCACTCGACCTTCGCGTTCGAGAGATGGCTTTATTATATGAAGCAAAGAGGGGAGTACCCCAGCCGTCACTGGGGGACAGAGAGATTGAGCGGATGGCATCGGCGCTGGAAAATCCACATCCAGCCGAATACGTGAATATCGACGTTTTGAACCTGGTAGACCGAGAACAACAATACGGTGGTGAACCTGAAATCCGTATATTCACAGATGGGAGCAAGATTGACGGCAAGGTGGGTGCAGCTGTTTCCATTTGGAAAGGGGGCACAGAAGCTAAAGCCGTCAAGCTTGCTCTCTCAGACCACTGTACGGTCTATCAGGCTGAACTGTTAGCAATCTGTAGGGCCAGCATTGAGACAACAAAATACAGCGCTGGAACATTTGGTATATTGAGTGACTCTATGGCAGCCCTCCAAACAGTGAAAAACCCAAGTTGCCTCCACCCCCTAGCAGTAGAAACTAGACGGAATCTTAAAATGGCATTCCACCAGGGCAAAGATGTCACTCTGTCCTGGGTAAAAGCACATGTGGGGCTGGAAGGCAACGAGAGAGCGGATGTTTTGGCTAAAGAGGCTGCCAGGAAATTAAAAACAAGGCGAAACTATAGTCACTGCCCGGTTTCATTCGTCAAGCAAAGCATTAGAATGGCGACGATTGACGAATGGAACCAAAGATATACTACAGGTGATACAGCCGCGGTAACAAAGCTCTTTTTCCCGGATGCGCGAGCTGCGTACAGAATAATAGGCAAAATTAAAATCGATCGGTACATAGCTCAAGTGATGACAGGGCATGGTGGATTCTCCGAATACCTGGCTCGCTTCAAGTGTAAGGAGAACCCATCATGCATCTGTGACCCAGATATACCAGAAACGGTGGTACACATATTGTGCGAGTGCCCAACAAATGATGTCGAGCGTTTCAACCTTGAACAAAAGCTAGAGATAAAATTAGAAGCTGGCAACTTGTGCAATGTGATAGCCAGTAAACAAAAAATGATTTTCTTGGACTATTGTGTAAAAATAGCCCAAACCGTAAACCTTCGAAATAAAACTTAAATATAGAGAAGCAATTTATACTAAGATTAATATCTAAGTATATTATGTATATTAGTATAACAGTAGCCATGTGTAATAATAAAATAGTCCTTAAAATTAAATTGTATACATATATCTATAGATTAATTAAATAATATATACATATATAGTTATAAGAAAAATGTAAACCAGTAACTTAGTTATAATATCGCTATTACCTTGTCAATTTGTCATCTTTAGATTGTAAGAATCATGTAAATTAGATAACATAAGAATCCATTGTGAAGTTCAATAAAATAAGTTGTAAATACGTTATTACCCGATAGACCTAAGTAAATAGGATAGAGTAGCTATAGGCGGGAGTCCCACCCGCAGGAACAAAAGTGATGAATGATAGAAAGAATAAGAATGCTGTATGAAAGTATGAACAAATGCGAGAACTAGTATGACTGAGTAAGGAAAACACCTGTAAATAATAGGCTCCGATTACGTTGGAGGTAGAAGAATAAAAAAAAAAAAAAAAAAAAAAAAAAAAAAAAAAAAAAAAAAAAAAAAAAAAAAAAAAAAAAAAACCTAACCTAACCTAACCTAACCTAACCTAACCTAACCTAACCTAACCTAACCTAACCTAACCTAACCTAACCTAACCTTTTTTTTTTTTTTTTATACAGGAAAAAACCCCTTATGGGTACCACCGACCGACGGGGACGATCGGTGGTTATGTCGGACTCGCACCGACTAAAACAACCTGTATGCTCCACCACGCTGCTGGTGGCGGGTATAGGGTACCCATGAAGACATGCCCCCCATCCCCGCCAGCAGCAACTCTGTACCCCAGAGTGCGCCACCTCTGGGTCGGGACCTCTCTAAAAGTGGCCCCTCCCTCCGCTGGACGATGCATCGGGAGCACCAGATGCATCGAACGCCTCGGGGACCTTATAAGGAGGGCGTCCGATTAACCCCGTTCGGAACACCCAGAAGGTCCCCGTTAAGGCGGCATGCGATGGTCTTGGACGAGTCGCCTGCGCCCGGCTCGCCTGCGGCGGATCGGATCCAAGGACTCGACTTCCCGGATCCGCTCCGCCGCCTCCTTCCGCGAGATGACGTGCTCGCAGAAGGAGGCCATCGCTGCCCACGATCGCTCCCTGTCCACCATGGCACGAACCACAGTGGGCAGGGAGAGGTCGTGCCCCACCTGTGCCACGAGTTCCGCCCGCTGAACCGCCCAAGCTGGACAGTCCGCGAGCGTGTGCAGCGCCGTGTCAGAATCGGCGCCGCACTCGTGGCACTCACCGGACGCTTCGCGCCCGGCCACCCGCCACAGATACCTCCCGAAGCAACCATGTCCGGAAAGCATCTGTGTCAGGCGGAAGGTGAGGACCCCATGCCTCCTGGCGACCCAGCCCTGGAGAATGGGCTGGATGGCCGAAATCGTCCAGGCTCCTGCACTGGGTGATTCCAGCCGCCGCCTCCACTGGCGAAGGAGCTCCTCCTGAGCTGCCCTCCGCCAGTCCACCTCTACCGCCGCTGAGTCTCCCCCCGGTGAACGGGCTTCAACTCTGCGGCGGTAGGCCTGAGCTAGCACCTTGGCCTCTAGGTCCCACGGAGGGGACCCGGCCAAGGCGCAGGCCGCCTCGCCGGAGATGGTCCGGTAGCCCCGCACAAGTCTGACCGCCATGACCCTCTGCGCCCTGCGCAGCAGGGGCACGGATCTGGCGGTCAGCCGCTCCGCCCATACGGGAGCGCCGTACAGGGCCATCGACCTAACCACCCCGGCGTATAGGCGCCGGCAGCCTGCATTAGGCCCTCCCAAATTCGGGAGGAGCCTGCTCAGGGCTCCGGCGGTCGCCGTTAGCTTGGGGGCGAGCCGCCGGAAGTGGGCCTCGAACGTCCATCGGCTGTCGAGGAGCAATCCCAGGTACTGTAGTGTACCCGAGATTTCGATGGACGTCCCGCCCACCACCAACCGGGAGCCCACTGGGGGCGCCATCCGAGGCCTGTGGAAGCAAATGGCCTCGGATTTCTCCAAGGCCACCCCCAGTCCCAACCGGCGAATCCGGGCCACAACGTGAGCCGTGGCTGCGGTCGCCAGCACTCGGGCTTCCCGGTGGGTGCTCGCGCGGGCAGTCACGAGGGTGTCGTCTGCGTAACAGAACAGACGCACCCCCGGAAGCATTTGCCCACGCAGCACCCAGTCGTAACCGATGTTCCACAGGAGGGGGCCAAGAACCGACCCCTGCGGAACACCGCACGACATCCTCCGCTCCTTCCACGCACCCCCAGCCGTCGGGTACCTGACAGCGCGGTCAGACAGATAGTCGCCGACCACACGCTGCAGGTACATGGGGATGCGGTGGAACCGTAGGGCCTCTTTTATCACTCCCCAGGGCAAGGTGTTGAATGCGTTAGCGATGTCCAACGACACCGCCAACACCACCTCGCGCCGGGTTGTCGCCTCCTCCGCCAGAAGTCTCACACCCTCGATACAGTCGAGGGTGGACTTGCCCTGGCGGAATCCGCACTGGAGACGACTGAGGTCAGGCCCCACCTCCCGGAGGTGCTGGACTATGCGGGAAGCTATGACGCGTTCAAGCAGCTTCCCCGCTTCGTCCAGCAAGACAATGGGCCGATACGCGGAGGGTGTATCGGCCGGTCTTCCCTCCTTCCTGAGCAGGACTAGTCTCCCCGTCTTCCACCTACGGGGAAAGAGGCCCTGCTCGAGGCAGGCACTGAACGTCGCCCTGAGTCCAGACTCCAACGGACCCAGGGCAAGAGACCAGGCGCGCCCAGGGATGCCGTCGGGGCCAGGGGCGGTATTTTTCGCTTTCATGCGACTCACCGCCCCGGCCAACTCCCACTCCGACACCCCCGGCGCACCTGACCCAGTGCCATCCTCCTCCTCGAGAGGCGCCATACGAGGCGGCTCCACCTCGGCTCCCTGCGGGAACAGGGCTTCCACCACGGATTCAAGGAAATCCGGCCGAAGGCTCTCGGTGAGGGGGGGGGCGCGGGCACGAAGTTTCCTCCGCGCCGCTTTATACGGCCTCCCCCACGGATCCCGACTGAGCTCTTCGGCCATGTCCCTGTGGGCCCTGTCCTTAGCTTCGGCGATCGCCGTCCGCAAGGAGGCGCGGACAGCCCGATAAGCCTCGTAACGGCGCCTCTCCTCTTCGACGTCGCGTCGCCTACGACGCCTGTACCGAGTGTACTGGCGGCGCACGGCCACGCACTGATCGCGCAGCCGCGCCAGCTCCTCCGACCACCAGTACACCCCGCGTGCCGGCCCTGTGCTTCGCACCCTCGGCATGCTGGCGTCGCAGATGAGCGACATCCGCCGCTGGAGGTCCTCGACCTCCGCGGCAACCTCCCCACCCGTGGACCCAGCGGCCCACGCCTGGACGATTGCGGCCTCGACGAGGAACTCGGGATCCATTTTCTTTAAGGACCACCGTGGGCCATCATCTCTTCCCGACCGAGGGGAAATGGGAGCATGGCGTGCGGCCACCTCGAACCATATATATCGATGGTCCGAGAGTGACTCCGCACCCACAATTACCTCCCAATTTCTGACACATGGTGACATGGCGGCGTCGACAAAGGTAACGTCGACTTTGGAGCCGCCATTCCATCGCACACATGTGTCAGCCGTCCCTCGGTTCATGACGGCCATCCCAGTCGAGGCCAACCAACCGTCCAGAAACCTCCCTCTCACGTCCGTGACCGGAGACCCCCACGCGGCGGATTTGGCGTTGAGGTCACCGGCCAGGACCACCTTGCCGGGGCGTAACCTATTCACCAAGTCTCCGACTTCAGCCATAAAAAGCTCGAAGTCGGAGAACGGTCTATTCGGTGAAAAGTACGCCCCGATGACGGATACGTCTCCAATCCTAGCGGAGACGTACCCGCGCCCCCTCACCACGCGCTCCAGAGCCGGGGAACCAACTGCGGCTCTGGACGCGATGGCCACATCCCCCGCACGGTCTCCGACCCACTCCTCGCCCGACGGGACGAAAAGGGGCTCGGAGATCACAGCCACGTGCACCATACGCTCCGCCAGGGTCTGGAAGATTAGGTCCTGGGCCCTGCCGGAGCGCATGATGTTCGCCTGGAGGAATCTGATGGAGGCCATTAATTAGCGACCTCCATTGGATCCTCCCTAACCCGTCTCGTTGTGGGCTGAGCCGGGCCGGCGGTAGGTGGCGAGGGGACCGTCGGGCCATCACCCCCCCTATTCCTCCTCTTTGGAGCGGACGGTGCCTTACACTGTCCGCTCCCCGCCCGATGGTCGGCCTTTAATCCAACTCGTTCGCAGCTCCCACAATGCGGAGCTGCCGAGCAGGATCGGGCCTTGTGGCCGTTTTGACCGCAGCGATAACATTCGCCGCTGCGGTCAATAGCCGAAGAGCACTCGGCTCTTAAGTGCCCCTTCTCAAGGCACTTATAGCAGCGCTGCGGGCGGGCTTCGAGCAACTGGACCCGAGCCGAGACCCAGCCCACCAGCAGCCTGCCAGCCGCCACCATCTTCTTAGCCACCGCGACAGGGACCCTAAGCCACAAAGAGCCCAAAGCCTTCCCTGTCCTACGAATCACCCCGGTCTGTACATCGTGAGTGGAACACTCACCGACCCGGGTGATGGCGAGGACTACGTCCTCCTCGGTGGCGGCATCGTCCAAGCCCACGATGCGAATTTCTTCAGTTTTCGTGGGCGTGGACACTCGTACTGCCGGCTCATCAGAGAAAAACTCTCTGAGCCGACCAGCCAGGGCACTTGCCTTTTCTGCCCTTTGGGGCCCGAATATTTCGTACATCCGAGCCCCCGTCGCCGCTTTCTTCAGGCGCATGCCGACATCCAGACCCAGGTCATCGATTTTCACACAACGACGAGCCCGGGTCAGTATGTCGGCATATGTTAAGCCTTTTTCGGTTGCCTCCTCCCCCAAGGTCACCACGACTGCAGCCGAACGTGGAGTCTGGAGTTTCCTCCCCCCTTGCTTCGGCTGCGCTTTGGTCGTGGCGACAACAGGCACTGCTTGTATAGGCGGCGCCTTCTTCTTGGTACCCCTCCTCGCTACCACATTCCACCCTTCACTCATGGAGGCGGGTGCTGGCGGCAACGGGCGGGGCTCAGGTTGCTTCTTGTTCTCCACAACCTTACCCTTCTTCTTTTTATTTTCCTTCTTTTTCGGCTGGTTGGCCCCTCCGCTGTTGTCAGCAGCTGGGTCAACCACCCGAATAGCTGGTTTCTTCAGAGGTCGTGGAGGGCCCTGCGATCGTTCTGAGACAACCGCAACCGCAGAACTCTTCCCGGCCTCGTACGTTTTTTCCGGTACTTTCCCTCCTTGTCCTTGTCGTTTATCGGAGGCCAATGGAGGCCTCAATCTCGCCTCCGGAGGCAAACGGCTCTCCATAGCGTCGAGTCTGGCCGTAAACATATTCCGAAGCCTGACCACCTCCTCCTCCATGGTCAGACCTCCTACGGTCGGCCTCTCATGACTTCTGGTTTGAGCCGCTGCTTTGGAAGGGCTTTCCCCTTGTGTCAGTCCGTGGGAAGAGATCATAGGGATCATTTCCTTCAGAGTGGTCACCTCTCTAGCCAGGTTACTGACCACCCCGGCTAGCCGCGCATTTTCAGCTTTGAGGATTTTAACCTCTTCTGTCTCGCTGCGCGCGGCTAAGACCCTTACGATCTCCTCCATTTTTTTAGCAACTTCGTTAAGAGTGCCACGACATTTGCCCTTAAGGTTTCTTGACTTCCCCACTGTCACCTTCATTTCCTCGACGTTCTTAAGAAGCTCGTCGAGAACCTGTGACGAGTCGAGAGTCTTCACCTCTATCTTTCCTACAGAGACCTTGCGGAATCCTTCGGCCACAACTGTCTTGTCCGGTACTGCCGACGACCTTCTCGTCGACTGGCCACTAGATGAGAAATCGCTTTCGACGTCCGTATCTGCTATGAGCATTTGACGCCGAAACTCTTCACGAGCCTCCCGGAGACCCACCTGTGACCCTCGCTGATTTTTCTTTACTGGAGTTTTCTTAGAAGCCTTTTTTGAACCCGCTTCTTCGTCCGACTCCGAAAGACTCCTAGTCGCACTCCTGGGACGTTTTTGGGGCTTGCTGCCCAATTTCGTCCCCGTCAGATCCTCCATGCTGACAACTCTGCAACCCAGATCTAGAGCCCTATCGGAACTCCTCTCCGAGCCAGAACTCGCACTGCGAATGTCAGCAGCCTTCTTGGCTTTACGCGCGGGATTGCGCCGTATCTCCTCACACGTACCGGCGGAAACACCAGCTAAACTGGTTTCGATTCCGCCGACACCCCCTCCTATCTCCTCCGAAGCACTGGTTGCCCCCCCAGATACAGTGGGGCGACCGAGGCCAGTATTGTACGGCACCCGCAAAATTAAATTCGCGGACTGCGGTGCAACACTGGTCGCGGTGAGGGATTCCCCGGGTGAACCGGGACCCTCCTGGGTAGTCGATACCTTTAGTTTGTCCATGCTTCATTGTTTTTTGATTTGGTTACCCTAACGACCGAACCCCCATCGGCCACTCATCTTGTCGGCAGGTATGACCTTAAGATTGGGTGAGGCCCTCGCGACTGGATTCCCCCCCAGCCACTCATCCCCTCGGCGAGCCCCAAAACCTTGGGATTAGGGGTAATTTTTTAGAGAGGTTTTCTTCCTCGCGACCCAAAAGTCCCCGCTCCCATCGCTGGGTTTACGGGTTTGGCTGACGGAGGCCGAAGCCGTGTCCAGCAAGACTTGAACTAGCCAAAACCGAACGCGCCAACCAGTTGAAGACTCAATCCCCCCCAGAGCCCCCAGCCTATCAGAATTGCCCTCTGCTAACAGAGGGACAATCAGAATCAGCAACCCTACCCCCCCTACCCCACGGTCCGTTCGCCAGGTCCAGGGAATACATATTGCATTATTCCGTAGGCCTGCCCAGGGTGCGCCACGAGGAGGCCAACCGCTAAAGCACCCCTAACCTAACCTAACCTAACCTAACCTAACCTAACCTAACCTAACCTAACCTAACCTAACCTAACCTAACCTAACCTAACCTAACCTAACCTAACCTAACCTAACCTAACCTAACCTAACCTAACCTAACCTAACCTAACCTAACCTAACCTAACCTAACCTAACCTAACCTAACCTAACCTAACCTAACCTAACCTAACCTAACCTAACCTAACCTAACCTAACCTAACCTAACCTAACCTAACCTAACCTAACCTAACCTAACCTAACCTAACCTAACCTAACCTAACCTAACCTAACCTAACCTAACCTAACCTAACCTAACCTAACCTAACCTAACCTAACCTAACCTAACCTAACCTAACCTAACCTAACCTAACCTAACCTAACCTAACCTAACCTAACCTAACCTAACCTAACCTAACCTAACCTAACCTAACCTAACCTAACCTAACCTAACCTAACCTAACCTAACCTAACCTAACCTAACCTAACCTAACCTAACCTAACCTAACCTAACCTAACCTAACCTAACCTAACCTAACCTAACCTAACCTAACCTAACCTAACCTAACCTAACCTAACCTAACCTAACCTAACCTAACCTAACCTAACCTAACCTAACCTAACCTAACCTAACCTAACCTAACCTAACCTAACCTAACCTAACCTAACCTAACCTAACCTAACCTAACCTAACCTAACCTAACCTAACCTAACCTAACCTAACCTAACCTAACCTAACCTAACCTAACCTAACCTAACCTAACCTAACCTAACCTAACCTAACCTAACCTAACCTAACCTAACCTAACCTAACCTAACCTAACCTAACCTAACCTAACCTAACCTAACCTAACCTAACCTAACCTAACCTAACCTAACCTAACCTAACCTAACCTAACCTAACCTAACCTAACCTAACCTAACCTAACCTAACCTAACCTAACCTAACCTAACCTAACCTAACCTAACCTAACCTAACCTAACCTAACCTAACCTAACCTAACCTAACCTAACCTAACCTAACCTAACCTAACCTAACCTAACCTAACCTAACCTAACCTAACCTAACCTAACCTAACCTAACCTAACCTAACCTAACCTAACCTAACCTAACCTAACCTAACCTAACCTAACCTAACCTAACCTAACCTAACCTAACCTAACCTAACCTAACCTAACCTAACCTAACCTAACCTAACCTAACCTAACCTAACCTAACCTAACCTAACCTAACCTAACCTAACCTAACCTAACCTAACCTAACCTAACCTAACCTAACCTAACCTAACCTAACCTAACCTAACCTAACCTAACCTAACCTAACCTAACCTAACCTAACCTAACCTAACCTAACCTAACCTAACCTAACCTAACCTAACCTAACCTAACCTAACCTAACCTAACCTAACCTAACCTAACCTAACCTAACCTAACCTAACCTAACCTAACCTAACCTAACCTAACCTAACCTAACCTAACCTAACCTAACCTAACCTAACCTAACCTAACCTAACCTAACCTAACCTAACCTAACCTAACCTAACCTAACCTAACCTAACCTAACCTAACCTAACCTAACCTAACCTAACCTAACCTAACCTAACCTAACCTAACCTAACCTAACCTAACCTAACCTAACCTAACCTAACCTAACCTAACCTAACCTAACCTAACCTAACCTAACCTAACCTAACCTAACCTAACCTAACCTAACCTAACCTAACCTAACCTAACCTAACCTAACCTAACCTAACCTAACCTAACCTAACCTAACCTAACCTAACCTAACCTAACCTAACCTAACCTAACCTAACCTAACCTAACCTAACCTAACCTAACCTAACCTAACCTAACCTAACCTAACCTAACCTAACCTAACCTAACCTAACCTAACCTAACCTAACCTAACCTAACCTAACCTAACCTAACCTAACCTAACCTAACCTAACCTAACCTAACCTAACCTAACCTAACCTAACCTAACCTAACCTAACCTAACCTAACCTAACCTAACCTAACCTAACCTAACCTAACCTAACCTAACCTAACCTAACCTAACCTAACCTAACCTAACCTAACCTAACCTAACCTAACCTAACCTAACCTAACCTAACCTAACCTAACCTAACCTAACCTAACCTAACCTAACCTAACCTAACCTAACCTAACCTAACCTAACCTAACCTAACCTAACCTAACCTAACCTAACCTAACCTAACCTAACCTAACCTAACCTAACCCAGTCTGCACCCGTCTGCACCCCAAAACGGCCAGAATTCACGTGTTCTCTGCAAATTAAATTCAATATCTCGGGAAGTTGTAAGCGCACAGACAAGCGCATAGCATCAAAAGAAGCGCAATCTTACGTTCTATAGATTGACGCATTGTGCTTAACCCGGATTGCAGTGTGCTGAAAGTTATTCAGTGAAAACCTCCATTTTTAGAGGTTAATTTCGAAAATATTACCAGTTTTTTGGTAACTGTGCAGTGAATATTGTGTTTTGAGCAGTGATTTTTACACCCAAAGTTGAGGGCAGTGGTGCCCCACATCCATACATTTTTTGCGCGCCGAAAACAGCTGTTTTTGGCGCCAAAAACTTCGTTTTCCGGTAAACGACCACGTGCTTTTATGCCACGAGGTCGGGGAAGGAGCAGTGCCAGCAACCTGAAATTTTTGGTGAAGAAGACGGCAACCAAGAAAATACAGAAACCGGTCAGAGAATATTTTTTGGACATTTATTCTTGAAGTTATATTAGTTTAAAATTTAAATCTTTGGCATAAAATAACTCCCGAACTAAATATAAATTTAAAATTCTTGAACTGCTATCTTTTGCGCGCAAAAAAGTTCTACCCGTGCACAAATTTTTGGAAATTTTTGACAATTAGTTCGGGAGCTATAAATAAAAAACAAAAAATTTTCCTGAAAATCAGTTTTCTCCTTCTATTGAAAAAATTATATAGGGAAAAATTATTGATTCGAAATCGTATAAATAGAGCTTATTTTTACAAAAATTTTAAATATTTTTTCGCGAATTTAGGACTAGTATATCCGGAGATATTAAATTTTTAATGTTTTTCTCTTATAAATCCAAAAATAATAGTAAATTAAATATTTTAACGTTTAAAACAGGTTTATAACAGTATTTTCAACATATTAGAGCCCAAACTTGGGCCTGATATCTTTAAAAACGGCGAATTCAAACTTTTCCGCCATTTATACGTTTTGTCGGAAAATTTTTGAATCAATATATCTCCGGTAATACTGAGCCTAGAGACTCCGCGTTTCCAACAGTAGACAGGGCGAAAGGCAGACTAAAGGATAAAATTAGACTTAAGCTGTTATCTCGATATTCCAAAATTAAGCACTGAAACCACCTTCGGTACGTAGAATAAGTTAAGCCAACCACGGGAGTGAAAACCCGGTGTCTCTACGACCTACGGTTGCTGAGTTATTAACTTTTTAATTTAAACATTGACATCTCGGCGGCCATCTTGGAAAACTTCGGGAGGCCGTAACTTTGGTTCCGGAGGTCGTGGAAACTTCGGATTTTGGTTTTCGCGTGGAAGGGGTTGGTGTCCGTCTGTCCCCAAAATTTGAAACCGAAAGGTGCACTTATTTTTTGCAAAATTGGAAAGTGATCTAGATAGGTAGAGCAGGTTGAGCTGACTCTAAAAACCCCAAACACTGACCACTTGCGACAAACGGGGACGAAACTACAGCAAATCAAAGTTCAACACGACGCCATCTTGAATTTTTTAAAACTTCTATATTTTCTAAACCGTGCGTCGTAGAGAGTCGGGGTTTTCTTTATTGACATTGGCCTCTAAGCAGCTAACAAATGAGTCACTCTTCAGGAGTTTTCATCGTGAAGAATTTTTTCGAGTCTGGAAACAAGCCTATTCGATAGAGCTCACCGAGACGAGTGCGGCAAACCAAAACTCGACCCACTTAGGACGCTTAGTTCGGAGGATACGGCGAATTCTGACTTTTCAGGCAGCCATCTTGAAAAAATAGAATTTGTCATAACTCCCGAACCCGTGGACGTAGAGGATCGAGATTGGTTTTGTTGTAAAGGGCTAGATGAGGGCTATCTGCTGAGCATATGAACTCGACTCTAGGTAGAGTCGAAAAATTTTTTTCTTTTGTTTTTGACTTCAACTTTATCCACATTGACCTAGTTTTTCCCTTTACAGGAAAAACTATTGTATTTTTAGTTAGTAATTAGACAACCGAGTAGAGTTTACTCTTGAGTAAAATATATTGACTTAAGGTCGACTCTACAGGTAGAGTCACCTTAAATTATTATAGAAGTAAGGCAATATACGACAGGGAGGTATTTTATTATTATTGGCTTATTGGCTAACTCTCATTACTCTGGGATATCATATATCTCAGCCAATTATATAGTTATTTACAAAATTTGACAAATTTACGATTTGACGCGCCTCCAACATGTATAGATCTCCAACAAACCCAAAAGGACGTGGTATTACACCGCCGAATAATAGCGACAAAAACAAAACAATAACATTATCTCAACAAAGTGTAGATGGGAAACTACCCTCATCAAGTACGACGTCACAGGAGGAACCTGCAAAAAATGTAGGTACTACGCGGAAAAAGGCTACTGCTACTGCTTTTGAATTACAAACAGGTTTCAAAAATCGCGAAGCAGAGACTGCATATCTATTTAGGATAATAGAAAACGGTATGGACGAATCTAAGAACATCAGGGGCGATATAAAGGATATAGTCTTAAAAGTAAACAATCGATACAAGACACTGCTCGCGGAGGCAGAGAACGAAATAAAGCTTCTGAAACTTGGTAAAAATGTGGAACAAACCCAGACAGTAGACCTAACAAAAGACAGACCAGTAGAGTCCCACTCACAGTTAGACACCCAAATAAAAACTATGATAAAATATATGCAGGAGCATTCTGAAATGTTAAAATCAAATACACAGGAAATAGAAGAATTAAAATCAGTCATTGGGTCAAACAAGGAAACCATAGAAAGAGTAGCAACGTATGCAAGTGTTGTCGCAACCCAAAAAGGAGAACCACAACAACCGAGGCGAAGTACACTACACTCAGTGGTGATAACTTCGAAAAACGAGGGAGACACTGGCGAGATGGTAATGGAAAAACTCAGTAAAGAGATGAATGCCAAAGAAGGGTGGATACACATTGCAAAGGTCAGGAAAGCAAAGGACCGAAAGGTAATTATGGGGTTCAACTCGGAAGAAGAGCGACAGAAAGTTAAAGAAAAACTACAAAGAGAGGGAACCAGTCTCGCAATCGAGGAGGTAAAGAACAAAGACCCACTATTAATTCTTAGAAATGTACAATCGTATCGTGATGACGAGTTCGTCATGACAGCATTAAGAAATCAAAATAAAGGAGTATTTCATACCCACAAAGATGAGGAAGATAGACTGAAGATAAGATACCGAAGGAAGGCACGAAATCCGCATACAAACCATATAGTAGTGAGTGTGGCACCAGCGATATGGCGAAAAGCGATCGAGGCGGGAGTCTTACAAATGGATATTCACTGGATAAAAGTGGAGGATCAATCGCCACTAGTACAGTGTTCACGTTGCCTTGGATATGGGCATGGCCGGCGGTTCTGCAAAGAGTTAGCCGACCTATGCAGCCACTGCGGCGAACCACACCTAAAGGCCGACTGTCCAGACATAGTGGTGAATGAACAACCTTCATGCATAAATTGCAAAAAGGCGGGAATAGAAAAAAGAAACCACAACGCATTTAACGCCGAGTGTAAAGTACGGAGAAAGTGGGATGAAATAGCTAGGTCGACCGTTGCCTACTGCTAAGGTTGCCCCGGGTAGAAACAACTATTTAATAATGCAAATAAACTTGCAACGACAAAAACAGGCCACATACGAAATGCTGTTTGAAGCAGACAAGAGGAAAGCCGCAGTCGCACTTTTACAAGAACCGTATATTGGAGGAGGCCAAACAATGAAAAGTTACAAAGGCGCCAGAATCTTCCAAAACACCCCAGTAGGAGAAGGGAACGTTAAAGCAGCAATAGCAGTTTTTGATGATGACCTAGACGTCATACAGTTCCCAAAACTCACGACAAACAATATGGTTGTGGTGGGAATCCGAACGAGTGTTTGGGAGATTGTGGCAGTCTCCTTTTATTTTGAACCAGATACACAAATAGAACCATACCTCCAGAAGCTAAAAAATGTAAAGTCGACCATGGGCGCAAGAAAACTTCTTATTGGAGGCGACGCAAACGCAAAAAGTATGTGGTGGGGCAGCCCCAAGACAGATCGCAGGGGCGACGAGTTAACGGGAATTCTCAATGAAATGGAGCTGAACATCCTAAACACAGGCTTAATTCCTACTTTCGATACAATTAGAGGAGGAAAACGTTACTCCAGCTTCGTTGATATAACAGCTTGCTCAACAAATATGTTCCACCTTATACAAAACTGGAAAGTTGATGAAAGCCTCACAGGATCGGATCACAATGGTATGGTTTTCAAAATTAACTTAACAAAATCAAAAGGAGTCAAAATTGAAAGAACAACTCGTAAATATAATACTCAAAAAGCAAATTGGGAAAACTTCAAAGAAAGATTTAAACAGTTAAAAACAGAAAACAATATTACTCAATTAGAAGTACAAAAAATTAAAACAAAACAGCAAATTGATGGAATGGTTAGTAAGTTAACTGACACAATTTGCAAAATATGCACAGAAACAATACCCAAAAAGAAAACTAGTCAAAAGATAACCATACCATGGTGGACCGAAAACCTGGCGAGACTAAAAAAGGAGGTCGCGACCAAAAAGCGCCGAATTAGAAATGCGGCAGAAATACGTAGACCTATGGTAGTAAACGAGTACTTGGAACGAAAACAATATTATGAACAAGAGGTGGCAAAAGCACAAACAAGCAGCTGGAAACAGTTTTGTAACAAACAAGATAGGGAAGGGGTCTGGGAGGGAATATACAGGGTCATTGGCAGAACGACATGTAGAGTTGAAGACCAGTTACTGGAGGAGGGGGGAAGGATACTCGATGCAAAGGCATCTGCAAAGCTTCTGGCAGAAACCTTCTACCCGGAGGACCAAGCAAGTGAGGACAACGCAAAACATCAAGAAATAAGGGCTAAAGCGCTAAATGTGAATGATGATGAACAATATGAAGATTGGGAACCACCATTCACCAAGGCGGAGCTCATTTTCGCGGCAAAATCCTTTAATCCAAAAAAGGCCCCTGGGTTTGACGGCTTCACAGCCGACATATGTTACAAAATTATCAGCGAAGATCCCGACCTTTTCCTCGCTCTACTAAACAAGTGTCTGGCCTGTTACCACTTCCCTAAGATGTGGAAAGAGGCCACAGTCATCGTGCTCAAGAAACCGAAAAAACCCGATTATGCTTCTCCCAAGGCGTACAGGCCAATAGGATTACTACCAATATTCGGAAAAATATACGAAAAAATGTTAGTGGCACGTCTCAGATTCTACTTGCTTCCTAGGATGAGCTCCCACCAGTTTGGCTTCATGCCACAAAGAAGCACCGAAGACTCCCTCTATACTCTTCTGCAATATACCCGAAATCAGGTATGCGCAAAGAAAATTGTCACCCTAGTTTCACTGGATATAGAGGGAGCTTTCGATAGCGCCTGGTGGCCAGCTATCAAGGTCCGGCTAGCAGAGGAAAACTGTCCGGTAAATCTGAGGCGGGTCATGGACAGTTATCTGAGCGATAGGCGTGTTCGAGTTAGGTACGCCGGAGAGGAGCACATTCGGGAAACAAGCAAAGGATGCGTTCAGGGCTCGATTGGTGGCCCACTGTTGTGGAATCTCCTCCTGGATCCTTTATTGAAAGGACTTGTTGAAAGAGGACACAGGTGTCAGGCATTTGCTGATGATGTCATCTTGATGTTCAGTGGTGACACCGCACTAGATATTGAAAGGGAAGCAAACGATGCACTTAAATTCGTCCAGGCGTGGGGTGTCGCAAATAAGTTGCGTTTTGCTGCTCACAAAACCAATGCTATAAATATAACAAGGAAACTTAAATACGACTCACCACGCCTGAGCATGGGAGGGACTAGCGTTAAAACAGAAACCGAAATTAAAGTGCTGGGTGTCACCATTGATCACAAACTGACATTTAATTCACACGTCTCTAATGTAACAAGAAAAGCAGCAAATATTTACCGGCAGCTTTCACGAGCAGCTAAAGTAAGCTGGGGATTAAACCCTGAGATTGTAAAAATCATATACACAGCAGTAATGGAGCCAATCATTTTGTATGCAGCCAGCGTATGGGCCCCGGCTGTCAATAAAATTGGGATACAAAAGCTTTTAAACACCGTTCAGCGGGGAATCGCCCAAAAGATTTGCAAGGCCTATCGTACGGTCTCCCTGGACTCAGCACTGGTATTGGCAGGTATACTCCCACTCGACCTTCGAGTTCGCGAGATGGCCTTGTTGTACGAGGCAAAGAGGGGAATGCCCCTGCCGATGCTGAGGGACAGGGAGGTCGAACGAATGGCTTCGGCTCTTAAAGCACCACACCCTGCGAAACAAGTAGACATCAGCATTTCAAACCTGATAGACCGGGAGCAGCACTATTGTGGTGTCCCTGAGGTACGCATTTTTACGGACGGGAGTAAGATTGACGGAAAGGTTGGTGCAGCCATTTCTATATGGAATGGCAGTACCGAAACTAAAACCGTTAAGCTTACTCTCTCCAATTACTGCACAGTTTATCAGGCGGAACTGCTGGCGCTACACAGAGCAAGTGCGGAAATAGTGAAAAGCGAGGCAAAATCCTTTGGAATAATGAGCGATTCAATGGCTGCAATTCAAACAGTGAGTAATCCAAGTTGCCTCCACCCCCTTGCAGTACAAATAAGATGGAACATGAACCAGGCGTTCCAACAGGGCAAAGTAGTTGCTTTGTCGTGGATAAAAGCGCACGCGGGGTTGGAAGGAAACGAAAGGGCGGATGAACTCGCAAAGGAAGCAGCCATGCGCTCCAAAAAGAAACCAGACTATAGCCATTGCCCGATTTCATTCGTCAAGCGTTGCATTAGAATGGAGACGCTTGAAGAATGGAATGAACGCTATAAGTCAGGTCAAACGGCAGCTATCACAAAAATATTCTTTCCCAATGTGCTGGAAGCATATAAGATGACTCGAAAAATAGGCATTGATAGAAAACTTACGCAATTGATGACCGGACATGGTGGGTTCTCCGAATACTTGGCCCGATTCAAGTGTAAGGAGAGCCCATCGTGTATCTGCGACATAAATACCCCTGAGAACATACCACACATAATATGCGAATGCCCTGTTACAATTAATGCCCGTTTTTGCACGGAACAAATAGTAGGCACCAAGATAGAACCAAAAAACATAAATAAAATTATAGTAAGTAAACACTGTAAAATATTTTTGGACTATTGTTTAAAAGTTGTAGAAATTGTGACTGCAAGAAATAAAACCTGATAAATAAATAAATACTTAAACATTATAGAATTGTATATTATGTTATAAGTATTATGTAAAAAACAAAGCATAGAATATAAAATAGGTCTAAAAAAGAAAACGTAATAAAATTGAACATGTAATATGTAATTGGTGATAAGAAAAGTGCAAATGTAATGTGTAGAAATAGCATTAAGTATAAGTGTATAGTATAAGTTTAATCATAAGTATTGATGTTATAGTTTAATAAAATATATTGTAATAAAACTTATTACCCCATGTATAATGTAAGGATTAGTTAGCTCGGATAGGCAGGAGACCCACCTGTACAAATAATGTAAGAGATGTATAAAAGAAAGAGATAGTATGCGGAATGAATGAAGACTAATTGCGAGAACTGGTATGAAAGAGTGAAATAAGTCAAAAACAGGCTCCGATCATGTTGGAGGAATAGAATAAAAAAAAAAAAAAAAAAAAAAAAAAAAAAAAAAAAAAAAAAAAAAAAAAAAAAAAAAAAAAAAAACAACCTAACCTAACCTAACCTAACCTAACCTAACCTAACCTAACCTAACCTAACCTAACCTAACCTAACCTAACCTAACCTAACCTAACCTAACCTAACCTAACCTAACCTAACCTAACCTAACCTAACCTAACCTAACCTAACCTAACCTAACCTAACCTAACCTAACCTAACCTCCTAACCTAACCTAACGTAACCTAACCTAACCTAACCTAACGTAACCTAACCTAACGTAACCTAACCTAACCTAACCTAACCTAACCTAACCTAACCTAACCTAACCTAACCTAACCTAACCTAACCTAACCTAACCTAACCTAACCTAACCTAACCTAACCTAACCTAACCTAACCTAACCTAACCTAACCTAACCTAACCTAACCTAACCTAACCTAACCTAACCTAACCTAACCTAACCTAACCTAACCTAACCTAACCTAACCTAACCTAACCTAACCTAACCTAACCTAACCTAACCTAACCTAACCTAACCTAACCTAACCTAACCTAACCTAACCTAACCTAACCTAACCTAACCTAACCTAACCTAACCTAACCTAACCTAACCTAACCTAACCTAACCTAACCTAACCTAACCTAACCTAACCTAACCTAACCTAACCTAACCTAACCTAACCTAACCTAACCTAACCTAACCTAACCTAACCTAACCTAACCTAACCTAACCTAACCTAACCTAACCTAACCTAACCTAACCTAACCTAACCTAACCTAACCTAACCTAACCTAACCTAACCTAACCTAACCTAACCTAACCTAACCTAACCTAACCTAACCTAACCTAACCTAACCTAACCTAACCTAACCTAACCTAACCTAACCTAACCTAACCTAACCTAACCTAACCTAACCTAACCTAACCTAACCTAACCTAACCTAACCTAACCTTTTTTTTTTTTTTTTTTTTTTTTTTTATACAGGAAAAAACCCCTTATGGGTACCACCGACCGACGGGGACGATCGGTGGTTATGTCGGACTCGCACCGACTAAAACAACCTGTATGCTCCACCACGCTGCTGGTGGCGGGTATAGGGTACCCATGAAGACATGCCCCCCATCCCCGCCAGCAGCAACTCTGTACCCCAGAGTGCGCCACCTCTGGGTCGGGACCTCTCTAAAAGTGGCCCCTCCCTCCGCTGGACGATGCATCGGGAGCACCAGATGCATCGAACGCCTCGGGGACCTTATAAGGAGGGCGTCCGATTAACCCCGTTCGGAACACCCAGAAGGTCCCCGTTAAGGCGGCATGCGATGGTCTTGGACGAGTCGCCTGCGCCCGGCTCGCCTGCGGCGGATCGGATCCAAGGACTCGACTTCCCGGATCCGCTCCGCCGCCTCCTTCCGCGAGATGACGTGCTCGCAGAAGGAGGCCATCGCTGCCCACGATCGCTCCCTGTCCACCATGGCACGAACCACAGTGGGCAGGGAGAGGTCGTGCCCCACCTGTGCCACGAGTTCCGCCCGCTGAACCGCCCAAGCTGGACAGTCCGCGAGCGTGTGCAGCGCCGTGTCAGAATCGGCGCCGCACTCGTGGCACTCACCGGACGCTTCGCGCCCGGCCACCCGCCACAGATACCTCCCGAAGCAACCATGTCCGGAAAGCATCTGTGTCAGGCGGAAGGTGAGGACCCCATGCCTCCTGGCGACCCAGCCCTGGAGAATGGGCTGGATGGCCGAAATCGTCCAGGCTCCTGCACTGGGTGATTCCAGCCGCCGCCTCCACTGGCGAAGGAGCTCCTCCTGAGCTGCCCTCCGCCAGTCCACCTCTACCGCCGCTGAGTCTCCCCCCGGTGAACGGGCTTCAACTCTGCGGCGGTAGGCCTGAGCTAGCACCTTGGCCTCTAGGTCCCACGGAGGGGACCCGGCCAAGGCGCAGGCCGCCTCGCCGGAGATGGTCCGGTAGCCCCGCACAAGTCTGACCGCCATGACCCTCTGCGCCCTGCGCAGCAGGGGCACGGATCTGGCGGTCAGCCGCTCCGCCCATACGGGAGCGCCGTACAGGGCCATCGACCTAACCACCCCGGCGTATAGGCGCCGGCAGCCTGCATTAGGCCCTCCCAAATTCGGGAGGAGCCTGCTCAGGGCTCCGGCGGTCGCCGTTAGCTTGGGGGCGAGCCGCCGGAAGTGGGCCTCGAACGTCCATCGGCTGTCGAGGAGCAATCCCAGGTACTGTAGTGTACCCGAGATTTCGATGGACGTCCCGCCCACCACCAACCGGGAGCCCACTGGGGGCGCCATCCGAGGCCTGTGGAAGCAAATGGCCTCGGATTTCTCCAAGGCCACCCCCAGTCCCAACCGGCGAATCCGGGCCACAACGTGAGCCGTGGCTGCGGTCGCCAGCACTCGGGCTTCCCGGTGGGTGCTCGCGCGGGCAGTCACGAGGGTGTCGTCTGCGTAACAGAACAGACGCACCCCCGGAAGCATTTGCCCACGCAGCACCCAGTCGTAACCGATGTTCCACAGGAGGGGGCCAAGAACCGACCCCTGCGGAACACCGCACGACATCCTCCGCTCCTTCCACGCACCCCCAGCCGTCGGGTACCTGACAGCGCGGTCAGACAGATAGTCGCCGACCACACGCTGCAGGTACATGGGGATGCGGTGGAACCGTAGGGCCTCTTTTATCACTCCCCAGGGCAAGGTGTTGAATGCGTTAGCGATGTCCAACGACACCGCCAACACCACCTCGCGCCGGGTTGTCGCCTCCTCCGCCAGAAGTCTCACACCCTCGATACAGTCGAGGGTGGACTTGCCCTGGCGGAATCCGCACTGGAGACGACTGAGGTCAGGCCCCACCTCCCGGAGGTGCTGGACTATGCGGGAAGCTATGACGCGTTCAAGCAGCTTCCCCGCTTCGTCCAGCAAGACAATGGGCCGATACGCGGAGGGTGTATCGGCCGGTCTTCCCTCCTTCCTGAGCAGGACTAGTCTCCCCGTCTTCCACCTACGGGGAAAGAGGCCCTGCTCGAGGCAGGCACTGAACGTCGCCCTGAGTCCAGACTCCAACGGACCCAGGGCAAGAGACCAGGCGCGCCCAGGGATGCCGTCGGGGCCAGGGGCGGTATTTTTCGCTTTCATGCGACTCACCGCCCCGGCCAACTCCCACTCCGACACCCCCGGCGCACCTGACCCAGTGCCATCCTCCTCCTCGAGAGGCGCCATACGAGGCGGCTCCACCTCGGCTCCCTGCGGGAACAGGGCTTCCACCACGGATTCAAGGAAATCCGGCCGAAGGCTCTCGGTGAGGGGGGGGGCGCGGGCACGAAGTTTCCTCCGCGCCGCTTTATACGGCCTCCCCCACGGATCCCGACTGAGCTCTTCGGCCATGTCCCTGTGGGCCCTGTCCTTAGCTTCGGCGATCGCCGTCCGCAAGGAGGCGCGGACAGCCCGATAAGCCTCGTAACGGCGCCTCTCCTCTTCGACGTCGCGTCGCCTACGACGCCTGTACCGAGTGTACTGGCGGCG
This sequence comes from Morpho achilles, assembly GCA_947086495.1. Lineage (NCBI taxonomy): Eukaryota > Metazoa > Arthropoda > Insecta > Lepidoptera > Nymphalidae > Morpho > Morpho achilles. The sequence continues at coordinate 17,074,622 of CAMTZB010000025.1, read as the reverse complement.
CACGGCCACGCACTGATCGCGCAGCCGCGCCAGCTCCTCCGACCACCAGTACACCCCGCGTGCCGGCCCTGTGCTTCGCACCCTCGGCATGCTGGCGTCGCAGATGAGCGACATCCGCCGCTGGAGGTCCTCGACCTCCGCGGCAACCTCCCCACCCGTGGACCCAGCGGCCCACGCCTGGACGATTGCGGCCTCGACGAGGAACTCGGGATCCATTTTCTTTAAGGACCACCGTGGGCCATCATCTCTTCCCGACCGAGGGGAAATGGGAGCATGGCGTGCGGCCACCTCGAACCATATATATCGATGGTCCGAGAGTGACTCCGCACCCACAATTACCTCCCAATTTCTGACACATGGTGACATGGCGGCGTCGACAAAGGTAACGTCGACTTTGGAGCCGCCATTCCATCGCACACATGTGTCAGCCGTCCCTCGGTTCATGACGGCCATCCCAGTCGAGGCCAACCAACCGTCCAGAAACCTCCCTCTCACGTCCGTGACCGGAGACCCCCACGCGGCGGATTTGGCGTTGAGGTCACCGGCCAGGACCACCTTGCCGGGGCGTAACCTATTCACCAAGTCTCCGACTTCAGCCATAAAAAGCTCGAAGTCGGAGAACGGTCTATTCGGTGAAAAGTACGCCCCGATGACGGATACGTCTCCAATCCTAGCGGAGACGTACCCGCGCCCCCTCACCACGCGCTCCAGAGCCGGGGAACCAACTGCGGCTCTGGACGCGATGGCCACATCCCCCGCACGGTCTCCGACCCACTCCTCGCCCGACGGGACGAAAAGGGGCTCGGAGATCACAGCCACGTGCACCATACGCTCCGCCAGGGTCTGGAAGATTAGGTCCTGGGCCCTGCCGGAGCGCATGATGTTCGCCTGGAGGAATCTGATGGAGGCCATTAATTAGCGACCTCCATTGGATCCTCCCTAACCCGTCTCGTTGTGGGCTGAGCCGGGCCGGCGGTAGGTGGCGAGGGGACCGTCGGGCCATCACCCCCCCTATTCCTCCTCTTTGGAGCGGACGGTGCCTTACACTGTCCGCTCCCCGCCCGATGGTCGGCCTTTAATCCAACTCGTTCGCAGCTCCCACAATGCGGAGCTGCCGAGCAGGATCGGGCCTTGTGGCCGTTTTGACCGCAGCGATAACATTCGCCGCTGCGGTCAATAGCCGAAGAGCACTCGGCTCTTAAGTGCCCCTTCTCAAGGCACTTATAGCAGCGCTGCGGGCGGGCTTCGAGCAACTGGACCCGAGCCGAGACCCAGCCCACCAGTAGCCTGCCAGCCGCCACCATCTTCTTAGCCACCGCGACAGGGACCCTAAGCCACAAAGAGCCCAAAGCCTTCCCTGTCCTACGAATCACCCCGGTCTGTACATCGTGAGTGGAACACTCACCGACCCGGGTGATGGCGAGGACTACGTCCTCCTCGGTGGCGGCATCGTCCAAGCCCACGATGCGAATTTCTTCAGTTTTCGTGGGCGTGGACACTCGTACTGCCGGCTCATCAGAGAAAAACTCTCTGAGCCGACCAGCCAGGGCACTTGCCTTTTCTGCCCTTTGGGGCCCGAATATTTCGTACATCCGAGCCCCCGTCGCCGCTTTCTTCAGGCGCATGCCGACATCCAGACCCAGGTCATCGATTTTCACACAACGACGAGCCCGGGTCAGTATGTCGGCATATGTTAAGCCTTTTTCGGTTGCCTCCTCCCCCAAGGTCACCACGACTGCAGCCGAACGTGGAGTCTGGAGTTTCCTCCCCCCTTGCTTCGGCTGCGCTTTGGTCGTGGCGACAACAGGCACTGCTTGTATAGGCGGCGCCTTCTTCTTGGTACCCCTCCTCGCTACCACATTCCACCCTTCACTCATGGAGGCGGGTGCTGGCGGCAACGGGCGGGGCTCAGGTTGCTTCTTGTTCTCCACAACCTTACCCTTCTTCTTTTTATTTTCCTTCTTTTTCGGCTGGTTGGCCCCTCCGCTGTTGTCAGCAGCTGGGTCAACCACCCGAATAGCTGGTTTCTTCAGAGGTCGTGGAGGGCCCTGCGATCGTTCTGAGACAACCGCAACCGCAGAACTCTTCCCGGCCTCGTACGTTTTTTCCGGTACTTTCCCTCCTTGTCCTTGTCGTTTATCGGAGGCCAATGGAGGCCTCAATCTCGCCTCCGGAGGCAAACGGCTCTCCATAGCGTCGAGTCTGGCCGTAAACATATTCCGAAGCCTGACCACCTCCTCCTCCATGGTCAGACCTCCTACGGTCGGCCTCTCATGACTTCTGGTTTGAGCCGCTGCTTTGGAAGGGCTTTCCCCTTGTGTCAGTCCGTGGGAAGAGATCATAGGGATCATTTCCTTCAGAGTGGTCACCTCTCTAGCCAGGTTACTGACCACCCCGGCTAGCCGCGCATTTTCAGCTTTGAGGATTTTAACCTCTTCTGTCTCGCTGCGCGCGGCTAAGACCCTTACGATCTCCTCCATTTTTTTAGCAACTTCGTTAAGAGTGCCACGACATTTGCCCTTAAGGTTTCTTGACTTCCCCACTGTCACCTTCATTTCCTCGACGTTCTTAAGAAGCTCGTCGAGAACCTGTGACGAGTCGAGAGTCTTCACCTCTATCTTTCCTACAGAGACCTTGCGGAATCCTTCGGCCACAACTGTCTTGTCCGGTACTGCCGACGACCTTCTCGTCGACTGGCCACTAGATGAGAAATCGCTTTCGACGTCCGTATCTGCTATGAGCATTTGACGCCGAAACTCTTCACGAGCCTCCCGGAGACCCACCTGTGACCCTCGCTGATTTTTCTTTACTGGAGTTTTCTTAGAAGCCTTTTTTGAACCCGCTTCTTCGTCCGACTCCGAAAGACTCCTAGTCGCACTCCTGGGACGTTTTTGGGGCTTGCTGCCCAATTTCGTCCCCGTCAGATCCTCCATGCTGACAACTCTGCAACCCAGATCTAGAGCCCTATCGGAACTCCTCTCCGAGCCAGAACTCGCACTGCGAATGTCAGCAGCCTTCTTGGCTTTACGCGCGGGATTGCGCCGTATCTCCTCACACGTACCGGCGGAAACACCAGCTAAACTGGTTTCGATTCCGCCGACACCCCCTCCTATCTCCTCCGAAGCACTGGTTGCCCCCCCAGATACAGTGGGGCGACCGAGGCCAGTATTGTACGGCACCCGCAAAATTAAATTCGCGGACTGCGGTGCAACACTGGTCGCGGTGAGGGATTCCCCGGGTGAACCGGGACCCTCCTGGGTAGTCGATACCTTTAGTTTGTCCATGCTTCATTGTTTTTTGATTTGGTTACCCTAACGACCGAACCCCCATCGGCCACTCATCTTGTCGGCAGGTATGACCTTAAGATTGGGTGAGGCCCTCGCGACTGGATTCCCCCCCAGCCACTCATCCCCTCGGCGAGCCCCAAAACCTTGGGATTAGGGGTAATTTTTTAGAGAGGTTTTCTTCCTCGCGACCCAAAAGTCCCCGCTCCCATCGCTGGGTTTACGGGTTTGGCTGACGGAGGCCGAAGCCGTGTCCAGCAAGACTTGAACTAGCCAAAACCGAACGCGCCAACCAGTTGAAGACTCAATCCCCCCCAGAGCCCCCAGCCTATCAGAATTGCCCTCTGCTAACAGAGGGACAATCAGAATCAGCAACCCTACCCCCCCTACCCCACGGTCCGTTCGCCAGGTCCAGGGAATACATATTTCATTATTCCGTAGGCCTGCCCAGGGTGCGCCACGAGGAGGCCAACCGCTAAAGCACCCCAACCTAACCTAACCTAACCTAACCTAACCTAACCTAACCTAACCTAACCTAACCTAACCTAACCTAACCTAACCTAACCTAACCTAACCTAACCTAACCTAACCTAACCTAACCTAACCTAACCTAACCTAACCTAACCTAACCTAACCTAACCTAACCTAACCTAACCTAACCTAACCTAACCTAACCGCAAGCCTTAGAAGACCGAGACAGCACACACCCTCTGGTCCATGCCACACACCGCACTATAAACAAACACGGAGAAGATAGGCTAGCGTTTGCATGGGTACGTAGTCATGTTGGGATTCCGGGCAATGAGGCCGCGGATGTAGCAGCCAAGGACGGAGCGCTGCTCCATAAGACACCCGACTACTTTAACTTTCCCATAAGCTTTGCCAAACGACTTATCAGAGCTGACACTGACAAAGACGCACAGGACAGGTATGACAACGATAGCAAAGGACGGCATACGTGGAATCTGTTGCCCAGACTAGACCACATAAAGAAACTGTTTACTGCCACCCCAACTGACTTCTTTCTTACACAGTATTTGACGAACCACGGATTCCACAAGACTTACTTACATCGTTTTAAAATCACAGATAATGACCATTGCCCTTGTGACTTTTACTCACCTCAGACTTTAGACCATTTACTAACAGACTGCGTAACTTTTAGTACAACCAGATTAAATCACACTCAGCTGTGTGAACACCTAGAGGTTGACGATCCTTTCAAATTGGAATGCGTCATGGAAAAAGACGCATGCTTAAAGTCCTTTGTGGATTTTATAATCACGGTAATGAAACAGCTAAAGAATTTCAACAAAGCAATAAACCCTCACCAGGGGCAACCTTAGACATCAAATTTTAAATTGTATTATTCTCATCATCCTTCGTTTATCATCTACTAATTGTTAACACATCTTTCACCAGTCATTTTAATTGTTTAATTTAGGCTAATTCTAGTTTAAGCTTATGTTTGTTTTTGTTTTTGATTTCCTGTACAAGACTGTTTAGTTTAAGTTTAAATTGTGATTTCTTTTATTCAACTAATTTAAGACAACATCATCCAATTGTATATTACTTTACCGATATGCACTTAATCCACGAGAAGATAACTTGTCACTTTATTTTATTCTTCCTTCATTTTTAATTTAGTTTTAAGGAGTTAAAGCACCAATCGGCAGGCGCGCTGACAGGGCTTTATGTAACCAAAAAATTTACAAGTAGGCCGCATTCCAACGTATCAAATCGCGAGGAATGCGGTCACCTATTATGTTACTTTAAGTAAGAATTATATGTCTCAATGTGTCCACTTATTTATAATCAATTAGATATAAGAAAAAAAAAAAAAAAAAAAAAAAAAAAAAAAAAAAAAAAAAAAAAAAAAAACCTAACCTAACCTAACCTAACCTAACCTAACCTAACCTAACCTAACCTAACCTAACCTAACCTAACCTAACCTAACCTAACCTAACCTAACCTAACCTAACCTAACCTAACCTAACCTAACCTAACCTAACCTAACCTAACCTAACCTAACCTAACCTAACCTAACCTAACCTAACCTAACCTAACCTAACCTAACCTAACCTTTTTTTTTTCTTTTTATTATACAGGAAAAAACCCCTTATGGGTACCGCCGCCCGACGGGGACAGGCGGTGGTTATGTCGGACTCGCACCGACTAAAACGACCTGTGTGCTCCACCACGCTGCCAATGGCAAGGACAGGGTATCATTGTACATTTTGCCCCCATCCCGCCGACAGCTCTGATCCCAGAGAATAAACACCTCCAGGTAGGGGCCCCTCGAAAGAGAAACCCCCCTCCGCTAACCGGTGCATCAGGAGCACCAGATGCACCGACCGCCTCGGGGACCTGTAAGCCAGGTGTCCGATGTACCCCGTTCGGAACACCCGAAGGTCCCCAGTTAGGGCGGCAGACGATGGGCTTGGGCGAGTCACTAACACCTGGACTCACCAGCAGCAGATTGGATCCAGAACAACAGTTCGTGGAACCGCTCCGCCGCCTCCCTCCGCCCCCCTCCGCAGAGCTAAAGGAGGCCATCGCTGCCCACGATCGCTCCCTGCCCACCGTGTTTGCTATGTCATGGTCGACAGGGAGAGATCGCGCCCCAAGTAGGGGCCCCAACGCCTTGGTGGGCGTTTCCGCCCCCACCGGGTAATTTTTTATAGAGGTTTTCTTCCTCGCAACCCGAAGGTCCCCGTTCCCATTGCTGGGCTTCCGGGTTTCGCCGACGGTGGCCGTAACCATGTCCAGCCAGACTTAGAGTAAGCCCAACTGGACCCGTCGCTCATAAGGGACTTCACCCCAACCCCCCCGAAGTCCCCGGCCCGTCCAGATTGCCCTCTGCTAATCAGAGGGACAACTGGATTGGCCACCCCTCAGTGGTCCGTTCGCCAAGACTAAGCTTGCCCAGGGTGCGCCACGAGGAGGCCGACCACTTTGGCACCCCAACCTAACCTAACCTAACCTAACCTAACCTAACCTAACCTAACCTAACCTAACCTAACCTAACCTAACCTAACCTAACCTAACCTAACCTAACCTAACCTAACCAGTCGCGCGCTAAGTCCCGTGGCGAACGCGCACCTCCAACACTAAGGAGCGCCCATACAAAGTTCGAAAAAATCGAAAAAGTGGGAAAATTTTGGACTGCAGTAAAGTGCTATATATCAAAGTGTGCGTAAAGTCAAGCGCTACACAACAGTGAAAACCGGGTGAAAATCGGACAAATACTTTAGAAGTTATCGGTATAAAACCCAAATCTTCTGCCGGATTTTCGAATAAACCCGCGTGCGGCGCGAGATTTTGCGCAAGAATTTAAAAAAGTGAAAGTGCCACCTTGTGTGTTGTTAGACAGAGCACACTTGTGCAAAATTTCAGATTTTTTGGAAGTTATTTGGATTTTTGGTGACACATTTTCTTCAAAAATATTCACAACAAAATCAGTTTTTGGTTAAAAAATAAGTCAAAAATTAGTCAAAAAATTTTTTCAAAAATACCATTGTTTTTTACTCCGAAAGACGAACCAGGATTGGTGCTGTGCATATTTTTTACTCTATTGAGTAAAAAGATATAAGTGTTATAAAATTTATAAACATTGACGGACAACACTTTAGGGGTGTTTTTTAACCCCCTAACACCAGTGCTGGGCGGTGAGCTCGCCTTTATTTAAAAGGCTGAGCCGCCTACTTCCTTTTCTTAAAGAAGCGATGCTGTCCAGGATGAGCTGCTAAATTTACAAGGGTAAGTGCGGTCCCGTGAAGGGATGTCTTGATTTTTACTTTTAATTTCCCCCCTTTTAATATAATTTCGCGGCAGAGATATGTATATTATTAGATTCCTTATCTATCCTAGTTGCCTTATGCAAAATTTCAGTCCCGGGAGTCCTTTAGTTTTTTATTAAATTTAAAAAATGTCGAGAGTCGTCCTTCCGACGAACTCCGATATAACGTTGTTTGGAGGTGTTTTTAATGGGAACTTTTTGTCCACCCGGGTTTTTGCATGTTCCCGGGGACCTAGGGGGACAAAAATTTGCATAGCTCATTTTTAAAGCCTCCTCTTCCTGGATATAAATTTTTTCCGGCCCAATTCTGTCCAGGAAAAAACCTCGTGGCCGAAATGGGGTTATTTAACGTGTTTATAGGGCGCGGCCCCAAGGCGGTCACGTGGCCCATAGCGTGATATCGTCATCGGCTTGGTCAGGCGCGAGTCGGATTAGGACCATGACGTCACGTTTTAATTTATTGTATGGAGACGAAATCACGCGGCGGCCGCGTGAACACCACGTGACCACCCCGTGCTCCGTCTTCTCTCTAAGTCGGTAGCGGTCGGTACCTGAGTTCCAACCCGACGCCGGGTCCGGACGTTCCGACTAAGTCGAGCATTCGGACCCGACATCGGGTCTCCCATCACCCCCTATTACCCCCAGGGGGTGCGACAAAAATGTCGCAATGTCGCGCGACAGATCCGCGACATGTACTTGTGACACCCCGCCCCCCTCCTTTCCCCAATGTCAATATCCAAAACCACCTCCCGCGCCCACCCTCTTCCTCAAAACATGCCCTACCTAGTCCCATAGAGAGTTAAATCCGAATTTCCCAAAAACTAATCCACCCACATCTCTTGCATCCCCCCATATTTTCAAAATTTAAAAACGGATCCCATAGCCCAAAGAGTCCCTCTCAACACCCCCACAAAAATTTTCCTAGTTTCAGTTTTCCCGACCCCGGGAAATGGCGGGAAATGCGCGACCTATGATAGCCCTAAGTAAGTTAAAATAGAATTTTCCAAATTTTAATCCGCCCATATCTTTGGCATCCTAGCATATTTTCAAAATTTAAAAATTGGGTTAGTATCCCAAAAAGTCCTCCTAAAGGCATACATAAAAATTTTTTACTTTAAATTACTCTATTACTTACTTTTTATTAAATTACTTTAGTACCAAGTTACCAACCTTCTGTTAGTAACTATGGTAAAAACTCGGATTTAGCGCCACTCTTAAGCGCGGTACGACTCGGAACTATTACGTAAGATGGGTGGACGTAATAGTCGGAGTCTCGCCACCCAGTTACGCGTAGTACTTTGCCATCTAGTTCATAGATGGCGGTAAATGCGCGTACTGGGATGGTGCAAAACTTTATTTTCAAAATTGAACTATCATGGCTCGCTCATTGCCCAAAAATCCACGGCATGTACCTTTCCTCCCCTCCCCCGACCGACCGACTCCCCCCTTTTTTTCGGAGTTATCCTGCCCAACTCCGGACTCACCTCACCTAATGAGGCGAGCACTGTACTCCCATCGCGTTTTCTAAATTAAATTTTCCTCCAACTTATTTAACTTAATAAATGACAATAAACATACTTACTGACTCAAGACATCCCTACCGGGCCGCACGATTCCCTATCTTTGTATCGAGAGCGTCCGGAACTTGATAAGCGTGACAAACTTTATAGTGATACTATACTAAAAATTCATTTCCTTTATTCTTTGTTAATTAAATAAACAGTAAAGATCGTGTTAAATTAGTTTAACAGAGTAAATACATAACAGTAATAGAAGAATTCAAATTCCCAATTCCGATATAAAAATAAGGCAACTTAATATTGTTATATAAAATTTTGACAACAGACAGCATTTTACACTGTCCTATTGTTATTACATAGTAGTCATATTAGAGGTGTTCGCGACTTTATAGTTTATTTAGTTTAGTTTTATTTGTAATTGTTCGCGAATTTTATAGTTTGTTATAGTTGTTATAGTTTATTATTTGCAATCAAAATTATTTGTAAATAAAGTACATAAGATAGAATAAGTAACAATATGTAATAGGTATTTAGTTTAAAAAATAAAGACGTAATGTCCCCCGCACCGGCTGACTATAGCTCGTCCGAGACTCATAGAATGCCGGCCGCCATTAGCGCATAAAAACAATGGCGGTCGGCACAAATTCGTCATTCCATCGATCGCCGCCGTAGCGTGCGGATGTCTCGGTCGAGCGCAATCCGGTTGCCGCTCCCCCCGCCTGACTCACGCCCCTGCCGCGTTAGATTGTGAAAGTGCCCAAGGACTCTGGACTGTCAGTGTTGTTCGTTCCTGTGCAAGTGGATTGTGTTAGTGTTACTGTGATTCGTTTAGGTAGTGTGGTGCTTCACGCATAACACTTGCCGTAGGTGGTTCTTTCCCCCGAAGGGAGAGAGACTAAGACCTAGATTTTTTCTTAGGTACACACCTCCCTGCCCTCCGGCAGGGAGGCCACCCCCACACTAGCGGGCCAATATGGCCCCACCCCTGCGCCCCACGGGGCAACCGTTACTGGACGCAATTTTCGCGTTCCTCCAGGCGCACCACCCCGCCATTTTGCAGGAACTCGCCAAAGCCCTCCCGCCCTCTCAGGGCCAGAGTGGCATCCCGGTGGTACCTTCTCCCCCCTCTGCGGAGAAGGCCAAAGATCGTTCCCGCTCCGTGTCTCCTGACATGGAAGTGGAGGAACAGACTGACTCGGAATCCGAATCCGGTGAGGAAGCCGAAGCATCCGATGCTTCGCAGTCCCCGTCCCCCTCGGCGTCATCCGCCTCAGACGAGGACGACGGCTTCACCGCCGTCCTATCAAAGAGCCAGAAGCGAAAGCTGAAGGCTCCTAAGACCGTCCCGCCCAAAAGGGCCACCAACGACGCAGGTGCACCTGCCCCGCGCCCCAACCCCAAACCCCAGCCTGCCTCACAGGCCAATACAAAACAGACTGACTCCCCACAAGACTCGCCTATGACGGAGAGGAAGGAGAAGGTGCCGCCCCTATTTGTTAGGGAAAAAGACGCGTGGAATCGCATAATTCCGCGCATGGACAGCTCGTCCATTCCATTTACATCTGCCCGGTCCACAAGCCAGGGCATAATGGTTCAATGTCCGTCTTCAACGGACCACCGTCGCCTCACGACGCTCTTGGATGCCGAAAAGATCGGCTATCACACGTACGCCCTAGAAGACGAGCGCGAACTTCGCGTCGTCATCCGCGGGCTCCCAGTAGAGCTCGACATCGAACATATCAAAAACGACCTCCTCAGCCAGGGTCTCCCAATCAGACAGGTACACCGTATGTACCATCATAGAACCAAAGTTCCTTATGAACTTTGTCTCGCGGTCCTCGACCTCAGTCCTGAAGGCAAACGTGTCTTCAACGTAAAAACGATATGCAGACTGTCGGGTCTGCGTATAGAAACGCCGCGTACGCGTGGGGTAATGGGGCAGTGCCATCGCTGCCAGCTTTACGGCCACTCGCAGCGCAACTGCACCGCACGACCTAGGTGCGTCAAGTGCCTGGGCGATCACGGCACTGCCGATTGCCCCAGAACGGTTCCGTCCGAGGAACCTCCCAGCTGTGTTCTCTGCAGGACCCAAGGGCACCCTGCGAGCTATCGCGGCTGCCCGAAAGTCCCGCTTAGGGAAAAACGAGGGGGCAGAAGGGCCACCCGTAAAAAGGCGGACCGTACCGCCCCCAAACCAGCTGAGAGGTTCGTCCCCGCGCCTCTCCCCACCTCAAACCCCTGGCACAAGAAACCGACATCCGAGCCGGCTGTGCCAGCAAAACCGGCTCAAGAGACGGTAGCGAAACCCGCTGCCGCCATCTTGAGCTCCAATATAAGAGCCGCCGCTCCTAAAGCGACAGCCGCCCCTCCAGCAACGAGTTTCATTGACGACATGAAACTCGTTTGCGATATAGTGACCAAAATTGACACTACGGAGCTGTCAATTTTGGCAAACAAGCTGAGGAGTAATCCTCAAAACAGATTAATGGCCTTGCTCGAACACTCTAGTTTGGTGCAGGCCATCTCTAGGCTTTAAGCTTAAACCCTCACTGGGTAGGGCTAAGCCCCACTCCCTCAAGCTCGTCACGTACAACGCAGACGGGCTTATCAGACACATGGACGAAGTCCGCGATTTCGTAGTTGCACACGACATAGATATTCTTCTAATACAAGAATCCTTCTTAAAACCCCAATTTCGCAATCCCAATATTGCGAACTACAGTTTGATTAGAAATGACCGTCTGTCATCCAAAAAAGGCGGCACGCTGATTTACTACAAAAGAGCCCTCCTATGCTCCCCCCTTGATTCCCCAAAGCTCACTAACATGGAGGCTTCAGTCTGTCAGGTGGGTATGACCGGCCATCAGTCGATCATACTAGCATCAGTATACCTCAGTCCGACCAAACGGGTACTCGAAAGAGACGTCCGCACCCTTCTCGCACTAGGCGACTCTGTAATACTGGCCGGAGACTTCAACTCCAAACATGGCCAATGGAACTCTCGCCGAACCAACCGGAACGGCACAATACTCCAAGGCCTCAACGGCCTTCCAAACCTCGCTTTTGAGGTGATAGCCCCTAACGAGCCCACCAGATACCCGCCTAACGGGGATCCAAACAGAGCAGATGTGTTAGATATATACATTTTCAAAAATGTAGCTCTCCAGTTACATTCTATAGAAGTCCTGCATGAATTAGACTCGGACCACCGTCCGGTTCTAATTCAGTTAGGGCAATCCACTTCCACGACCCCTCCCACGAAAACGATAATCGACTGGAGTAAATTAGGCGGGAAACTCCAGTCCCTAAACTCAGACCACCTAGATCAAATTCCTGACAAGATAGACTCCGTGGATAGTGCCAAGTTCGCTGTTACCCACCTTACGAAACATATAACCGACTCACTCGAGCGTTGCTCCAAGGAAGTCCCCGACGACCGCGGTCGTGGGAGACTACCGGACGACCTGCGCGACCTACTTAGACGTAAACGTGCCGCCACTAGGGCCCATGACGCATACCCGACAGACGATAACCGGAGAACACTCCGGCGACTTCAAAGAGAGGTTAGAGAAAAACTCAGCCTCAACCGTCAGTCCGCCTGGGACAACAAACTCTCAGAGATCTCGCCGAGTCACCTGGCTTTCTGGAAACTGGCGAAATCCCTGAGAGGAGACCAGTGTGCAGCTACACCTCCATTGATACGTTTAAACCGTCCGGTCGCTTTTGACGACATCGATAAGGCCGAATGCTTGGCTGACAGTCTTGAGGGACAATGTTCAAATAACCCCAGTCATCCCGAACACGCCGAATTCCACTCGGAAGTGGAAATGGCGGCGGCTAGGATATCCGCGAAGGCTCCCGAAAGCGAGCCGCTCACTCCCACCACCGGAGAGGAAGTCCGTTCCATTATCCAAAACCTGAAGACCCGCAAGTCCCCAGGCCCCGACTCCATATCCAACAAAGCACTCAAGTGCCTCCCCGACCAACTGATAAACCTATTAGTATTGATTTTCAATGCCCTCCTATTAGGTTGCTCCTTCCCCGACGAATGGAAGGAAGCAATAGTAATAGGTATTCGAAAACCGGGAAAACCCAGTAATCTCCCGAGCAGCTATCGACCCATCAGTCTGCTCAACAGCTTAGGGAAAGTCTACGAGCGAGTAATCCTCGCTAGACTCATAACGTTCATGGAGTCGATGAAGCTCATACCGGATGAGCAATTCGGCTTCCGCGCCAAACACACCGCGGTACAACAAGTACATCGACTTACCGAAGCCGTCCTAAATGGCTTCGGCAAAAAACGGTACACCGGTACTGTCTTCTTCGATGTCGCCAAAGCCTTCGACAAGGTTTGGCATGCGGGTCTAATATACAAACTCGCGAACCTAGGAATCCCCGATAGACTCGTTCTTATCATTCGCGATTACCTTACTAATCGCTCATTTAGATATCGTATTGATGGTGCGCTCTCCTCAAGACGTACCTTACGCGCCGGAGTCCCCCAAGGTTCGGTACTCGCACCGTTCCTCTACTCGCTCTATACGAGTGACATCCCACGATTCTCCACTAAAACTAGTGCAGTCACCCACTTAGCCATGTTCGCGGACGATACCGCAATCTATACCACCTGTAGAGATCCCATAACCATAAATGATAGGCTCCAAAGAGCAACCAACCAGCTCGGAAGCTGGTTCCGCCGGTGGAGAATCGAAATAAATCCCGATAAAAGCGCAGCAATGTTCTTTGCGAGATCTAGGAGAGCCATGGACTTCATCCGGACGCCTCTTAGAGTCTCTATTTACAACAAATACATAGATTGGCAAAAGGAAGTCAAATACTTAGGTGTCATCCTCCAACCGACCCTATCCTTTATCCGACACATCCGCGTTGTCCGTAACCGGGCAGCGTTCGCCATGGGACGCCTCTATCCGATACTGTGCAAGACAAGTAAACTGTCACTTCGCAACAAAGTGACACTTTACAAAACTTGCATCAGACCCATTATGACCTATGCGAGCGTCGCGTTCGCGCACGTCCCGAAATCACGACTGTGTCCGTTGCAGACACTTCAAAATCGATTCATGCGTACAGCCACTGGCTGTCCGTGGTTCGTGCGCAACGTGAACCTCCATAGAGATCTCGACCTACCCACGATAGCCGATCTTTTCAGACGATTCTCGACGACTTACTTCGAGAAAGCGTCCATCCACCCAAACCCCCTTATAGTGGCCGCGTCCAACTATAAGGCATTCAGGCACCCCAACAAGATTCACAGGCGCCCGAAGAGCGTCCTTAACGACCCCGACGATGCTATAACAGCATCCAACAAGATATACACACAACACGCACACAAACAGCGTCTTCGCCGGCGAAGACGAGGTCCCCGCTTGCTTGTGTCAAGCGGCCGCAGCCCTCTGCCGCGGCCGCCGTGACGCAGACTTCTTCCAAGTCATTTATTAGATGCAGCCCTCCAAAAACGCGCCGCCTTAAGCCGAGGCTCGGTCTCGCAGGAGACACCCTTAAGGCGACGCCCCCTGTAGCGCGGGTGCTTGTAATGCACCCGCATGTATCATCCTTTTTTTCTCGGCGATGCTTCAGCGCTCGCCCGTCTTATCGGTGACGCTGTCAAAGCCATTAGGGCTAACAGCATTAGTCATATTCGAAAAAAAAAAAAACAAATTCGTCACTCGAAAACGCGACGCTCAAGAAGCAACAAGTGTCCACTCTCAACAGTCAGTCGGGGCAAGTTTTATTTTCGCAAGTTAATAGAAGAGTTTTATTTATTGAAACCAGCGCATCAACAATCGTCTGTGGGTCGTCGAAGGGGCCCACATTTTCTGGTCCTTCAGAAGCCGAATACAAGAATCAAGATTAGGAGATTATCGTGAAGTACCATTTTCGGGTTCTTCAGCAGTCGAATATTGAAGAAAAATAGAAAGGTCTTTTTCGAGACCACAATAGAAAGGTCTTTTTCGAGACCACATTCAAAGGTCTTTTTCGAGACCACAATAGAAAGGTCTTTTCGAGACCACATTCAAAGGTCTTTTTCGAGACCACAATAGAAAGGTCTTTTTCGAGACCACATCCAAAGGTCTTTTTCGAGACCACACATCCAAAGGTCCTTTTCGAGGCCATATATAAAGAGTCTTTTTCGAGACTATCCCAGTTAAAATGCCAGCAACAAGAAGTCAGAAGCAGAGCGAAACGACGACAGAGTCTTCTACGGGGGCTACTAGCACGGAATCGTCATCGGCGGAAACAGCGTGCGGGACCGTCACAACCCGGACTACGTCCACAGAAGAGGCGTCAGCTTCGGGAACGGCCGCACGAGAAGAATCCGTCGACGCTACACAAGCATCCGAGAAGAAGACGTCGCGTCCGCATAGTTCATCTGGCAAGCATCGAAGAAAAGAACTCGCAAAGGCCCGAGAAGAATTGTTAAGAAAACAAGTAGAACTTGCTGCCGCACGTGTATTAGCGTTGGAGGAAGAAACCGACAACGAAGACGAGAGTGACAACGAGGACGATACCATCAAAGAACAGATGACGTCACAATGGTTATCGAAGAGTGCGCTAGCTCTAACCATGGAGCCGCACAACAAAACCAGGATAGAAAACGGAAGCGTTCCTGTTCAAAGAGAGAACGAGACGCAAGACCGGCGTGCGACAGAGACGGCGCGAACAGAGCCCCGTCCTCAGGAACTCCACACGGGCCCGAAGCGGCACGATGAGTTTATAGAGTCTCACGTTGGTATAGATCCGTCAACAAGACGTCAAGATAGCTTCGATTATAGAGAACTAGCGGCTGCTATCACGCACGCAGCACGCGCGGTTCAACCAGTCGCATATAGAAGTCACGAGCTACCGAGCTTCAACGGCGCATCGTGCGACTGGCTTCCATTCAAGACTGCGTTCGAGGAGTCAGCATTACTACTCAGCGAACAAGAAAACTTAGCAAGACTAAGAAGAAGTCTTCGAGGGGCCGCAAAAGAGGCGGCTCAGTGCCTATTCATCGGCAACACAACAGCGTCGGAGGTTATGAAGTTACTAGCATCAAGATTCGGTCGACCGGACGCCCTCGTTATGGCGGAATTGAACAAACTTCGAGCGCTACCCCGGCTGACCGAGAACCCCCGCGATATCTGTATATTCGCATCGAAGATCATCAACGTTACAGCAACAGTGAGAGCCCTCAACAAACCTCACTACTTATACAATGCAGAGATCGTCAGAGGTGTCGTCGAAAAGATACCGTCTGCATTGCGATATCGTTACTACGACTTCGCGGCTGAACAAGAAGAAGATCAGCCGGACCTCATCACCTTATCGAGCTTCTTCGAGAAGACGGCGGAGCGATGCGGGAGTTTCGCGCCGGTGGAGCAAATACCGTTGGAAGACCGGCGGGAGCCAGCCGGCAAGAAGATAGCGCGAAGCTTCCACACTCTGGAAAAGAAACCCGCTGATCCAGTTCAAGAAGAAGTACAGCGTTGTCTCATCTGTGGAAAGGACAACCATCAATCGTTCGAGTGTCGGAACTTCAAAAGTGCAGAAGTATCGAAGAGGTGGGACTTGGCGAAGCAGCATCACCTGTGCTTCCGCTGCCTGAAGATACGCAAGTTTCGCCATACTTGCAAGACAAAGAAGTGCGACATCAACGGGTGTGAAAACACACACCACCCGTTGCTACATAGAGAACTTTCAGAGAAAACAAGCAGCATAGAATCTACAGACATCGTGACGTCAACAAAAGAAAAAGTTACGACCGCACTCCTGAAGATATACCCATTCAAGTATCGGGACCAAGAGGCACCTGCGACACCTACGCGCTGCTCGACGACGGCTCTACGTGTACCCTCATCGAGACGGCGGTAGCAGAGAAGATCGGCGCCACGGGACCTCCAGAACCGTTCTATATAGAAGGAGTGGCGGGCACGAAGATCGACGCGACCGAAGCTCGACGCGTACGCTTCAACATACGCGGACGCGACAGCAAGGAATACGACATCTCGGCGCGTACGATGCAAGATCTACACCTGTCTCCGCAGTCAGTATCGAACCAACTGACTCGTTCGTGCGCTCATCTGAAAGAAATAGAAGAAAAGATAGTTTACGAAAATGGGAAACCGACGGTGCTGCTGGGTCAAGACAACTGGCGGTTCCTGATTACCCATGAAATTCGTCGTGGAAACAGAACAGAACCTGTAGCCTCGCTAACTAACCTCGGCTGGGTGCTACATGGTACTGGGCGCATCAATAGAAATAGATCCACGCAACACATCAATCACCTGGTCATCTCCGAGGATGAGGAAATATCGATGGAAGCAATGATGAAAGAACACTTCGCACTCGAATCTCTAGGGGTCGAAGCAAGAAGATCGTTCAACGCTGAAGAGCAACGCGCGATAGACACGTTGAACGAAAAGACGCGTCGACTACCGGCGGGAGGCTTCGAAACGGGTCTGCTGTGGAAGAGAGACGACTTCACACCACCAGCAAACTACAGTGCCGCTCTACGTCGACTCGAGCTTATAGAAAAGAAGCTCGACCGCAACGAAGACCTCAAGAGAAAATACAAGTTACAGATGCAATTGTTCATAGAGAAAGGATACGCGGAACTCGCACCAGCTTCAAGATCTGCGAAGACCTGGTACCTGCCTCACTTTGCAGTAGTCAATCCGCAGAAGCCCGAGAAGCTCCGCATCGTCCACGACGCAGCCGCCAGAACCAAGGGTGTCAGCCTGAACGACATGTTGCTAGCAGGGCCCGATCTACTCCAGTCGTTACCCGGGGTACTCATGCGCTTCCGTCAGCACCCTGTAGCAGTCATCGGTGACATTCAAGACATGTTTATGAGAATCACAATCATAGAAGAAGATCGCGACATGCAACGTTTCCTGTGGCGAGAAGATAGCAGCCTACCACCAACGGAGTACAGGATGAAGAGCGTAATCTTCGGCGCAACATCGTCACCAAGCACGGCGATATTTGTGAAGAATAGAAACGCTGAAGATTACCGCGAGACACATCCGGAAGCGGTAGACGCCATCACGAAAAATCACTATGTCGACGATTACCTAGCCAGCTTCAAGACAGAGGAAGAAGCCATCAGAGTCTCATCACAAGTCGCTGAGATTCATCGTCAGGGCAACTTCGACTTGAAGAAGTGGAACTCGAATTCGATCAGAGTGCGCTCCGCGTTATCGCCTCAGCACGCCGAAGAGACACTGCACCTCAACTCGGACAAGATATTGGGGATGGTGTGGAACACGGAGCCTGATACGCTGTCGTTCAACATGAAGCTCTGCAAACTCCCAGCAGATATAGTAAAGAACGAGCGAACGCCTACGAAGAGAGAGGCATTGAAGATCATAATGTCAATTTACGATCCGCTGGGCATCGCTACTCCGGTCACCATACAAGCGAAGAAAATCCTGCAAGACGTCTGGCGCTCCGGCATAGGGTGGGACTCTCAACTCCATCAAAGCGAAGCCAAAGCCCGGATGAAATGGATGAAACAGACTCGGCAACTTCAAGAGCTCTCAGTGCCTCGATGCTACCCTCACATAGTGAGAGCTCAAAACATAGAAATTCACACGTTCGTCGACGCGAGTGCGACAGCCTACGCAGCAGTGGCGTATTGGAGAATCATCGACGAAAACGGGAACGTACACGTCGCGCTCATAGCAGGGAAGGGGAGAGTGGCTCCGCTGAAAACAATCTCGATACCGAGACTCGAGCTTCAAGCAGCGGTGCTCGGCTGCCGCCTCACCAACACCATCATTGAAGAGCATGACGTGAAACCGTCACGTCGATATTTTTGGTCGGACTCCAGGACGGTGCTGATATGGCTGCGCAACGGTCCTCGAACATACAAACCATTCGTCGCTCATCGAATAGCAGAGATCGCCGAAAACACTAAGACAGCCGAATGGCGATGGGTGCGAGAGTACCTGCCGGAACTGCAACACCGGCGGGAGCCTCACGCGAAAGGTGCCATCAAGAAGAATGATCTAGCGATCGCAGATAGAACCTTGCATCGCAACAGGTGGCCACGGGAGTCGTCGCCGCTACATATCCCGGTCCAGACGGTGAGGTTCGAGCGGTCGACGTAAGAACAACTAAGGGAATCCTGCGCCGGCCGACAAAGAAGTTGATCATCTTACCCGTCGAGATCGAAAGTCGCGATCACTAAAGACAGGAACCAGCTTCGAGAGCTGCGGCGGGAGAGATGTTCGCGACTTTATAGTTTATTTAGTTTAGTTTTATTTGTAATTGTTCGCGAATTTTATAGTTTGTTATAGTTGTTATAGTTTATTATTTGCAATCAAAATTATTTGTAAATAAAGTACATAAGATAGAATAAGTAACAATATGTAATAGGTATTTAGTTTAAAAAATAAAGACGTAATGTCCCCCGCACCGGCTGACTATAGCTCGTCCGAGACTCATAGAATGCCGGCCGCCATTAGCGCATAAAAACAATGGCGGTCGGCACAAATTCGCGAAAAGGCTAAACCACGCTCCCGCCCCGTGTCTCCTGACATGGAAGTGGAGGAGCAATCTGACTCGGAATCCGAGACTCCCTCAGAGTCCGGAGAGGAAGCCGAAGCATCCGATGCTTCGCAGTCCCCGTCCCCCTCGGCGTCATCCGCCTCAGACGAGGACGACGGCTTCACCGCCGTCCTATCCAAGAGCCAGAAGCGTAAGCTGAAGGCTCCCAAGACCGTCCCGCCCAAAAGGGCCACTAACGACGCAGGTGCACCTGCCCCGCGCCCCACCCCCAAACCCCAGCCTGCCTCACAGGCCGCCCGCAGACAAGACGTACCCGACTCACAGGACTCGCCTATGACGGAGAGGAAGGAGAAGGTGCCGCCCCTATTTGTTAGGGAAAAAGACGCGTGGAATCGCTTAATTCCGCGCATGGACAGCTCGTCCATTCCTTTCACCTCTGCCCGGTCCACAAGCCAGGGCATAATGGTGCAATGTCCGTCTTCAACGGACCACCGTCGCCTCACGACGCTCCTGGATGCCGAAAAGATCGGCTACCACACATACGCCCTAGAAGACGAGCGCGAACTTCGCGTCGTCATCCGCGGGCTTCCCGTAGAGATAGATTGCGACCTTATTAAGAAGGACCTCCTCAGCCAGGGCCTTCCCGTTAGACAGGTACACCGCATGTACCACCACAGAACCAAAGTTCCTTATGAACTTTGTCTCGCGGTCCTCGACCTCAGTCCTGAAGGCAAACGTGTCTTCAACGTCCAAACAATATGCAGACTGTCGGGTCTGCGTATTGAAACGCCGCGTACGCGTGGGGTAATGGGGCAGTGCCATCGCTGCCAACTTTACGGCCACTCGCAGCGCAACTGCACCGCACGACCAAGGTGCGTCAAGTGCCTGGGCGATCACGGCACTGCCGATTGCCCCAGAACGGTTCCGTCCGAGGAACCTCCCAGCTGTGTCCTCTGCAGGACCCAAGGGCACCCCGCGAGCTATCGCGGCTGCCCGAAAGTCCCGCTTAGGGCAAAACGAGGGGGCAGAAGGGCCACCCGTAAAAAGGCGGACCGTACCGCCCCTAAACCAGCTGAGAGGTTCGTCCCCGCGCCTCTCCCCACCTCAAACCCCTGGCACAGGAAACCGGCATCCGAGCCGGCTGTGCCAGTAAAACCGGCTCAGGAGACGGTAGCGAAACCCGCCGCCGCCATCTTGAGCTCCAATACAAGAGCTGCCGCTCCTAAAGCGACAGCCGCCCCTCCAGCAACGAGTTTCATGGACGACATGAAACTCGTTTGCGACATAGTAACCAAAATTGACACTACGGAGCTGTCAATTTTGGCAAACAAGCTGAGG
Source organism: Morpho achilles (assembly GCA_947086495.1). Lineage (NCBI taxonomy): Eukaryota > Metazoa > Arthropoda > Insecta > Lepidoptera > Nymphalidae > Morpho > Morpho achilles. The sequence goes on along the minus strand of CAMTZB010000025.1, from coordinate 17,054,169 downwards.
AGTAATCCTCAAAACAGATTAATGGCCTTGCTCGAATACTCTAGTTTGGTACAGGCCATCTCTAGGCTTTAAGCTTAAACCCTCACTGGGTAGGGCCAAGCCCCACTCCCTCAAGCTCGTCACGTACAACGCAGACGGGCTTATCAGACACATGGACGAAGTCCGCGATTTCGTAGTTGCACACGATATAGATATTCTTCTAATACAAGAATCCTTCTTAAAACCCCAATTTCGCAATCCCAATATTGCGAATTACAGTTTGATTAGAAATGACCGTCTGTCATCCAAAAAAGGCGGCACGCTGATTTACTATAAAAGAGCCCTCTTATGCTCCCCCCTTGATTCCCCAAAGCTCACTAACATGGAGGCTTCAGTCTGTCAGGTGGGTATGACCGGCCATCAGTCGATCATACTAGCATCAGTATACCTCAGTCCGACCAAACGGGTACTCGAAAGAGACGTCCGCACCCTTCTCGCACTAGGCGACTCTGTAATACTGGCCGGAGACTTCAACTCCAAACATGGCCAATGGAACTCTCGCCGAACCAACCGGAACGGCACAATACTCCAAGGCCTCAACGGCCTTCCAAACCTCGCTTTTGAGGTGATAGCCCCTAACGAGCCCACCAGATACCCGCCTAACGGGGATCCAAACAGAGCAGATGTGTTAGATATATACATTTTCAAAAATGTAGCTCTCCAGTTACATTCTATAGAAGTCCTGCATGAATTAGACTCGGACCACCGTCCGGTTCTAATTCAGTTAGGGCAATCTACCTCCACGACCCCTCCCACGAAAACGATAATCGACTGGAGTAAATTAGGCGGGAAACTCCAGTCCCTAAACTCAGACCACCTAGATCAAATTCCTGACAAGATAGACTCCGTGGATAGTGCCAAGTTCGCTGTTACCCACCTTACAAAACATATAACAGACTCACTCGAGCGTTGCTCCAAGGAAGTCCCCGACGACCGCGGTCGTGGGAGACTACCGGACGACCTGCGCGACCTACTTAGACGTAAACGTGCCGCCACTAGGGCCCATGACGCATACCCGACAGACGATAACCGGAGAACACTCCGGCGACTTCAAAGAGAGGTTAGAGAAAAACTCAGCCTCAACCGTCAGTCCGCCTGGGACAACAAACTCTCAGAGATCTCGCCGAGTCACCTAGCTTTCTGGAAACTGGCGAAATCCCTGAGAGGAGACCAGTGTGCAGCTACACCTCCATTGATACGTTTAAACCGTCCGGTCGCTTTTGACGACATCGATAAGGCCGAATGCTTGGCTGACAGTCTTGAGGGACAATGTACAAACAATCCCAGTCATCCCGAACACGCCGAATTCCACTCGGAAGTGGAAATGGCGGCGGCTAGGATATCCGCAAAGGCTCCCGAAAGCGAGCCGCTCACTCCCACCACCGGAGAGGAAGTCCGTTCCATTATCCAAAACCTGAAGACCCGCAAGTCCCCAGGCCCCGACTCCATATCCAACAAAGCACTCAAGTGCCTCCCTGACCAACTCATAAACCTATTAGTATTGATTTTCAATGCCCTCCTGTTAGGTTGCTCCTTCCCCGACGAATGGAAGGAAGCAATAGTAATAGGTATTCGTAAACCGGGAAAACCCAGTAATCTCCCGAGCAGCTATCGACCCATCAGTCTGCTCAACAGCTTAGGGAAAGTCTACGAGCGAGTAATCCTCGCTAGACTCATAACGTTCATGGAGTCGATGAAGCTCATACCGGATGAGCAATTCGGCTTCCGCGCCAAACACACCGCGGTACAACAAGTACACCGACTTACCGAAGCCGTCCTCAATGGCTTCGGCAAAAAACGGTACACCGGTACTGTCTTCTTCGATGTCGCCAAAGCCTTCGATAAGGTATGGCATGCGGGTTTAATATACAAACTCGCGAACCTAGGAATCCCCGATAGACTCGTTCTTATCATTCGCGATTATCTTACTAATCGCTCATTCAGATATCGTATTGATGGTGCGCTCTCCTCAAGACGCACCTTACGCGCCGGAGTCCCCCAAGGTTCGGTACTCGCACCGTTCCTCTACTCGCTCTATACGAGTGACATCCCACGATTCTCCATTAAAACTAGTGCAGTCACCCACTTAGCTATGTTCGCGGACGATACCGCAATCTATACCACCTGTAGAGATCCCATAACTATTAATGATAGGCTCCAAAGAGCAACCAACCAGCTCGGAAGCTGGTTCCGCCGGTGGAGAATCGAAATTAATCCCGATAAAAGCGCAGCAATGTTCTTTGCGAGATCTAGGAGAGCCATGGACTTCATCCGGACGCCTCCTAGAGTCTCTATTTACAACAAATACATAGATTGGCAAAAGGAAGTCAAATACTTAGGTGTCATCCTCGAACCGACCCTATCCTTTATCCGACACATCCGCGTTGTCCGCAACCGGGCAGCGTTCGCCTTGGGACGCCTCCATCCGATACTGTGCAAGGCAAGTAAACTGTCACTCCGCAACAAAGTGACACTTTACAAAACTTGCATCAGACCCATCATGACATATGCGAGCGTCACGTTCGCGCACGTCCCGAAATCACGACTGTGTCCGTTGCAGACACTTCAAAATCGATTCATGCGTACAGCCACTGGCTGTCCGTGGTTCGTGCGCAACGTGAACCTCCATAGAGATCTCGACCTACCCACGATAGCCGATCTTTTCAGACGATTCTCGACGACTTACTTTGAGAAAGCGTCCATCCACCCAAACCCCCTTATAGTGGCCGCGTCCAACTATAAGGCGTTCAGGCACCCCAACAAGATTCACAGGCGCCCGAAGAGCGTCCTTAACGACCCCGACGATGCTATAACAGCATCCAACAAGATATACACACAACACGCACACAAACAGCGTCTTCGCCGGCGAAGACGAGGTCCCCGCTTGCTTGTGTCAAGCGGCCGCAGCCCTCTGCCGCGGCCGCCGTGACGCAGACTTCTTCCAAGTCATTTATTAGATGCAGCCCTCCAAAAACGCGCCGCCTTAAGCCGAGGTTCGGTCTCGCAGGAGACACCCTTAAGGCGACGCCCCCTGTAGCGCGGGTGCTTGTAATGCACCCGCATGTATCATCCATTTCTTCTCGGCGATGCTTCAGCGCTCGCCCGTCTTATCGGTGACGCTGTCAAAGCCATTAGGGCTAACAGCATTAGTCATATTCGAAAAAAAAAAAAAAAAAACAAATTCGTCACTCGAAAACGCGACGCTCAAGAAGCAACAAGTGTCCACTCTCAACAGTCAGTCGGGGCAAGTTTTATTTTCGCAAGTTAATAGAAGAGTTTTATTTATTGAAACCAGCGCATCAACAATCGTCTGTGGGTCGTCGAAGGGGCCCACAAGAGGTATAAATAAACATTACGTTGACAACTATATATAAATATATAAATAGCTATAATAATAATAAAAATTATAGACAAGATAGCATTACACTATCTAACTTATAAATCACGACGAGAGACAGCACTATACACTGTCCTAGTTATTTTCTGCAATGAATAAAACTGTAATATTGACGCATTGTTATTAATTATACGTAGACAAGATAGCTTTACACTATCTCTTCCATAAATCAAGACAAGCGACAGCACTTTACACTGCCGCTAAAATTGTGACTAGTGACAGTAAGAAATACTGTCATCGACACACAGTAAATAACCTCCAACGAAAATGTTCGGAATGAGGACTCCCAGAAAAAAACCCACCAATCAAGGTGGGAAATCCCCCCAGGAACCTAACAAACCACCGGTAGTTGGACCATCTATTCCTTATATGGGTACCACAAAAGTGCGTAAGAGTGTTGGCGAATGGGAGAATAACATACGTGGACCAGAAAAAAGCCCTCCCCCGGATAGGTGTTCAACACCTGAACAAAAACCACCAACTCCCCCAAAAACAAAGACACCTGAGGTAGAGTTCAAAATTGACCAAATAGGAACTCTTGACAACCAAGCTAAAGTACGTAAAGCAAATAGTGTAATCAAAAATATTGGAAAACTACTTAAGGAGTCAAGAAACCTAAAAAAGGAAATAAAATCAGATATAGAAAGTGAACTTCAATTTTTAAAAGCGTTGATAAATGCGATTGAAATCGATACAAAGTGCACAGACCCAGAAAGACAATCAAACAAGGAGACCATCGACCTAACCAAAGAAAAATCACAGGAACCCCAATGTCAGGCATATCCCCAAATAAGAGACATGATGGAGTACATGCGGGAGCACTCTGACATGATGACAGCAAGCATCAAGCAAATAGATGAGCTAAAGCTAGCCATGAAGACACACAAAGAAGCATTAGAAAGGACAGTAACATACGCAAGTGTAGTGGCAGGGCAGAAAGGGGAGCCAAACCCGAGACGCACCGCCCTACACTCAATAGTCATAACTTCAAAAAATGAAGAAGACACTAGTGACAGGGTGCTGGAAAAAATAAGCGAGGAAATCAAACCAGAAGAAGGATGGGTGCAAATAGAAAAGGTCAGAAAGGCCAAGGACCGCAAAGTGATAATGGGTTTCGTCTCAGAAGGGGATAGACAAAAAGTAAAAGAAAAACTCCAAAAAGAAGGAGCTATCCTCGCCGTTGAGGAGGTGAAGAATAAAGACCCCCTGTTTATCATTAGAAACGTACTATCGACCTACGATGACAAGTTCGTTATGAAAGCCCTGAGAGAGCAAAATAGGAACATTTTTCGCCCAATCGACGGCGAGGACGATAGATTCCAGATTAAATACCGTCGGAAAGCAAGGAATCCTCACCAGAACCATATTGTAATAAGCGCGGCTCCAGCAATGTGGCAAAAGGCGGTGCAAACAGGGCTCCTAGGTATAGGAATGATGAAAAACAAAGTGGAAGACCAGTCCCCGCTTGTGCAGTGCTCACGCTGCCTGGGCTATGGCCATGGTCGGCGATTCTGCAAAGAACCAGCTGACTTATGTAGCCATTGTGGCGGACCCCATTTGAAGGTAAACTGCACGGATTGGGTGACCGGTCTGAAAGCCTCGTGTGTGAATTGCAACAAGGCGAAAAAAGGCAACACGGAACATAACGCGTTCAGTGCAACCTGTAGCATACGCCAAAAGTGGGACGCAATAGCGAGATCCAGCATAGCCTATTGCTAAGGTTGCACCAGGCAACAACAATTACTTGATGATACAAGCTAACTTGCAACGCTCAAACCTGGCTACCTATGAGTTATTACTGGAAGCCGAGAAAAGGAAAGCGGCTGTCGCACTTCTGCAGGAACCGTATGTGGGGGGGAAAAAGACCATGAGGAGTTATAAAGGAGCCAGGATCTTCCAAAACACTTCAGTAGGAGAAGGGAACATTAAGGCAGCAATCGCTATCTTCGATGACGACCTAAATGTTGTACAGTTCCCAAAACTCACCACGAATAACATAGCAGTGGTGGGGATCCGAACAAGGGATTGGGAGGTCGTGGTAGTGTCCTTTTATTTCGAGCCAGACGTACCCATAGAACGGTACCTGCAGAAGCTAAAAGACATAAAGCTAGCTATAGGCACCAGGAAAACCATTATCGGGGGCGACGCGAACGCCAAAAGTATATGGTGGGGAAGCCCAACAACCGACACAAGAGGCGAAGAACTGGCCGGAGTACTAAACGAGTTAGACCTACAACTCCTAAATACAGGTACAATCCCTACCTTTGACACTGTTAGAGGGGGAAAGAGGTACTCTAGTTTCGTAGATATAACGGCGTGCTCAACTGATATTCTGCACCTAATAGAAAACTGGGCCGTAGACGAAAGCCTCACTGGGTCGGACCACAACGGTGTGATATTCAAGGTCAAATTGCAAAAGTCCAAGGGAGTAGAAATTAAAAGAACAACACGTAAATACAATACTAAGAATGCAAACTGGCAAACTTTTAACGAAAAACTTGGGAAACTAATATTAGAAAGTAAACTAACAAAAATAGAAATACATAAATTAAAAACCAAAGAACAAATAGATGAAGTAGTTGATAGATTCACAAAAGTAATTGATCAGATATGCTTGGAGACTATGCCCAAAAAGAAAGCAAATCAAAAATTGAACATACCGTGGTGGTCCGAAAACCTCGCGAGGCTGAAGAAAGACGTAGCTACCAAGAAGCGCAGAATCAGGAATGCCGCCAAGATCCGAAGACCCGCAGTAGTCAATGAGTACCTGAAACAAAAAGAACACTACCAATTAGAGGTCAGAAAAGCACAAACAGAAAGTTGGAAGGAGTTCTGCGGGAAACAGGATAGGGAGGGGATATGGGCAGGGATATATAGAGTGATTAGCAGAACGACAATCAGAGGCGAAGATCAGCCTCTCGAAAGCCAGGGGAAAACACTGGACGCGAGGGACTCGGCGAAACTCCTGGCGGAAACCTTCTACCCGGAAGATGCGGAGAGAGATGATAACGCCGAACACCAAGAGATCAGAAATAGAGCTCGCAGAGTAAATGATGAGGAGCAAACTGAGGATTGGGACCTACCATTTACAATGGCGGAGCTCATTCGAGCGACAAAATCATTCAACGCGGATCCGAATCTCTTCCTGGCTTTGTTCAACAAATGCTTAGCGCACCACCATTTCCCCAAGGGTTGGAAGGAGGCCGTCGTAGTAGTACTTAAGAAACCGGATAAACCCGACTTCGCTTCTCCCAAGGCATATAGACCGATTGGACTATTACCGATATTTGGAAAGATCTTCGAGAAGATGATAGTGACTCGTCTCAAATTCCACTTACTTCCTAAGACGAGCAAATATCAGTTTGGCTTTATGCCACAGAGAAGCACAGAGGACTCCCTCTATACTCTAATGCAGTACATACGAAATAAAATAAATGCAAAGAAAATTATCACCATAGTATCACTAGACATAGAGGGAGCCTTCGATAACGCCTGGTGGCCAGCCATTAAAATTCGATTAGCAGAGGAAAAATGCCCCGTGAGATTGAGACGGGTCATCGACAGCTATCTCAGCGATAGACGCGTACGCGTCAGATATGCCGGGGAGGAGCATATCCGGGAGACCAGTAAAGGGTGCGTACAGGGGTCTATCGGCGGCCCGATTCTATGGAACCTCATCCTGGACCCACTACTCAAAGGACTCGCTGAAAAGGGATACAACTGCCAGGCCTTCGCCGATGATGTCATTTTGATGTTCGATGGTGACTCCGCACTTGACATTGAAATAAAAGCAAACACGGCACTCGAACAAGTTCGAGCGTGGGGTGCCGTGAATAAGTTGCGTTTTGCAGCACAAAAAACGAATGCAATTACCATAACGAGGAAACTTAAGTACGACACGCCACGCTTGAGCATGGGAGGAGTCAGCGTCCGTGTAGCTAATGAAATCAAAGTGCTTGGAGTCACCATCGACGACAGGCTGACATTTAACTCACACGTTGCGAAAGTAACCAGGAAGGCAACAAATGTCTATAAACAGTTGGCGAGGGCGGCGAAGGTCGGCTGGGGGTTGAATTCAGAGGTAATAAGGACAATATACATATCCGTTATAGAGCCAATCGTCTTGTATGCCGCCAGCGCGTGGGCTCCAGCAGCCCGTAAGTTAGGAACTCGCAGAGCCCTGGGTGTCGTACAACGTGGGATCGCTCAGAAAATATGCCGATCTTATCGCACGGTCTCCCTGAACTCAGCATTGGTGCTGGCTGGTATACTTCCGCTCGATCTTCGCGTATGCGAGATGGCCTCGCTATACGAAGCAAAGAGAGGAGTACCCCGGCCGGAGCTGAAGGGCAGGGAGATCGAGCGAATGGATTCTGCACTAAAAACTCCACACCCTGCGAAGCAAACAAACGTCAGTATTTCAAGCATGGTGGACCGGGAACAACAGGATAGTGGTACACCCGATATCCGTATATTTACGGACGGGAGCAAGATTGATGGCAAGGTAGGAGCGGCCATATCGGTATGGAATGGAAGCACCGAAACCAGAGCCATCAAGCTTGCTCTTACAAACTACTGTACGGTCTATCAGGCGGAACTACTGGCGATCTGCAGGGCAAGTGCCGAAATAAATAAAAGTGGAGCGAAAACCTTCAGCATCCTGAGCGACTCCATGGCGGCCCTAGGAGCGGTGAGTAACCCCGGATGTCTCCACCCCCTCGCTGTAGAAACAAGGAGGAATATGGAACAAGCATTCCACCAAGGCAAAGAAATTACTTTGTCCTGGGTCAAAGCACACGTGGGGCTGGAGGGGAATGAAAGGGCGGACATACTGGCAAAAGAAGCAGCTACGACCAGCAAGAAAACACCAGATTATAGTCACTGCCCAGTCTCATTCGTCAAGCGTAGCATAAGAGCGGCAACGCTTGGTGAGTGGAACGAGCGGTATGTGACGGGTGAAACAGCGGGCGTAACAAAACTGTTCTTTCCAGACGCTCTGGAGGCTTACAAGGTGATTTGCAAAATAAAAACAAGCAGATACACAACACAACTTCTGACGGGGCACGGTGGGTTCTCCGAATACTTGGCTCGCTTCAAGTGTAAGGAGAGCCCATCCTGCGTCTGCGACAGTACGGTGACAGAATCAGTAACGCATATTATATGCGAATGCCCGGTTCATTGCACTGATCGCCATGACACAGAACATAAAATAGGAACAAAAATAAAACCAGATAACCTGCATAAAATCATGATGAGTAAAGACAGAGATAAGTTCTTGGTATATTGCGAAAAAGTAATAAAAACAGTAAACAGAAGGAATAAAACACGATAAGTAAATAATACTTAGATAATATCATAGGGATATTAGGCCTTAAGTATTAGACACAGTAAGACCTAGAAAATAGAAATCATAAGAAATGCAGTATGTAAAAATACCAACAAATGTTAAGGCTCAAAAGTAATGTAAAATGTAATAGATATGTATAAATTAGTATGTAACCCCTAGTATAAGAACCCATAGAATAAGATAAATAAATACAAGTGTGTAATATTTACTTCCTTGGTAGTGTAAGAATAGATAGATTAGCTATAGGCAGGAGTCCCACCTGCAAGTCTGAAAGAGACGAAAGTTAGAAAGAATTAGTATGTTGTATGAATGGACGAATAAATGTGAGAACTGGAATGGAAGAGTAGAAATAAGTGAACACAGGCACCGATTATGTTGGAGGTTATTAGTATATAAAAAAAAAAAAAAAAAAAAAAAAAAAAAAAAAAAAAAAAAAAAAAAAAAAAAAAAAAAAACCTAACCTAACCTAACCTAACCTAACCTAACCTAACCTAACCAGTCGCGCGCTAAGCCCCGTGCAGGTACGACACGCACAAGTGCCGCGGCTACCCATACAAAGTTCGTAAAATCAGTTTTAGTGGCAAAAGTTTGATTTTATACTAGTGCTATATATCAAACGAAAGGTTATAAAAAGCGCTACAAAACAGTGAAAACCGCGTGAAAATTGGTGGAAAATTGAGAAAGTTCTCAATATAAAAAGATTTTTCCATAGCGGTTTGCCGGACAAATCCGCGTGCGGCTTGTGTTTTATCGCCTTAACACCCAAATTTTAAAGTGCTATCCTGTGTAATATTAAACGGACTACAATTGTGCAAATTTTTGGATTTTTTGGACTTAAAACAAAATTACAGTAAGTGTTTGTTTACAAAAAATTTTCCTCCAAAAACAGTTTTCGGTCAAAAAATAGTGTCAAAATTAAAGATTTTATTCATTCAAAATTTTAATTGTGTAAAACTCAGTGTGGTGAACTGAAATCAGTTTAAATAAAAATTTTAGGTCATCTAATTAAAAAGATATTCGTGTTTTAAACTTGGTGGAAAAATTAAACATAACTTTTAAAAAGTGATTCCCACTTGGATTCCCAACGCTGGGCGGCTTGTTTGCCCTTATTTAAAAGGGCAGAGTGTCAGCTACCTAGTGTTTTAAGCAGTTCACCGAAAACAGGATGGCCGGCTAATAAACAAGGGTGAGTGCGGTCCCGAAAAGGGATGTCTTGATTTTTAAGTTAAATTTCCCCCCTTTTAATATAAATTCGCGGCAGAGATATATATATTATTAAATTCCTTATCTATCCTAGTTGCCTTATGCAAAATTTCAGCCCCGGGAGTCTCTTAGTTTTTTATTAAAGTCAAAATCTGTCGAGAGTCGTCCTTCTGACAAACTCCGACATAACGTTGTTTGAGGTGTTTACAATGGGAATTTTTTGTCCAACCGAGTTTTTGACCTGTTCCCGGGGGACTAGGGGGATAAAAATTTGCACATCTCATTCTAAAGACCTCTCCTTCCTGGATATAAACTTTGTTCGGTCCAATTCGGTCCAGGAAAAAACCTCGTGGCCGAAATGGGGTTATTTTACGTGCTTATAGGGCGCGGCCCCAAGGCGGTCACGTGGCCGGGATCGTGATGTCAGCATCGGTTTTGGTCAGGCGCGAGTCGGATCGGGCCTATGACGTCACGATTTAATTATTTTGTATGGAGACAGAATCACGCGGCGGCCACGTGATCACTGCGTGATCACCCCGTGACCGCCCCATGTTCATGTCTTCTCTTTAAGTCGGCAGCGGTCGGTACCTGAGCCCCGACCCGATACCGGGTCCGGATATTCCGAGCACTCGAGCATTCGGACCCGATATCGGGTCTTCTATTTCCCCCGGGGGTGTCAGTGTCAGGTGTCAGTGTCAGTGACTGACCCGCGACAAGTACCTCTGACACGCCGCCCCCTCCTTTCCCCAATGTTGGTATCCAAAATACTCCCCGCGCCCACCCTCTTACCCAAAACATGCCCTACCTAGTCCCATAGGAAGTAAAATCCGAATCCCCCAAAAAGTAATCCACTTATATCTTTTGCATCCCCCCATATTTTCAAAATTTAAAAACGGATCCCATAGCCCAAAGTGTCCCTCTAAACACCCCCACAAAAATTTTTTGAGTTTCCGTTTTCCCGACCCCGGGAAATAGCGGGAAATGCGCGACCTATGATAGCCCTAAGTAAGTTAAAATAGAATTTTCCAAATTTTAATCCGCCCATATCTTTGGCATCCTAGCATATTTTCAAAATTTAAAAATTGAGTCAGAATCCTGAAAAGTCCTCCTAAAGGCACACATAAAAATTTTTTACTTTAAATTACTCTATTACTTACTTTTTATTAATTTACTTTAGTACCAAGTTGCCAACCTTTTGTTAGCAACTATGGTAAAAATTCGGATTTAGCGCCGCCCTAAAGCGCGGACTGACTCTGAACTACTACGTATTATGGGTGGACGTGGTAGTCGGAGTCCCGCCACCCAGTTACGCGTAGTACTTTGCCATCTAGTTCATAGATGGCGGTAAATGCGCGAACTAGGATGGTGCAAAATTTTATTCAAAATTTAACTATCATGGCTCGCACATTCCCCAAAAATCCATGGCATGTACCTTCCCTCCCCTCCCCCGACCGACCGACCTCCCCTTTTTCGGAGTTTTCCTGCCCAACTCCGGCCTCACTCTCACTTAATGAGGTGAGTATTATATCTTATCATGTTTTCCAAATTATATTCTCCTCCAACTAAAATTATTTTAATTAAAACAATAAACATGACAGACTGACTGACTCAAGACATTCAAAATCGGGCCGCACGACCCCTTCTCTTTGGTGTGCAACACACGGACTTAAGCTTGTGAAAAACTTTTGACGGCCTATACACCGTACAAGTATATAAACATTTGACGTAATTGTGAAGTAGTAGTACAATATTACATAAACTTTTAAACTTTTATTCGACAAGACAGCTTTTTACACTGTCTAACCGTAGTAGTGACAGACAGAACATTATTTGATACGGTATTATTATTATATGTGACGAGAGGCAACAATTTACACTGCCTCTCTTTTATATCAAGACGAAATTTCCTCTGACATAATGTTTGGAATAAGGACCCCTGCTAAGAGACCTACCAATCAGGGTAGAAGAACTTCTCAGGAAGCGACGGAGACTAGAGCTGGACCCTCTACCTCTACCTCAACTTCGGCGATGAGTAGAGTAAGGAGAAGCCACGGGGAAGGGGAAGGCGGGAGACCGGGACCGGAGCAAAACTCTCCCATAGAGAGAAGAGTCACACCTACACCGACACCGACCTCCTCCCCCCCAACCGAAGCAGCAACAAGCAGCAAATCTGGTTGCTCTAACCCTGCGCAAAACTATGATAGTCGTGAGATGAGGGAAAAAGAAGTAAGTCAAACATTACAACAAATACAGACGCTTCTAAACAACTCCAGAAATTTAAAGAGAGAAATAAAGACCGCCATAGAAGTACGACTCGACCACTTGAAGATGATCATGCAGCTTTCGGAACACCATCTCATACAGAAAACGGAAGAATTACTAATAGAAGTAGCGAAAGCAAAGATACAGGCACATCCGGATAACCCAGAAAAAGAAAAGAGGGATTTCACGGGTGACATAAGAATGCTACAGGGGACGGTATCATCAGTTGAAAGAATGGTCGAGTGCTTCAACTTTGCTGTTGTGGAGAAACATACAGAGTTGATAAGTGATATGACAGAGGCTCTAGCTAAACAAAATGAAACAATTAGAGACCATATGGCACAAACGGCAGAGTTAAAGGAAGAACTGGGGAAACTCAGGAAAGAGAATGCGTCCTTGGCTACACACAGTGCAAAACACACTCTAGAAATAAAGGAAGAGCTAGGGAAGTATAGCAGAGAGCACACCACCCTCACAAGAGAGAACACCCAATATACCCTCGAGCTTAAGGAAGAGTTGGAGAAGCAAAGAAGAGGAGAACAGGATACTCGTACATACGCTAGTGTAACAACGAAGACAGTCGAAAGCCGTAAAGCTCCAACACTCCACTCCGTGGCAATTTCAGCTAAAGATGAAATGAAATCCGGGGAGGAGATTATTACAGAGCTAAGGGACATTGTAAAAGCGAAGGAAGGTGGTATTAGGCTAGAGAATGTGAGAAAAGCCAAAGACCGCAAGATCATCCTGGGTTGCCGCTCAAAGGAGGAGAGAAATAGAGTGGCCGACAAAATTAAAGCAGCAGGTGACAATTTCCTAGTGGAAAATATAGAGAATAAGGACCCCCTCATAGTGCTGAGAGACGTCATGTCCTTCAATAAGGACGAGGACATCATCAGCGCTATGAGGAACCAAAACACAGAAGTCTTCAAATACATTGCAGAAAAGGACAACAGGTTGGAAATAAAGTACCGGCGAAGGGCGAGAAACCCCCACACTAGCCATGTAGTACTGAAGGTCTCACCGCAACTGTACAACTCTTTTGTGAAAGCAGGAGTGGCATATATAGACTTTCAAAGAGTAAGAGTCGAAGACCAGACTCCTCTCGTGCAGTGCTCCCAGTGTTTGGGCTACGGCCACACCAAGAAGTACTGCACGACAGAACATGAGACATGCAGCCACTGTGGGGGTCCACACAGAAGAACAGAGTGTGAACGGTATCGCGAAGGGTTCGATCCAACCTGTTGTAATTGCAAGAAAGCAAAACTACCCGAAGACATGCATAATGCCTTCAGCGACGACTGCCCGATACGACAAAAATGGGACAAGCTGGCCAGGGCGACAGTGGCATACTGCTAAGGGCGCCCTGGGCAACATGTACCGCACGACAAGAAAAATTGAAATTGGAAAACACCCCATCCATCAGGCGAATAGAAACAGTGCAAGGAACTCCGGAAATGGAATTAAAAAACTTAATAAACAATCCAATCTACAACAAATAGTGAATAAAATCAACAAAATTAAAATGACTATTAGAAACAATAGAAAAGTGGCAAATTGTTTTAAAATTAATTCTAATTTTAAAAAATTTAAAGTGGAAAAAACAAACTGTACAAAAATAAATATAAATCATAAATTAAAAATATTAGGTTTTAAAGTAGATTACTGTATTACGATTAAGATGTCAATGGGTTATAATAATGTTTACTTCACTATTATAGTACACTCACACTGCACGAGAATGAAACAACGAACTGGATACTGTCTGAACTCAGCTTTATTGAATTGACGTTGTACCTTATATCAATTACAAACGACACTTAATAGCGCGCGCTAATACAGAACAGCGCCACCTATGTTGCATGCATGAAAGTAAAATATAAATATTAAAACGAAGTGAACATTGCCGCCAGCCAAGGACGACTAGTCCTTCAAGAAGAGATATCAACTGGTAATAAACATAGCTTGGTGATAGGTCGCTTGAATTGGCTATTTTGGCATTTAACAGTTGCGACTCTAACTATTCCATCGTTCCCTGGGTGAGTGTCTACTACTCGTCCAAGAAGCCATTTAGCAGGGGGTACAGATTCATTTTTTAAAATGACTAAATCATTAATTTTTATAGAAATATTGGGTTTATTCCACTTATATCTGTGCTGAAGAGTAGTTAAATACTCTTGTTTCCATCGGAGCCAAAACGACTGCATTATGTGTTCGATGTGTTGCCAACGATTAAGTCTATTAACCGGTTCATCTAGCACATGTTCATGAGGGACTATTGTAGGCGGTCCGAACACCAAAAAGTGACCTGGAGTCAATGCAGTATAATCATCAACTGAATCACTCATAGCTGAAATTGGACGCGAGTTAAGACAACACTCTATTTGTGTCAGAAGAGTTGCGTATTCTTCAAATGTGAGCTTAGTATCCCCTATAACGCGATTAATATGATACTTGACAGAGCGCACTCCTGCCTCCCACAATCCTCCAAAGTGAGGTGACCCTGGTGGGATAAAGTGCCATTCGGTCCCATCAGATGCTAATAAATCAGCTAGTTCAATTGGAAGTGAAGATTTAGCTCTATTTAACATTTTAGCTAATTCAAAATTAGCTCCTATGAAGTTGGAACCGCAATCAGAATATAAATTAACACAATGACCGCGACGAGCGGTAAATCTTTTAAAAGCAGCTATAAACGCGGCTGTTGACAATTCTGAAACTAACTCTAAGTGAATAGCCTTAGTGGCTGTACAAATAAAAACTGCAATATAGGACTTTAAACACGACGCATTTCTAAGTTTTGATGACTTTAAATAGCATGGACCAGCAAAGTCCACACCACTATTAGAGAATGGTTTAGCAACCGTTACCCTGGCTGATGGCAAATTGCCCATTAATTGTGATGCAAATTTTGGAGCATATCTAATACATTTTATACAATTACGAACATAGGCTTTCACAAGTGATTTGACATTAGTTATCCAAAAGTTTGCTCTTATTACATTTAACATTAACAACGGGCCTCCATGAAGAGTTTTATAATGTGTTTGTTTTATAATTAACTTAGCTAGATACGACTTACCAGAAACAACCATTGGATGTTTGATATCACGAGGAATCGGAGCATTTTTAAGCCGTCCGCCAACCCTTATAATTTGGTTTTCATCCAAAAATGGCCTCAAAAAATATAATGGACTTTTCTTGGAGACACTGTTACCACTGAGTAAATTATTCAATTCATCACTAAAATAAGCTAATTGACAAATTTTAATACAACAATTCATAGCATTTCTTAATTCATTAATCGTTAAATAAGTAGGTGTACATCTAGAATCAATAATATTATTAGACTTCTTGTAATTAACTCTCTGTTTGCATTGATTATAAAATCTTAAACAATAAGCTACAACCCTTTGTAATTTTAATAAATTAGAATAATTTAATATAATCCATTCATCAAATTCATCATTTACATTTATATTAAATACAGATATCTTTTGTTCCAAATCAGTAATATATAATTCATTAGTACAATCAATACTCGTAGACGACCTTAACCAATTTGGTCCATTCCACCATAGTTCCTGGCTTGGAAGTTGAGTTGCAAGTAGACCTCTTGACGCGCAATCAGCAGGGTTGTCTTTAGTGCCAACATGACGCCACTGATGAGACCCAGAAATATTTAAAATCTCCGCGACACGATTACCTACAAAGGTTTTCCATGAATTTGGATGTTTTTGGAGCCATGCCAGAACTATGGTTGAATCAGTCCAACCGTAAATACAATTTTCAGGAACCTCAAGACAAATCTGAACACGATGCATTAATTTTGCTGTTAAAACAGCTCCACACAACTCTAGTCGAGGAATGGTAAGTTGCTTTATAGGGGCTATCTTGGTCTTGGCTGCAACTAATTTGACATTTACATTCATTTTATCGTCCAAAATACGAACATATACTACCCCAGCATATGCCGAAGTAGAAGCATCGCTAAAGCCATGTATTTCAACCCTATGTGTGACTTTAGTTATGCAAATCCAACGCGGTAAATTTATAGTTGACATAGAATTTAATTCATTTCTAAATATTAGCCATTCATCTTGATAACTTTTTGGTAATTCCTCATCCCAGCCAATACCAAGCAACCATAGCCTTTGTAAAAACATCTTAGCAACCACGACGATAGGTGATAACCAACCCAAAGGATCATAAATCTTTGCAATATCTGAAAGAACATTTCTCTTACTTAATTTCATATTGTTCTCTAGAATCTGTAGTCGTAATTCAAAACAATCATCTTTTGGATTCCATCTTATACCTAAAGCCTTAACTGAATTTTCCATTAATATATCTCTAGACCCTTGGGCTTGATTATCCTGAGTTGGTAATTGTTTTAAAACGTTCGATGAATTTGAACCCCATTTATGAAGTACAAACCCTCCCTTTTGCAACAGTTCTATAAGATCCTGGCATAATTTAATCGCTTCTTCGTCTGTATCACAACCTGAAAGTAGGTCATCAGTATAAAAGTCTCTTTCTAAAACAGTTGCAGCTTCAGGATAATTCTCCCTTTCATCACATGCTAATTGTCTTAAGGTTTTTATCGCAAGGTATGGAGCACATGATGTTCCATATGTTACTGTACTTAACCGATAATCGCTAATAGGTTCTTCTGGATTTTCCCTCCAAACGATCCTCTGAAAATCTCTATCCTCTTCTCTCACGAGGATTTGCCTATACATCCGTTGCACATCAGCGACTAGGCAAACCTTGAATGAACGCCAACGTAAGAAAAGATCGCGTATGTCGTTTTGAAGAGATGGTCCAATTAAAAGTTTTTCATTCAATGAAATCCCAGTACTTGTTTTAGCAGAACCGTCAAATACTACACGGAGTTTTGTTGAAACACTTTCTTCGCGAAGAACTCCGTGGTGTGGAAGGTAACATGCATCTGACTTGTGTAAATCCGTATTTGGTACCTTCTCCATATGCTGAAGAGTTTCATATTCTTTCATGAAATCCTTGTAACGGTGCTCGAATTCCAGATGAATAAGGAACCTGCGTTCCATGTGAAGCAACCGTTTGACAGCAAGATATCTCGAATCTCCGAGCGGTGTGCCATTTTCCTGTGAAAATGGTAGCGCTACAATATAACGCCCAGAGGGAGTGCGTGTGTGCATTTCCTTAAACATATTTTCGCACTGTATTTCACTTGCAGTCTGTGTACGTTTTTCAGCAAACAATTCTTCGGATTGCCAGAATCGTTGTAGTAGCTCATCCATCTCGAGTTGGCTATGCATTGAGAGAATATCAATGTTCTCTTTGCTTGAATTATCTACCCTTCCTGAAAGTAGCCAACCGAGTAACGAATTCTGTGCAATGATTGTACCAAATCTTTGTAACCCATCAACTAATATCTGTGCATAGACTTCGGCACCCAAAAGAAGATCTATGCCACTAGGAGTGGTGAATGTGGGATCTGCTAATTGTAATTGTTGGAGTTCAGAACTAAAAGCAATGTGAACTTCCTTTCGCGGTAGAATCGAAGCCAAAGATTTCAAAATATGTGCCTCAATGTGGGTTACAGCACTGTCAGAGTGCGATGAGTAAAGATAAAATTCTACTGCTTCCTTAGACGTCATAGAAACGGTCGGATCAATTCCTCTAATTGAGCTGTAAACCTTTGTCCTTCTTAATCCAAGTAATCTTGCTGCTGATGCAGTAATGAATGAAGCTTGCGACCCTGGATCAATTAAGGCACGCAATGCATGTTTTCGTCCATCATTAGCTTCTACTCGTACGATTGCTGTTGCTAGTAGAACTTGATTTGTAAGTATCTCAGTTTTGTGTACCACTACTTGGGATTCCTTGTCTTCGTCGTCGACTTGGGTGGTATGTGCAGCCTGCGGTTCAGTGAAGGGAGCTGATGTATGTAAGAGAGAGTGATGACGACGCTTGCAAATGCGACAACAACTGGTTTGTTTGCAATGTCTTACGCTGTGCTTAGGAATCAAGCAGTTAAAGCACAATTGCTTCTCCTTCGCAACATCTCTCCTTTTCTCAGAAGTCAACTTCCCAAACTCCTTACAATTATGCACATAATGATCTTGAGAGCAGTACGCACAACGTGGATCAGTCGTTGTTGTAAACGATTTGATGTGTTGTTTCGGTTTCGATGTATTATCCCGATGACTCGACATACTCATAGCTTCTAAAGATCGGAACCGAACCTCCATAAATTCCATCAATTCTTTCGTTGTCGGTATATCACGTGACCCTCCTAATTTCTGCTCCCATAGTCGATGACTTTCGCTGTCAAACTTAGCAACAATGAGATGTGTCACAATTGGATCCCACTGTACAGTTGACACGCCAATATTATTAAGCGCACCCAAGCATTCGTTTGTTGTATCTAATAATTCTCGTATACCTTTGGCAGATTCTAATGTTAATTTTTTCTGGTTAAGAAAACGTGTGATGTGTGAATGTACAATAAGTCTCTTGTTCTCATATCTCGATTCCAATAATTCTAAGGCCTTGTCATAATTAACTTCTGTAAGTGAAAACTGTCTCAAAAGAATCTCTGCTTCTCCCCTTAAATTGCTTTTTAAGTAATGATATTTCTGTATCTTGCTAAGAGAGTCATTATAATGAATGAGAGATTTAAACAAATCATAAAAACTTGTCCAATCATTATAGTTTCCAGAAAACGGAGGAATCTCTATTGGGGGTAGTTTTGTTTGCACTGTTGTTGAGCTTTCGGAATAAACCTGACTGCTTGCTTTTGGTACTGATTTTACTCTTTGGGCATCATATTCATACAAAAATTCTTTCATTAAAGCCTTCAATTCCAAATATTCATCTTCACATGAGTAGTATCTATCGTCCTTAAAGTATTTCAATATTTTTCTATCCTCAGATGTTGCTATTTTTAGTACTTCCAAATGATTTGTTTTAAATACAGTAAAATCCGATTCTAGTAATTCTAGCCTTGCATCAACATATGACTTAGATATTTTACTCTTTGATTTCTTGTAATTTGATAATGCTCTAGAAATATGAGCAGCAATTTCTTCTTGCGCATTTATAATTTTTTCCGCCATCATAAAGTTTGCACAATATCAAATAAAATGTAATAATATAAGACAAACTATGTGTATTCGCCAACTAAGAAAAATATTACAAGTCCATTTGCTTATTGAAAACAATTCCAAGTCCAATATTAATTGTATTTGTAAGTCCCCTGACACTGAATTATCTAAGTCCTTATCACTCACAAATATTTTAAGTCAAAAACTGAAGTAAATTTTCTAAGTTGAAGATTGCATAAATATTCTAAGTCCATAGGATAAATATTTAAAATTTTACAAGTCCACAAACAGTTAATTTCACTAAGTTAAAGATGTAAAATTTTTACAAGTCTATGATTATCAATTTTGCACTAAGTCTTTTTTCCATACAAATTTCTCTAATAATTATTCAAAGTCTTTTTTACGTTAAATTTACACTAAGTCTTTTTTTTTTTTTTCTACCAAATTCTAAGTTATTTATAGTCTATGTATAACACTTACGATTTTTGTCCGTTCACTTTGTCACAACACTATTATTTTCACTAATTCAATCCGGCTCGTTCTGGCCCAAATGTTTACTTCACTATTATAGTACACTCACACTGCACGAGAATGAAACAACGAACTGGATACTGTCTGAACTCAGCTTTATTGAATTGACGTTGTACCTTATATCAATTACAAACGACACTTAATAGCGCGCGCTAATACAGAACAGCGCCACCTATGTTGCATGCATGAAAGTAAAATATAAATATTAAAACGAAGTGAACAATAACCTTAAAGAGATTCGAAATTTTGAAAGCTATCTTCACAAAGTTTATTTAAAGAGCCCCTTGCAATGTTTCAGAACGCCTGAAACAATTCTAGAACTACAAAATAAGTATAAAAGGGCGACATTCCGGCATATGTTTGCCGGTGTAGCAAAGTAATACTGAGACTATTAGACCCGGCAAACAACTTGCGGACAATGTCACCATGATAATCATATAAAAATTTAAATAGGAATTTAGCAAAAGTAATATTAAGATGTAAATAAATGATATAGATAAATAAGTATAAACAAAGTCAGCAAAGGAATACTCCCAAGGTATACAGATATACCCCTTCTGGGAATATACCGTAAGTTAGCACTGCTAAATAATTAGGTTAGTCAATATTGTAAAAATAGTTATAGAATAATAGACTTAATAGATTAAATAAATAACAGATAACTAGTATAAGCAAAAATAGTTCATAAAACGTTAGAAATCAGAAGTGATGCTATCAATATTTATAAAGTTAAATAAAGGTAACATTACTGGCAACAAAAAAAGAAAAGATAAAAATACTAAAGTCAAAATAAAACCAGGAAAGTAATTAGTAGAATCCAATTTATAATAAATTTCGATTGCTTGTCATTGATAACTGGGTGGAAAATATACAGACAAAACAAGCTGTAAGGTAGTCAAACGCGGAAAAACACATATGTAAAACTTACAGAAATGTTTAAAATGTAATAAAATTTAAGGTAATAATAGAAAAGAAATAACAAATTGTAAAGTACCACCTAAGCATAAATTGAATTGTATAAAAATTTAAACTGTAAGGAAATTGTCACTAGAAATTAAAAATTTATGTACACAAAAATTGTAATACCCATTCAGGGTAAAATACATCACTAAAAATGTAAAAATAAAACTGCAAAAAAGGGCCTTGATTAAGTCAGGGGAAATGAATTAAAAAAAAAAAATAAAAAAAAAATAACCTAACCTAACCTAACCTAACCTAACCTAACCTAACCTAACCTAACCTAACCTAACCTAACCTAACCTAACCTAACCTAACCTAACCTTACCTAACCTAACCTAACCTAACCTAACCTAACCTAACCTAACCTAACCTAACCTAACCTTACCTTACCTAACCTAACCTTTTTTTTTTTTTTTTTATACAGGAAAAAACCCCTTATGGGTACCACCGACCGACGGGGACGATCGGTGGTTATGTCGGACTCGCACCGACTAAAACAACCTGTATGCTCCACCACGCTGCTGGTGGCGGGAGCAGGGTGCCTTATTTGACCCCACTCCCGCCAGCAGCAACTCTGAACCCCAGAGTGCGCCACCTCTGGGTCGGGGCCTCTCTAAAAGTGGCCCCTCCCTCCGCTGGACGATGCATCGGGAGCACCAGATGCATCGACCGCCTCGGGGACCTTGTAAGGAGGGCGTCCGATTAACCCCGTTCGGATCGCCCAGAAGGTCCCCGTTAGGGCGGCATGCGATGGTCTTGGACGAACCGCCTGCGCCCGGCTCGCCTGCGGCGGATCGGATCCCGAGACTCGACTTCCCGGATCCGCTCCGCCGCCTCCTTCTGCGAAATGACGTGCTCGCAAAAGGAGGCCATCGCTGCCCACGACCTCTCCCTGTCCACCATGGCGCGAACCACAGTGGGCAAGGAGAGGTCGCGCGCTACCTGTGCCACGAGCTCCGCCCGCTGAACCGCCCAAGCTGGACAGTCCGCAAGCGTGTGCAGCGCCGTGTCGGAATCGGCGCCGCACTCGTGGCACTCACCGGACGCTTCGCGCCCGGCCACCCGCCACAGATACCTCCCGAAGCAACCATGTCCGGAAAGCATCTGTGTCAGGCGGAAGGTGAGGACCCCATGCCTCCTGGCGACCCAGCCCTGGAGAATGGGCTGGATGGCCGAAATCGTCCAGCCTCCTGCACTGGGCGATTCCAGCCGCCGCCTCCATTGGCGGAGGAGCTCCTCCTGAGCTTCCCTCCGCCAATCCACCTCTACCACCGCCGAGTCTCCCCCCGATGAACGGGCTTCAACTCTGCGGCGGTAGGCCTGAGCGAGCACCTTGGCCTCCAGGTCCCAGGGAGGGGACCCAGCCAAGGCGCAGGCCGCCTCGCCGGAAATGGTCCGGTAGCCCCGCACGAGTCTGACCGCCATGATCCTCTGCGCTCCCCGCAGCAGAGGCAGGGACACCGCGGTCAGCCGCTCCGCCCACACGGGAGCGCCGTACAGGGCCATAGAGCGGACCACTCCGGCATAAAGGCGCCGGCAGCCTGCATTAGGCCCCCCCAAATTCGGGAGGAGCCTGCTCAGGGCTCCGGCGGTCGCCGTTAACTTGGGGGCGAGCCGCCGGAAGTGGGCCTCGAACGTCCATCGGCTGTCGAGGAGCAATCCCAGGTACCGTAGAGTACCCGAGATTTCGATGGACGTCCCGCCCACCACCAACCGGGAGCCCACTGGGGGCGCCATCCGAGGCCTGTGGAAGCAAATGGCCTCGGATTTCTCCAAGGCCACCCCCAGTCCCAACCGGCGAATCCGGGCCACAACGTGAGCCGTGGCCGCGGTCGCCAGCACTCGGGCCTCCCGGTGGGTGCTCGCGCGGGCAGTCACGAGGGTGTCGTCTGCGTAACAGAACAGACGCACCCCCGGAAGCATTTGCCCACGCAGCACCCAGTCGTATCCGATGTTCCACAGGAGGGGGCCTAGAACCGACCCCTGTGGAACACCGCACGACATCCTCCGCTCCTTCCACGCACCCCCAGCCGTCGGGTACCTGACAGCGCGGTCAGCCAGATAGTCACTGACCACACGCTGCAGGTACATGGGGATGCGGTGGAAGCGTAGGGCCTCCTTAATCACCCCCCAGGGCAAGGTGTTGAATGCGTTAGCGATGTCCAACGACACCGCCAACACCACCTCGCGCCGGGTTGTCGCCTCCTCCGCCAGAAGTCTCACACCCTCGATACAGTCGAGGGTGGACTTGCCCTGGCGGAATCCGCACTGGAGACGACTGAGGTCGGGCCCTACCTCCTGGAGGTGCTGGACTATGCGGGAAGCTATTATTCGTTCGAGCAGCTTCCCCGCCTCGTCCAGCAAAACGATAGGCCGATACGCGGAGGGTGTATCGGCCGGTCTACCCTCCTTCCTTAGCAGGACCAGTCTCCCCGTTTTCCACCTACGGGGAAAGAGGCCCTGCTCGAGGCAGGCACTGAACGTCGCCCTGAGTCCAGACTCCAACGGACCCAGAGCAAGTGACCAGGCGCGCCCAGGGATGCCGTCGGGGCCAGGGGCGGTATTTTTCGCCTTCATGCGACTCACCGCCCCGGCCAACTCCCACTCCGACACCCCCGGCGCACCTGATACAGTGCCGTCCTCCTCCTCCGGAGGCGCCATACGAGGCGGAACCACCTCGGCCGCTTGCGGGAACAGGGTCTCCACCACGGATTCGAGGAAATCCGGCCGAAGGCTCTCGGTGAGGGGGGGAGTGCGGGCGCGAAGCTTCTTCCGCACCGCTTTGTACGGCCTCCCCCACGGATCCCGATTGAGCTCCTCGGCCATCTCCTTGTGGGCCCTGTCCTTAGCTTCGGCGATCGCCGCCCGCAAAGTAGCGCGGGCAGCACTATAGGCCTCGTAACGGCGCCTCTCCTCTTCGACGTCGCGGCCTCGACAAGGAACTCGGGATCCATTTTTCTGACGGACCACCGAGGGCCATCATCTCTTCCCGACCGAGGGGAAATGGGAGTATGGCGTGCGGCCACCTTGAACCATATATATCGATGGTCCGAGAGTGACTCCGCACCCACAATTACCTCCCAATTTCTGACACATGGTGACATGGCGGCGTCGACAAAGGTAACGTCGACTTTGGAGCCGCCATTCCATCGCACACATGTGTCAGCCGTCCCTCGGTTCATGACGGCCATCCCAGTCGAGGCCAACCAACCGTCCAGAAACCTCCCTCTCACGTCCGTGACCGGAGACCCCCACGCGGCGGATTTGGCGTTGAGGTCACCGGCCAGGACCACCTTGCCGGGGCGTAACCTATTCACCAAGTCTCCGACTTCAGCCATAAAGAGTTCGAAGTCGGAGAACGGTCTGTTGGGTGAAAAATACGCCCCGATGACGGATACGTCTCCAATCTTTGCGGAGACGTACCCGCGCCCCCTCACCACGCGCTCCAGAGCTGGGGAACCAACTGCAGCCCTGGACGCGATGGCCACATCTCCCACACGGTCTCCGACCCACTCCTCGCCCGACGGAACGAATAGGGGTTCGGAGACCACAGCCACGTGCACCATGCGCTCCGCCAAGGTCTGGAAGATAAGGTCCTGGGCCCTGCCGGAGCGCATGATATTCGCCTGGAGGAATCTTATGGAGGCCATCAATTAGCGACCTCCATCGGATCCTCCATAGCCCGGCTCGTGGTGGGCTGAGCCGGGTCGGCGGCAGGTGGCGAGGGGACCCTCGGGCCATCACCCCCCCTTCCCCTCCTTTTTGGAGCGGACGGTGCCTTACACTGTCCGGTCCCCGCCCGATGGTCGGCCTTTAATCCCGCTCGTTCGCAGCTCCCACAATGCGGAGCTACCGAGCAGGATCGGGCCTTGTGGCCATTTTGACCGCAGCGATAACACTCGCCGCTGCGGTCAACGGCCGACGAACATTCGGCCCTTAGGTGCCCCTTTTCAAGGCACCTAAAACATCGCTGCGGGCGAGTCTCGAGCAACTGGACCCGAGCCGAGACCCAGCCTACCAGCAGCCTGCCAGACGCCACCACCTTTTTCGCCGCCGCGACAGGGACCCTGAGCCAGAGAGAGCCCAGGGCATTTCCTGTCCTGCGGATCGCCCCGCACTGGATTTCCTGTGCGGTACAACCCCCGATCCGCGCGACGGCGATGGCGACATCATCCTCTTCGGCCGAGTCGTCCAGACCCACAACGCGAATCTCCGCACACTTTGTGGGCGTGGACACTCGTACCGCCGGCTCATCCTTAAACAGGTCCTTGAGCCGGCTTGCAAGAGCTACCGCTTTTTCTGCCTTTTCGGGCCCGGAGATTTCAAATTTACGGGCCCCAGTCGCCGCCTTCTTCAGTCGCATACCGACATCCAGCCCCAGGTCGTCAATTCGAATGCCTCGACGAGCTCGGGCCAGTATGTCGCCATACGTGAGGCCTTTTTTCACACCCTCCTCATCCAGAGTAACCACGACAGCAGCGGAGTTTGGGGTTTTAAGATTTTTACCACCACCACCAACTTGTTTTGGCTGCCGCTGCTGTGCTTGGATGGACGTGGGCTTCGCTGACTCCACCTTCCCTGCCTTAGCTTTCGGACCTCTACGAGCAACCACGTTCCAGCCTTCGCTCATAGAGGCCGGGGCTGGTGGTAGAGGCCTGGGCTCAGGGCGCTGCTGTGTCCGCGTTTCAGGCTTTTTTCCCGGCTTTCTTTTTTTTTGTTTTAGACTTTTTCAAGCCTCCCGATGCCGGATCGGCGACCACTATCTCCGGTTTACTTCGTTTTGGCGGCTGGCTAGCAGAGGCCTCCGGAATCTTCCGAGCCTCTACTTGTCTCTCCTTCGCCGTCGTCACAACCTCCTTTCTTTGTGTCTTTGCCGCCACCGCCGCCGCAATTTTCGTATCCGCAGCTAGCGGAGGGCGGAGTCTTGGCTCCGGAGGCAATCGACTTTCCATATTGTCCAGTCGAGCCGAAAACATATTACGGAGCCTGACAATCTCCTCCTCAACTGTCAGGCTCTTCTCAGGCTGACGGACTGGCGGAACCACCATGTTCCCAGAAGACCCCATATTGGCAGAGGTGATCATCTCTTTTAACGTGGCGATCTCCACAGAGAGATTATTCACCACCCCTGCCAACCTGGCGTTTTCAGCCCTCAAAATTCGGACCTATTCTGACTGTGTCCTCTTTAACAGGACCTTGACCGCCTCCTCCACGCATTCGGCGACTGAGTTAAGGGTTCCTCTGCACTTACCATTAAGGTTTCTGGACTTACCCAAGGTCAGCCGCATCTTCTCCATATTCTGGGAAAGCACATCACAAACGCGTGACGTGTCAGCCATGTCCAGTGACTCCGGACTCTCAGAATTGACAGGCCCACTTTTGGACCTAATCGAACTGGAATTCCGGGAGTCCTCCGCCGGCGCCGACCTGTTTCTTCGGCCACTCGGCTCAACTTCACCAATGTCCACATCGTCCTTGAGAAACTCGTGACGCCGAACAGCGTCACGGGCCTCCTGAAGACCCATTTGAGAGCCCCACATATGGGTCCTGGTATCCACCTTTTTGGCGTCCAGGTCACACGTTTTGGTGGAACCCTCGCATTCAGCCCACAGCCGTTTCTTAGATCGGGTACGATTTTTGATGCCGTCTAAGTTTTCTTCTGATGCACACCTCGACATGTCCAGGGAGGTGTACGATCCTGCACTAGCACTTCGAGTGCTGATAGTCCTCTCTTTTTTATTGCGTGTCGTATCACGCCTAGCCTCTACTGAATCCGCAGAAACACCGGCAAAGCTGGTCTCAATTTCGCAGATCTCTACTCCTCCATCTCCGCAAGCACTGGTTGCCCCCCCAGATACGATGGGGCGACCGAGGCCAGTATTGCACGGCACCCGCAAAATTAAATTCGCGGAATGCGATGAAACACTGGTCTCGGTGAGGGATTCCCCGGATGATCCGGGACCCTCCTGGGTAGTTATTACTTTACGTTTGTCCATTGCTCATTATTTTTGATTTGGTTACCCTTACGACCGAACTCCCATCGGCCATTCATCTTGTCGGCGGGTATGACCTTAAGATTGGGTGAGGCCCTCGCGACTGGATTCCCCCCCAGCCACTCATCCCCTCGGCGAGCCCCAAAACCTTGGGATTAGGGGTAATTTTTTAGAGAGGTTTTCTTCCTCGCGACCCGAAGGTCCCCGCTCCCATCGCTGGGTTTACGGGTTTGGCTGACGGAGGCCGAAGCCGTGTCCAGCAAGACTAAACTAGCGAAAACCGAACGCGCCAACCAGTTGAAGACTCATTCCCCCCCAGAGCCCCCAGCCTATCAGAATTGCCCTCTAATAACAGAGGGACAATCAGAATCAGCAACCCTACCCCCCCTACCCCACGGTCCGTTCGCCAGGTCCAGGGAATACATATTGCATTATTCCGTAGGCCTGCCCAGGGTGCGCCACGAGGAGGCCAACCGCTAAAGCACCCCACCTAACCTAACCTAACCTAACCTAACCTAACCTAACCTCGGGGCGGCGGTGGACGTATCCAATAGCGGAAGCCGTCACCCCAGCCTGGAGCGAGTTTGGCCACATTGTTCGGCGTTTCTCGCCGGTGATTCATCAAAATAACACCAGCGAATCACTGAAAATAGGAAAAAAAAAAAAAAAAAAACCTAACCTAACCTAACCTAACCTTTTTTTTTTTTTTTTTAATACAGGAAAAAACCCCTTATGGGTACCACCGACCGACGGGGACGATCGGTGGTTATGTCGGACTCGCACCGACTAAAACAACCTGTATGCTCCACCACGCTGCTGGTAGCGGGTATAGGGTACCCATGAAGACATGCCCCCCATCCCCGCCAGCATGCCCTCTCTAAAAGTGGCCCCTCCCTCCGCTGGACGATGCATCGGGAGCACCAGATGCATCGAACGCCTCGGGGACCTTATAAAGAGGGCGTCCGATTAACCCCGTTCGGAACGCCCAGAAGGTCCCCGTAAGGGCGGCATGCGATGGTCTTGGACGAGTCGCCTGCGCCCGGCTCGCCTGCGGCGGATCGGATCCAAGGACTCGACTTCCCGGATCCGCTCCGCCGCCTCCTTCCGCGAGATGACGTGCTCGCAGAAGGAGGCCATCGCTGCCCACGATCGCCCCCTGTCCACCATGGCACGAACCACAGTGGGCAGGGAGAGATCGTGCCCCACCTGTGCCACGAGTTCCGCCCGCTGAACCACCCAAGCTGGACAGTCCGCGAGCGTGTGCAGCGCCGTGTCAGAATCGGCGCCGCACTCGTGGCACTCACCGGACGCTTCGCGCCCGGCCACCCGCCACAGATACCTCCCGAAGCAACCATGTCCGGAAAGCATCTGTGTCAGGCGGAAAGTGAGGACCCCATGCCTCCTGGCGACCCAGCCCTGGAGAATGGGCTGGATGGCCGAAATCGTCCAGGCTCCTGCACTGGGCGATTCCAGCCGCCGCCTCCACTGGCGAAGGAGCTCCTCCTGAGCTGCCCTCCGCCAGTCCACCTCTACCGCCGCTGAGTCTCCCCCCAGTGAACGGGCTTCAACTCTGCGGCGGTAGGCCTGAGCTAGCACCTTGGCCTCTAGGTCCCACGGAGGGGACCCGGCCAAGGCGCAGGCCGCCTCGCCGGAGATGGTCCGGTAGCCCCGCACAAGTCTGACCGCCATGACCCTCTGCGCCCTGCGCAGCAGGGGCACGGATCTGGCGGTCAGCCGCTCCGCCCATACGGGAGCGCCGTACAGGGCCATCGACCTAACCACCCCGGCGTATAGGCGCCGGCAGCCTGCATTAGGCCCTCCCAAATTCGGGAGGAGCCTGCTCAGGGCTCCGGCGGTCGCCGTTAGCTTGGGGGCGAGCCGCCGGAAGTGGGCCTCGAACGTCCATCGGCTGTCGATGAGCAATCCCAGGTACTGTAGTGTACCCGAGATTTCGATGGACGTCCCGCCCACCACCAACCGGGAGCCCACTGGGGGCGCCATCCGAGGCCTGTGGAAGCAAATGGCCTCGGATTTCTCCAAGGCCACCCCCAGTCCCAACCGGCGAATCCGGGCCACAACGTGAGCCGTGGCCGCGGTCGCCAGCACTCGGGCTTCCCGGTGGGTGCTCGCGCGGGCAGTCACGAGGGTGTCGTCTGCGTAACAGAACAGACGCACCCCCGGAAGCATTTGCCCACGCAGCACCCAGTCGTAACCGATGTTCCACAGGAGGGGGCTAAGAACCGACCCCTGTGGAACACCGCACGACATCCTCCGCTCCTTCCACGCACCCCCAGCCGTCGGGTACCTGACAGCGCGGTCAGACAGATAGTCGCCGACCACACGCTGCAGGTACATGGGGATGCGGTGGAACCGTAGGGCCTCCTTTATCACTCCCCAGGGCAAGGTGTTGAATGCGTTAGCGATGTCCAACGACACCGCCAACACCACCTCGCGCCGGGTTGTCGCCTCCTCCGCCAGAAGTCTCACACCCTCGATACAGTCGAGGGTGGACTTGCCCTGGCGGAATCCGCACTGGAGACGACTGAGGTCAGGCCCCACCTCCCGGAGGTGCTGGACTATGCGGGAAGCTATGACGCGTTCAAGCAGCTTCCCCGCTTCGTCCAGCAAGACAATGGGCCGATACGCGGAGGGTGTATCGGCCGGTCTTCCCTCCTTCCTTAGCAGGACCAGTCTCCCCGTCTTCCACCTACGGGGAAAGTGGCCCTGCTCGAGGCAGGCACTGAACGTCGCCCTGAGTCCAGACTCCAACGGACCCAGGGCAAGTGACCAGGCGCGCCCAGGGATGCCGTCGGGGCCAGGGGCGGTATTTTTCGCTTTCATGCGACTCACCGCCCCGGCCAACTCCCACTCCGACAACCCCGGCGCACCTGACCCAGTGCCATCCTCCTCCTCGAGAGGCGCCATACGAGGCGGCTCCACCTCTGCTCCCTGCGGGAACAGGGCTTCCACCACGGATTCAAGGAAATCCGGCCGAAGGCTCTCGGTGAGGGGGGGGGCGCGGGCACGAAGTTTACTCCGCGCCGCTTTGTACGGCCTCCCCCACGGATCCCGACTGAGCTCTTCGGCCATCTCCCTGTGGGCCCTGTCCTTAGCTTCGGCGATCGCCGTCCGCAAGGAGGCGCGGACAGCCCGATAAGCCTCGTAACGGCGCCTCTCCTCTTCGACGTCGCGTCGTCTACGACGCCTGTACCGAGTGTACTGGCGGCGCACGGCCACGCACTGATCGCGCAGCCGCGCCAGCTCCTCCGACCACCAGTACACCCCGCGTGCCGGCCCTGTGCTTCGCACCCTCGGCATGCTGGCGTCGCAGATGAGCGACATCCGCCGCTGGAGGTCCTCGACCTCCTCGGCAACCTCCCCACCCGTGGGCCCAGCGGCCCACGCCTGGACGATTGCGGCCTCGACGAGGAACTCGGGATCCATTTTCCTGACGGACCACCGAGGGCCATCATCTCTTCCCGACCGAGGGGAAATGGGAGCATGGCATGCGGCCACCTCGAACCATATATATCGATGGTCCGAGAGTGACTCCGCACCCACAATTACCTCCCAATTTCTGACACATGGTGACATGGCGGCGTCGACAAACGTAACGTCGACTTTGGAGCCGCCATTCCATCGCACACATGTGTCAGCCGTCCCTCGGTTCATGACGGCCATCCCAGTCGAGGCCAACCAACCGTCCAGAAACCTCCCTCTCACGTCCGTGACCGGAGACCCCCACGCGGCGGATTTGGCGTTGAGGTCACCGGCCAGGACCACCTTGCCGGGGCGTAACCTATTCACCAAGTCTCCGACTTCAGCCATAAAAAGCTCGAAGTCGGAAAACGGTCTATTCGGTGAAAAGTACGCCCCGATAACGGATACGTCTCCAATCTTAGCGGAGACGTACCCGCGCCCCCTCACCACGCGCTCCAGAGCCGGGGAACCAACTGCGGCTCTGGACGCGATGGCTACATCCCCCGCACGGTCTCCGACCCACTCCTCGCCCGACGGGACGAAAAGGGGCTCGGAGATCACAGCCACGTGCACCATACGCTCCGCCAGGGTCTGGAAGATTAGGTCCTGGGCCCTGCCGGAGCGCATGATGTTCGCCTGGAGGAATCTGATGGAGGCCATTAATTAGCGACCTCCATTGGATCCTCCCTAACCCGGCTCGTTGTGGGCTGAGCCGGGCCGGCGGTAGGTGGCGAGGGGACCCTCGGGCCATCACCCCCCCCCTATTCCTCCTCTTTGGAGCGGACGGTGCCTTACACTGTCCGCTCCCCGCCCGATGGTCGGCCTTTAGTCCCGCCCGTGCGCAGCTCCCACAATGCGGAGCTGCCGAGCAGGATCGGGCCTTGTGGCCGTTTTGACCGCAGCGATAACATTCGCCGCTGCGGTCAATAGCCGAAGAGCACTCGGCTCTTAAGTGCCCCTTATCAAGGCACTTATAGCAGCGCTGCGGGCGGGCTTCGAGCAACTGGACCCGAGCCGAGACCCAGCCCACCAGCAGCCTGCCAGCCGCCACCATCTTCTTAGCCACCGCGACAGGGACCCTAAGCCACAAAGAGCCCAAAGCCTTCCCTGTCCTACGAATCACCCCGGTCTGTACGTCGTGAGTGGAACACTCACCGACCCGGGTGACGGCGATGACTACGTCCTCTTCGGTGGCGGCATCGTCCAAGCCCACGATGCGAATTTCTTCAGTTTTCGTGGGCGTGGACACACGTACTGCCGGCTCGTCAGAGAAAAACTCTCTGAGCCGGCCGGCCAGGGCACTCGCCTTTTCTGCCTTTTGGGGCCCGAATATTTCGTACATCCGAGCCCCCGTCGCCGCTTTCTTCAGGCGCATGCCGACATCCAGACCCAGGTCATCGATTTTCACACCTCGAGTGGCCCGGGTCAATATGTCGGCATATGTTAGGCCTTTTTCGGCTGCCTCCTCCCCCAAGGTCACCACGACTGCAGCCGAGCGTGGAGTCTGGAGTTTCCTCCCCCCTTGCTTCAGCTGCGCTTTGGTCGTGGCGACAACAGGCACTGCCTGTATAGGCGGCGCCTTCTTCTTCTTTGTACCCCTCCTCGCTACCACATTCCACCCTTCACTCATGGAGGCGGGTACTGGCGGCAACGGGCGGGGCTCAGGTCGCTTCTCCACAACCTTTTCCTTCTTCTTTGTGTTCTTCTTTTTTTTCGGCTGGTTGGCCCCTCCGCTGTTGTCAGCAGCTGGGTCAACCACCCGAATCGCCGTTTTCTTTAGCGGTCGTGGAGGTCCCTGCGATCGTGCTGCGACAACCGCAACCGCAGAACTTTTCTCTTGTCTTATCCTTGTTTCCGCCGCCGCATTTCTTTTATCCGCGGCTAGCGGAGGGCGGAGTCTTGGCTCCGGAGGCAATCGACTTTCCATATTGTCCAGTCGAGCCGAGAACATATTACGGAGCCTGACAATCTCCTCCTCAACTGTCAGGCTCTTCTCAGGCTGACGGACTGGCGGAACCACCACGTTCCCAGAAGACCCCATATTGGCAGAGGTGATCATCTCTTTTAACGTGGCGATCTCCACAGAGAGATTATTTATCACCCCTGCCAACCTGGCGTTTTCAGCCCTCAAAATTCGGACCTCTTCTGACGATGTTCGCTTTAAGAGGACTTTGACCGCCTCCTCCACGCATTCAGCGACCGAGTTAAGAGCTCCCCGGCACCTACCATTTAGGTTTTTCGACTTACCCAAAGTCAGCCGCATCTTCTCCATATTCTGGGTGAGCACGTCACAAACACGTGTCGTGTCAGCCATGTCCAATAACTCCGGATTTTCAGAATTGACAGGCCCACTTTTGGACCTAGTCGAACCGGAATTCCGGGAGTCCTCCGCCGGCGCCAACCTGGTTCTTCGGCCACTCGGCTCAACTTCACCAACGTCCACATCGTCCTTGAGAAACTCGTGACGCCGAACAGCGTCACGGGCCTCCTGAAGACCCATTTGAGAGCCCCACACATGGGTCCTGGTATCCGCCTTTTTGGCGTCCAGGTCACACGTTTTGGTGGAACCCTCGCATTCAGCCCACAGCCGTTTCTTAGATCGGGTACGATTTTTGATGCCGTCTAAGTTTTCTTCTGATGCACACCTCGACATGTCCAGGGAGGTGTGCGATCCTGCACTAGCACTTCGAGTGCTGATAGTCCTCTCTTTTTTATTGCGTGTCGTATCACGCCTAGCCTCTACTGAATCCGCAGAAACACCGGCATAGCTGGTCTCAATTTCGCAGATCTCTACTCCTCCATCTCCACAAGCACTGGTTGCCCCCCAAGATACGATGGGGCGACCGAGGCCAGTATTGCACGGCACCCGCAAAATTAAATTCGCGGAATGCGATGAAACACTGGTCTCGGTGAGGGATTCCCCGGATGATCCGGGACCCTCCTGGGTAGTTATTACTTTACGTTTGTCCATTGCTCATTATTTTTGATTTAGTTACCCTTACGACCGAACTCCCATCGGCCATTCATCTTGTCGGCGGGTATGACCTTAAGATTGGGTGAGGCCCTCGCGACTGGATTCCCCCCCAGCCACTCATCCCCTCGGCGAGCCCCAAAACCTTGGGATTAGGGGTAATTTTTTAGAGAGGTTTTCTTCCTCGCGACCCGAAGGTCCCCGCTCCCATCGCTTGGTTTACGGGTTTGGCTGACGGAGGCCGAAGCCGTGTCCAGCAAGACTAAACTAGCGAAAACCGAACGCGCCAACCAGTTGAAGACTCATTCCCCCCCAGAGCCCCCAGCCTATCAGAATTGCCCTCTGCTAACAGAGGGACAATCAGAATCAGCAACCCTACCCCCCCTACCCCACGGTCCGTTCGCCAGGTCCAGGGAATACAAATTGCATTATTCCGTAGGCCTGCCCAGGGTGCGCCACGAGGAGGCCAACCGCTAAAGCACCCCAACCTAACCTAACCTAACCTAACCTAACCTAACCTAACCTAACCTAACCTAACCTAACCTAACCTAACCTAACCTAACCTAACCTAACCTAACCTAACCTAACCTAACCTAACCTAACCTAACCTAACCTAACCTAACCTAACCTAACCTAACCTAACCTAACCTAACCTAACCTTACCTAACCTAACCTAACCTAACCTAACCTAACCTAACCTAACCTTACCTAACCTAACCTAACCTGCAGAAAGAATCTCCATACATTTCACGATAAACAGTTACACGGACCAGATCGCGGAACACATCACACCCGACTCCTTACAGATATACACAGATGGCAGCAAGCTGGAAGACACGAAGGTTGGCGCAGCCTTCGTATGTCGTCTGGATGGAACGCGGACTATTACTCGAAAATTTAAATTGCATAACAGCTGCACCGTCTTCCAAGCTGAATGACAAGCCATCGCAAAAGCCTGCGATTGGGGAACCAACAAATTCCCTGATCGCCACATCACCATCCTCTCGGATTTTTTTTTTTTTTTTTTTTTTTTTTTTTTTTTTTTTTTTTTTTTTTTTTTTTTTTTTTTTTTTTTTTTTTTTTTTTTTCGAGGGGAAACTCCTTACGAGTACGCACGCCGTCATGGGAGCTATTTGTTCCCTATTTGACCGCGACCTCGCAGCGTTGCCGCCCTAGCGGCCCTCCTCAGAGCAGGGAGTTCCTCACGCCTCCCGACCACCTCTGGGATGCACCTAAAGACACTAGATGCATCCTAGAATAAGACCCTTGTAAGGGCGCCGGATCCCCCATCACCCGACGTCCAGGATCTCAACATCGTCGCTGGCTGTAGACAGTCGAGTATCGACCGCAGCAACGACGGCAGGTTCCGAAGGGGAACTAGTAATTGGTTCCTTCCGGAACCCGCGGCGCTTTCTGACGGGGTTGCAGAGCCTGCCCCCCATCCAATGATTTGCCGGGAGACCAGCCCTAGCGCAAGGCCCACATTTAGGGTCTCGCGAGCATCGCGTAGCGATGTGGCCGGTCTCACCGCATTATAGCACTCAGTGCTTCTATCGACTTTCGAGTCACAGTTCGCCCGAAAGTGACCAACCTCGTAACACCGGTAGCACCGCTGTATCCGCTTTCCAAGAAGCTCAACGCGCGCCGTACACCATCCCACGCGGAGCTTCCCGATGCCCTCCAACTTTAGCGCCACAGCCACCGGACAACGCACCCACACCGTGCAGTATCCAGCAGCGTTGTACTTCAACTCCCCGACCTTTACTTGCCCGGTAACGTATCCACCAGATGTAGCCACAGCATGGGCCACTTCAGAAGCCGAGGCAACATCTTCCACACCCACAAGGCGCAGTTCCGCAGTCTTAACGGGTCTGGAAATCCTCACCAACTCTTGGCCCACAGACTCCTTTAACTTTTCAGCGAAGATATCTGCCTTGACCCCATTCTCGTTTTCGGAAACTTCAAAAATCCTTCCACCAGTAGCCGACCGTCTGAATGTTACCGACGGGATCCCCAGAGCTGAGAGATCTAACTTCTCCTTTGCTTGGGCAACGACATCTCTGTAGGTCACTCCACATTTTATTGCGGTGTCGGTCAAAGTGACCACCACCGCGGAGGAGTTAGGTACCCGTACCTTAGGCTTTCTCCTCCTCTTCTAACCTAACCTAACCTAACCTAACCTAACCCCAGTCGGGTCCGGACGTTCCGACTAATTCGAGCATTCGGACCCGACTTCGGGTCTCCCATCACCCCCTATTACCCCCCGGGGGTGCGACAAAAAAAAAATGTCGCAATGTCGCGCGACAGATCCGCGACATGTACTTGTGACACCCCGCCCCCTCCTTTCCCCAATGTCAATATCCAAAACCACCTCCCGCGCCCACCCTCTTCCTCAAAACATGCCCTACCTAATCCCATAGAGAGTTAAATCCGAATTTCCCAAAAACTAATCCACCCACATCTCTTGCATCCCCCCATATTTTCAAAATTTAAAAACGGATCCCATAGCCCAAAGAGTCCTTCTCAACTACCCCATAAAAATTTTCCTAGTTTCAGTTTTCCCGACCCCGGGAAATGGCGGGAAATGCGCGACCTATGATAGCCCTAAGTAAGTTAAAATAGAATTTTCCAAATTTTAATCCGCCCATATCTTTGGCATCCTAGCATATTTTCAAAATTTAAAAATTAGGTTAGTATCCCAAAAAGTCCTCCTAAAGGCATACATAAAAATTTTTACTTTAAATTACTCTATTACTTACTATTTATTAAATTACTTTGGTACCAAGTTACCAACCTTCTGTTAGTAACTATGGTAAAAAATTCGGATTTAGCGCCGCTTTAAAGCGCGGCCTGACTCTGAACCACTGCGTAATATGGGTGGACGTAGTGTTCGGAGTCCCGCCAGCAGGGGGGTCATCTCGCATACCCTTGGGGGTAGGCGGGGTACGGGCCTCGAGGCGAACCTCTTTGCCCGGGCTGGTCCTCGCAGGCTTTAATGGCCTGGACTATGTTCGGGCCGTAGGCCCAGGTCACCTAGGTGACCTAAGGGTTGTCGGGTTCGGTGGGGGGGCCTAGGAGTGGTAGCTCCCAGACCGCGATGTCCAAATCGGGGGTGTCTCGTCCGGTGGTAGTGGTGTTTCGTTCGGGTGGTTGTGTCGTATCCGGTGGTGTCGCCCTCTCGCCCGTCGCGTCGTCCTCGTCGTCGCCGTCGTCGTCCGCGTCGGGCCGCGGTGACGGTGATCGCAGGAGCTCGCGAGGCAGGGAACGTCCCTCGGGTGGTCGTGCGTGGAGTGGCGCGATGCCGTGAAGGTGAACGTGCGAACTGTTGTCCGCTCGCGCGAACATTCGGTGCGCAAGGCGACGAACGAACTCCTCCACGGTCGGCATTTGGGTGTCTCTGTGCACGACGTCGTTCCGCACATACCTCGGGGCTCCTACGATCATTCGCAGGCAGCGATTCTGCTGGACTTGAAGTCTTCGCCTCTGGTACGCTGAACATAGCGCGTACCAGGCGGGTGCCGCATACGTCAAGCGCGAGCGGACGTAGGCACCGTAGACCCGCAGTTTGGTGGTGACAGGTAGATGGGATGTGAACAGCGTGTGGAGCTGGGACCTGGCAGCAGCAGCTTGGCCCATGGCACGGTTCACCATGGGGACCATGCGCAGGCTGCGGTCCAACTCACACCCCAAGAACCTCACTGTGGTCTTCCACTCTACGTCCTGGCCTCGCAGAGTGAGTTGACGTAGCGGCTTGGAGCGACTGGTCAGCAAAGCGGCCGTCTTCCCGACGTTGACGGCCATTCTCCACTTGTCCAGCCATTCCGGCAACAAGTCCAGCAGACGCTGCATGCGGTTAGTTGCGACGATCTGGTGGTAGGACGACGCGAAATACGCGCTGTCGTCAGCGAAGAGCGACATCAGCACGTCCTCCTCCCCTTCCCGCAGATGGTGGCGCAGGGTGGGGATGTCATCCGTATACGCCGCGTATAAGCGCGGCGATATACAACTGCCC
Organism: Morpho achilles; assembly: GCA_947086495.1. Lineage (NCBI taxonomy): Eukaryota > Metazoa > Arthropoda > Insecta > Lepidoptera > Nymphalidae > Morpho > Morpho achilles. Next base: position 17,016,886 of record CAMTZB010000025.1, on the reverse strand, counting down.
TGGGGTACTCCGGCTTGGATGGTGCGTGGTTGGGATTCGGCACCATCCACTGCCACGTAAAAGCTACGGCCGCTAAGGAATGACGCCAGCACTCGCACATAAGCAGGCGGCATGGTGGTATCCAGGATCTTGACCAGGAGCCCGGCGTGCCACACGCGATCGAAAGCCTTCTCGATGTCGAGAAAGACCCCCACGGTGTAGCGCCCGTTGTTCCGCTCACTGGTCAGGTGGTTAATGACCCTCGCCAGCTGGAGCGTCGTAGAGTGGCCGCTGCGGAATCCATACTGCTCCTCGCGCAGGGGCAGATGGGGCGTGATTCGACGCAACAGCAGACGCTCGAACAGCTTGGCTATATGCGAGAGCAGGGTGATCGGCCGGTAGCTTCCAGGCAGGATGATCTTCCCGGTCTTCCACGCCTCTGGGAAGTGACCGGTGCGGAGTACTCCGTTGAACAGGCTCGTGAGCGCTACGAGACCCGTTCGGGGCAGCAGCATCAGCGCGGAGTTGGTGATTCCGTCGGGTCCTAGCGCTTTTCGCCTATCAAGGCGAGCAGCGACCGACCGCAGCTCTGACAGGGAGATGAAGTCCTCTCCCCGGAGCGGCGGTGTAGGGGCCGACAGGAACCTCTCCAGTTTGTCCTGGACCGCCGCGTGATGACGGATGACTTAGAGGTTGGAGGTATTGGGGGCGTTGGGCGTGAAGGTCTTCTCCAGGTGAGCCGCCAGGATCTCAGCACGATCTTTGGCGGCATAGGTGCATTTACCCGATGCATCGAGCAAGGGGTGAACGGGGGTGTCACGTCCGGTAAGTTGCTTGCAGAGAGAGTACAGCGCTGTGTCATGTTCCGTCGCTCGATCGACGGTATACTCCCACCGTGCCTCGTCGAGAGCGACTATGGCACGCGCGATCTTCTCTGCAAGCCGTTTCAGGTCGGCTTTCACCCTGGGGCAACGAGTGCGGGCCCATAGGCGGCGCAGGGTGCGCTTCCGTCTGAGCATGCAGCGGAGCGAGCTCGGCAGGTCCTTCCTTCGGTTGGTGTCCGATGGAGTCGACGTGGTGGTGGTAGCTGCTGCTTTGCCGGCAATGATCGCCTCCGTGACGAGCGCAGCAGCATCGTCGACTTCCGAAGGGGTGGTCATCGGGCCTGCTAGCTCAAGCCTGGCAAGCTCGGCGGTGAAGCGCCTCAATCTATTGAGTAAGGAAATCACCCCGTGACCGCCCCATGTTGTGTCTCCTCTTTAAGTCGGCAGCGGTCGGTACCTGAGTCCCGACCCGACACCGGGTCCGGATATTCCGAGCACTCGAGCATTCGGACCCGATATCGGGTCTTCTATTTCCCCCGGGGGTGTCAGTGTCAGTGTCAGGTGTCAGTGACGTGTGACTGACCCGTGACAAGTACTTCTGACACCCCGCCCCCTCCTTTCCCCAATGTCAATATCCAAAACCACCTCCCGCGCCCACCCTCTTCCTCAAAACATGCCCTACCTAGTCCCATAGAGAGTTAAATCCCAATTTCCCAAAAACTAATCCACCCACATCTCTTGCATCCCCCCATATTTTCAAAATTTAAAAACGGATCCCATAGCCCAGTTAGTCCACCTAAACACCCCCACAAAAATTTTCCTAGTTTCAGTTTTCCCGACCCCGGGAAATGGCGGGAAATGCGCGACCTATGATAGCCCTAAGTAAGTTAAAATAGAATTTTCCAAATTTTAATCCGCCCATATCTTTGGCATCCTAGCATATTTTCAAAATTTAAAAATTGGGTTAGTATCCCAAAAAGTCCTCCTAAAGGCATATATAAAATTTTTTTACTTTAAATTACTCTATTACTTACTGCAGGGGGGTCATCTCGCATACCCTTGGGGGTAGGCGGGGTACGGGCCTCGAGGCGAACCTCTTTGCCCGGGCTGGTCCTCGCAGGCTTTAATGGCCTGGACTATGTTCGGGCCGTAGGCCCAGGTCACCTAGGTGACCTAAGGGTTGTCGGGTTCGGTGGGGGGGCCTAGGAGTGGTAGCTCCCAGACCGCGATGTCCAAATCGGGGGTGTCTCGTCCGGTGGTAGTGGTGTTTCGTTCGGGTGGTTGTGTCGTATCCGGTGGTGTCGCCCTCTCGCCCGTCGCGTCGTCCTCGTCGTCGCCGTCGTCGTCCGCGTCGGGCCGCGGTGACGGTGATCGCAGGAGCTCGCGAGGCAGGGAACGTCCCTCGGGTGGTCGTGCGTGGAGTGGCGCGATGCCGTGAAGGTGAACATGCGCACTGTTGTCCGCTCGCGCGAACATTCGGCGCGCAAGGCGACGAACGAACTCCTCCACGGTCGGCATTTGGGTGTCTCTGTGCACGACGTCGTTCCGCACATACCTCGGGGCTCCTACGATCATTCGCAGGCAGCGATTCTGCTGGACTTGAAGCCTTCGCCTCTGGTACGCTGAACATAGCGCGTACCAGGCGGGTGCCGCATACGTCAAGCGCGAGCGGACGTAGGCACCGTAGACCCGCAGTTTGGTGGTGACAGGTAGATGGGATGTGAACAGCGTGTGGAGCTGGGACCTGGCAGCAGCAGCTTGGCCCACGGCACGGTTCACCATGGGGACCATGCGCAGGCTGCGGTCCAACTCACACCCCAAGAACCTCACTGTGGTCTTCCACTCTACGTCCTGGCCTCGCAGAGTGAGTTGACGTAGCGGCTTGGAGCGACTGGTCAGCAAAGCGGCCGTCTTCCCGACGTTGACGGCCATTCTCCACTTGTCCAGCCATTCCGGCAACAAGTCCAGCAGACGCTGCATGCGGTTAGTGGCGACGATCTGGTGGTAGGACGACGCGAAATACGCGCTGTCGTCAGCGAAGAGCGACAACAGCACGTCCTCCTCCCCTTCCCGCAGATGGTGGCGCAGGGTGGGGATGTCATCCGTATACGCCGCGTATAAGCGCGGCGATATACAACTGCCCTGGGGTACTCCGGCTTGGATGGTGCGTGGTTGGGATTCGGCACCATCCACTGCCACGTAAAAGCTACGGCCACTAAGGAATGACGCCAGCACTCGCACATAAGCAGGCGGCATGGTGGTATCCAGGATCTTGACCAGGAGCCCGGCGTGCTATTACTTACTTTTATTAATTTACTTTAGTACCAAGTTACCAACCTTCTGTTAGTAACTATGGTAAAAACTTGGATTTAGCGCCACTCTAAAGCGCGGCCCGACTCTGAACTACTACGTAATATGGGTGGACGTAGTAGTCGGAGTCTCGCCACCCGGCTATGCGTAGTACTCTGCCGTCTAGTTCATAGATGGCGGTAAATGCGCGAACCGGGTTGGTGCAAAATTTTATTTTCAAAATTTAACTATCATGGCTCGCGCATTCCCGCAGTCTTCATGAAATCGACACCCCACCGCTCAGAAGATACCACGTGAAGAGAAAACCATTTCTCCCCGGATTATACCCGGGTTTTCAATGACCTGCAGAGGTCCCCCTCATACACAGAGATATCCCCTAGGCTCAAGCCAACAGGCGAGAGCCCTGGCCATAAGGCCACAACAATATCCAGGCGCAAGCCTGCGAGGACCAGCCCGGGTAAGGAGGTTCGCCTCGGTTTGGGCCCGTACCCCAATTGCCTTCGGGCATTGAGAAGACCCTTCGTCGTCGTCGCATTCCCCGAAAATCCACGGCATGTTCCCTCCCTCCCCTCCCCCGACCGTCAGACCTCCCCTTTTTCGGAGTTTTCCTGCCCGACTCCGGCCTCACTCTCACTTAATGAGGTGAGTATTATATCTTATCGTGTTTTCCAAATTAAATTTTCCTCCAACTTTCAAATAGTTTAGACAAAACATGACAGACTGACTGACTTAAGACATCCTGAAACGGGCCGTACGACCCCTTCTATCTGGTTGCGTGAACGCACGGACTTGCGCAAAACATTGAACATTTTGACGGCCTTTACACCGTTCAGAAACATTTGTGTACGCTGTGTTATATATATGTGTATATATATATGTGTATAACTTGACTGTGTTCGTACAAACTTTTTAAAAAACTTTTAGACAAGATAGCAGGCATACTGTCTTATATATATTGACAAGCGGCAGCCATTTACACTGCCTATTTTAACCCTGAAGACGAAGCTTCCTCTGCCGTAAAATGTTTGGCATAAGAACCCCCGCTAAGAAACCCACTGACCGCGACAGAAGAACGTCGCAAGACTCAACAGAGTCGAGACCCGGACCTTCCACATCAGCGATGGAGAGGAAGAATGTGAGAAGGAGTGGCGGTGGAACCGAAAGTGGACTACAGCGGGAGGAACGAAGCCCCTCGACTAATGTCAGTAGCGTTCCGGCCTCGATACCTTTGACGAACCCCGACCTTTTCGAAAATAGAGAAACAAGGATACAGGAGACGGAGAAATTTATGAAGGCAATAAAAATCGAGTTAAATAACTCGCGGAACCTCAAGCGAGAGATTAAAACTGAGATAGAACTGAATCTCAGCAGCCTTCAAAAAGTATTATCCTTTTTAGAAAATAAGTTGACGCAAAAGGAGCTAGAACTAAAAGTATCCGAAGATAACTCATCATCGGTGATGTCGGCAGAACAATTAGACAGGATGCAATATATGGCAGACAATGTAATAAAGCTAGCCGAAAATATGGGGAGTATTAAGCTCTTTCACGAGACTTTCGAACTGACGAAGATGGTAAAAGAGGACATAAAGGAGCAAACTGACCTTGCAAAAGAGAGTGCAAAGCATGTGATAGAGATTAGAGAGGAGGTCGCCAAACTTAGAAAGGAGCACGCATCTATAGCTACACACAATTCTAAACATACCATAGAAATTAAGGACCAAATCGAAAAACAAAATGATAAGCTGCAGCACACACTGCAAGAACAAAACGAGACGCGGGCAAAAAGGCAACTGAGCTACGCTGATGTCCTGGCCGGGCCAAAGATTAATCGACACCCGGAGCGTGAAGCGCTTCATTCAATAGTGGTCACCTCAAATGACGAGATGGACACTGGTGAGGTAGTCCTTCAAAAAATCAGAGAAGTAGTAAAGGCTAAGGAGGGAGATATCAAAATCGATAGAGTAAGAAAAGTGCAGGATAGGAAAATAATATTGGGATGCAGTACGCAGGAAGAAAGAGCCAAAGTCTTGGGCAAAATTCAAAATTCCAGTATACTAAAGGCGGAGGTCATCAAGAATAAGGACCCCTTTATCGTCCTGAAGGACGTATTATTATACAATAACGATGAAGAGGTCCTAAAGGCGGTGAAGAACCAGAACATGCATATTTTTGATGGCCTTCCGCAAGAGGAAGAAAGGATGGAGGTAAAATTTAGGAAAAAGACGAGGAACCCTCACCAGGGCCATCTCGTCATGAAAGTGTCTCCTACGCTGTGGAAGAGGGCAACGACGGCCGGGTCATTCCACATTGATATGCAGAGAGTGAGGGTGGAGGACCACTCCCCCCTCATTCAGTGTTCCATGTGTCTAAGCTACGGTCACAGCAGGCGTTTTTGCAAGTCAGCTACGGAAAAGTGCAGTCACTGTGGTGAAGGGCACAAAAGGAGCGACTGCCCCGAAATGCTAGCTGGCGGACCTCCGAGTTGTTGCAACTGCACAAGCGCTAGCATAAAAGACAGTGGTCACAACGCCTTCAGTAGCGACTGCCCAATCAGGAAGCGATGGGACATGTTGGCGAGATCGGCAATAGCATACTGCTAAGGGCTTCCAGCAGAAAAACTGTAATATACTAGAATTAAATTACAGGATTTCCTACAATAATAAAATTATAAGTTGTCTGCTGGAAACTCCTAGCAAGACAAAAAGCGGCTGTACTAATCACTCCGCGCTGGCATCTGGGTCTGAGATTGACGAACAGAATCTCTTACTCAAAATAAACCGGAGAAACAACATGAGAATATGTTTCGCCCAGAACCAAACGGCATCTCGATTTTGGGTAAAAGACACGGTATTATTAGAGCATCGAAAACGTAAAAATCATCCAGACGCAGATGCTGTCGCGGAAGTCCCGTACAAATACATAGAACAAGTAAGTCAACAAAAATTTCCGGCTTATCAAGAAACCCATTCTGGGTTGCTCCTTAAAGAAAAAATAGGACCATGCCAGCAATCAAGCACGGTAACATAGGCTTAGCAAACTTGATTGCCGACAAAAGACCCAGATAATATAATATAATAAATAACATAAAAGCAAGAAAATTAAAATAATAGAAATAAAGGTATTTTTTACACATATATAATTAATATATATTAGGTAAAACCAAAAAGGTATGAAAATAACATAGATAAAATAAACAGTAAAAGAAAAATGGTAACACAACAGATAAATAAGAGCAATAATAGAATAATAAAAATTTTAGATTAGAGTCAAACAAGTAGAGTTCAAATTGAATTAAATTAAATTTTGTAAAATATAACGAACTTTTAAATAAAAGAAATATGTCAACAGTCCCTAAGATATAAAAGATAATAAAAAATGCATTAGTATTAAATAAGAAATAGTTTAAATGCATTGAATAAGTTGGTCCTATTAAAAAAGTAACAAACTTATAAAACTGAAAATACTTACAAAATATAAATGGATCACAGTATATAATGTGAATAGCAAATGATGATGTACTTTAATACAACATAAGACAATTCTTGAAAAATTGTAAAACTAGTATTAAAAAACAAGCATTCGCAAAATGTGATAATAGAGGTCATGTATGTAAATAAAAAAAAAAAAAAAAAAAAAAAAAAAAAAAAAAAAAACCTAACCTAACCTAACCTAACCGCCTGAACATGAAAGGCATTGAAATTAAAACTACTCAAGAAGTCAAAATCTTAGGAGTCACCATCGACAGCAAGCTAACCTTCAACACACATGTTAGTAACGTAAGCAAAAAAGCCTTAAACATATATAAACAACTCTCAAGAGCCGCTAAGGTAAGTTGGGGATTAAACTCCGATATAATAAAAACAATTTATGTAGCAGTTATAGAACCAATTATTCTGTACGCAGCTAGCGTATGGGTATCCAAAAGACTCTCGGTGTTGTCCAGCGTGAAAGTGCCCAAAAAATATGCCGAGCCTACCGCACGGTCTCCTTGAACTCAGCACTTATTTTGGCTGGCATACTCCCACTCGACCTTCGCGTTCGAGAGATGGTTTTACTATATGAAGCAAAGAGGGGAGTACCCCAGCCGTCGCTGGGGGACAGAGAGATTGAGCGGATGGCATCGGCGCTGGAAAATCCACATCCAGCCGAGTACGTGAATATCGACGTTTTGAACCTGGTAGATCGAGAACAACAATACGGTGGTGAACCTGAAATCCGTATATTCACAGATGGGAGCAAGATTGACGGCAAGGTGGGCGCAGCTGTTTCCATTTGGAAAGGGGGCACATAAGCTAAAGCCGTCAAGCTTGCTCTCTCAGACCACTGTACGGTCTATCAGGCTGAACTGTTAGCAATCTGTAGGGCCAGCATTGAGACAACAAAATACAGCGCTGGAACATTTGGTATATTAAGTGACTCTATGGCAGCCCTCCAAACAGTGAAAAACCCAAGTTGCCTCCACCCCCTAGCAGTAGAAACTAGACGGAATCTTAAAATGGCATTCCACCAAGGCAAAGATGTCACTCTGTCCTGGGTAAAAGCACATGTGGGGCTGGAAGGCAACGAGAGAGCGGATGTTTTGGCTAAAGAGGCTGCCAGAAAATTAAAAACAAGGCGAAACTATAGTCACTGCCCGGTTTCATTCGTCAAGCGAAGCATTAGAATGGCGACGATTGACGAATGGAACCAAAGATATACTACAGGTGATACAGCCGCGGTAACAAAGCTCTTTTTCCCGGATGCGCGAGCTGCGTACAGAATAATAGGCAAAATTAAAATCGATCGGTACATAGCTCAAGTGATGAGAGGGCATGGTGGATTCTCCGAATACCTGGCTCGCTTCAAGTGTAAGGAGAACCCATCATGCATCTGTAACTCAGATATACCAGAAACGGTGGTACACATATTATGCGAATGCCCAGCAAATGATGTCGAGCGTTTCAACCTTGAACAAATACTAGAGACAAAATTAGAAGCTAGCAACTTGTGCAAAGTGATAGCCAGTAAACAAAAAATGATTTTCTTGGACTATTGCGTAAAAATTGCCCAAATTGTATACCTGCGAAATAAAACTTAAATATAGAAAAGCAATTAATACTAGGATTAATATCTTAAGTATATTATGTAAATTAGTATAACAGTAGCCATGTCTAATAATAAAATAGTCCTTAAAATTAAATTTTATACATATATCTATAGATTAATTAAATAATATCACTACATATTATAAAACAAAGTCCATATTTCCGTATGTACGCATAAAACTTTAAAACTACGCAACCGATTTTGATGCGGTTTTTTTTAATAGATAGAGTGATTCCAGAGGAAGGTTTGTACGTATAATAACGTTCAATACGAAGTAGAGAAATACTGTAATTTTTTAGGTTTCTGTAAATAATTACATTTTTTTCCGCTTACATTGCAAACGCAGGCTAAACCCTACGAGATTTATCAAAATGATGTACTAAGTATTTGTACACCTTAAAAAGGTCTACAGAAAAGTCCGCGATGGTATATATCTATCTCTTATGGATAACCCACAATAGCAGTTTTTTTCATTTACTTTTTACGAAAAATGATGCCTTATGTTCAAAGCAATTTTTATACAATACAGCATTAATCTTTATCCAATTGAGTACCTTAAATAAATTGTTGATTTAATATAGATCAATATGGCCGTTTACAGCATGCAATTTAAATGAACATTTTCGGAGATATTACAGATTTAAAATGCCGTGAGGACGCCGCGCTTCACCCTATAGCACTTCGAATCTTTTAGAGTTTGTTTAAAGACATTCTGTAATTAATTGTAAAAATAAAATACATAGGTAAAATTTTAAAGTAAGTATAATAAGTAAAAATGTACTATATGAGTTTAGATATTCCAAAGATAGCAGGAAATCGTCTTGGTATAGGGAGAGGAAATTGTTTTTCTCCAAATTTAACGCTTGCGGGCCACGGGCAGTAATGAATAAATCAAAACTACTGGATCGATTTTAATCATTTTTTTACATTGACTGACATGGGATATATATTTTATACCCGTGCGAAGCAAGGGCAGGCCGCTAGTATACATATATAGTAATGAGTAAAAATGTAAACCAGTAGCTTTGTGAAAATACCGCTATTACCTTGTAAATTTGTCATCTTTAGATTGTAAGAATCATGTAAACTAGATAACATAAGAACCATTGTGAAGTTCAATAAAATAAAATGTAAATACGTTATTACCCGATAGACCTAAGTAAATAGGATAGAGTAGCTATAGGCGGGAGTCCCACCCGCAGGAACGAAAGTGATGAATGATAGAAAGAATAAGAATGCTGTATGGGATGCGATGTATGCGATGGTCTTGGACGAACCGCCTGCGCCCGGCTCGCCTGCGGCGGATCGGATCCCGAGACTCGACTTCCCGGACCCGCTCCGCCGCCTCCTTCTGCGAAATGACGTGTTCGCAGAAGGAGGCCATCGCTGCCCACGACCTCTCCCTGTCCACCATGGCACGAACCACAGTGGGCAAGGAGAGGTCACGCCCCACCTGGGCCACGAGTTCCGCCCGCTGAACCGCCCAAGCTGGACAGTCAGCGAGCGTGTGCGACGCCGTGTCGGAATCGGCGCAGCACTCGTGGCACTCACCGGACGCTTCGCGCCCGGCCACCCGCCACAGATACCTCCCGAAGCAACCATGTCCGGAAAGCATCTGTGTCAGGCGGGAGGTGAGGACCCCATGCCTCCTGGCGACCCAGCCCTGGAGAATGGGCTGGATGGCCGAAATCGTCCAGCCTCCTGCACTGGGCGATTCCAGCCGCCGCCTCCATTGGCGGAGGAGCTCCTCCTGAGCTTCCCTCCGCCAATCCACCTCTACCACCGCCGAGTCTCCCCCCGATGAACGGGCTTCAACTCTGCGGCGGTAGGCCTGAGCGAGCACCTTGGCCTCCAGGTCCCAGGGAGGGGACCCAGCCAAGGCGCAGGCCGCCTCGCCGGAAATGGTCCGGTAGCCCCGCACGAGTCTGACCGCCATGATCCTCTGCGCTCCCCGCAGCAGAGGCAGGGACACAGCAGTCAGCCGCTCCGCCCACACGGGAGCGCCGTACAGGGCCATAGAGCGGACCACTCCGGCATAAAGGCGCCGGCAGCCTGCATTAGGCCCCCCCAGATTCGGGAGGAGCCTGCTCAGGGCTCCGGCGGTCGCCCTTAGCTTGGGGGCGAGCCGCCGGAAGTGGGCCTCGAACGTCCATCGGCTGTCAAGGAGCAATCCCAGGTACCGTAGAGTACCCGAGATTTCGATGGACGTCCCGCCCACCACCAACCGGGAGCCCACTGGGGGCGCCATCCGAGGCCTGTGGAAGCAAATAGCCTCGGATTTCTCCAAGGCCACCCCCAGTCCCAACCGGCGAATCCGGGCCACAACGTGAGCCGTGGCCGCGGTCGCCAGCACTCGGGCACCCGGTGGGTGCTCGCGCGGGCAGTCACGAGGGTGTCGTCTGCGTAACAAAACAGACGCACCCCCGGAAGCATTTGCCCACGCAGCACCCAGTCGTATTCGATGTTCCACAGGAGGGGGCCTAGAACCGACCCCTGCGGAACAAGCGCTACAAGTCCATGCAAAACATTATCCTACGTACGACGTACGGGAGTTTGCAGTAATACCATTTTATGTACGGTAACAAGTATACACTACTTTTTATATTCATTTATCGATAGCAATACTCCAATGATGTCCGATGAGGAGACATTGAAATGTGCCGGTTGCTTTGGAGACATTACATCGGATAAAAAAATCTTGAGATGCTACTTATGTGAAAAATACTACGACTTATCTTGCAGCGGCCTAAGTGACGCGCAATTTAAAAAATTAAACAAAACGCTTAAAGCTACTTGGAAATGCCCTACTTGTCAAGCGCGTCTCAAGTCAGGTGGGGATAACACTAACACGCCAGTGCGTTCAAAAGGTGCGCACGATCAAGCAACCAATATCGACTTCAATTTCAAAGATCGCGTAGAATTGGATTCATATATTTTTGATTCTGTCAACAAAGTTATTACCTCTTCCATTGAGTCCGCGATACTTGATGTTCTTTCTAGAGAGTTAAGACCGATAAAAAACGACCTTGCGAAACTTAATGAAATTCAGCGTTCTATCAATTATGTTACTGAAGAACTCGACGATATTAAAAAAAGTTTTTCCGAGATAAAAAATGATATTTCTAGACTAGTTAAAGAAAATGATGAACTCAAAATAACAGTGAAAGACCTTAACACACATATCTGTATCTTGGAACAACATTCTAGAGAAAATAATATTGAAATCAACGGAGTACCAGAAAATAAGACTGAGAATCTAACTGTTATTCTTGAACAGTTGGGGAATACAATCGCATATCCCATTAAAGAAGTTAATATCGTTTCATGCACTCGTGTTAGAAAATTGGACTCAACCTCTAACAGACCGCGATCAATTGTGGTAAAACTTCCGAATACAAAAACACGAGACAGCATCTTGGCTGCAGTATCTACTTTTGACAAAAGAAATACGGATGACAAACTTAACTCCAAGCACCTTGGTTACGCTAATAAAAAATCACCAGTTTATGTGAATGAGCATTTGTCGCCTTATTACAAGTCACTGCATGCAGAAGCTAGAAGAATTGGTCGTGAAAAAGGATATCAATACACCTGGATAAGAAACGGTCGAATCTATATTCGTAAGAACGACACATCTCCTGCAAAACTAATCAAGGACAAGGAATCACTGACAACTATTACCTAAATTTAGTTTAGATTAGCAAAATATTATATTATGTCGTATACTACCACTTGAACATTTAATATTTACTACCAAAACTTCCGTGGCATGAGAACAAAATTAGAGGATATTCGCCGGGCATGTCTTGTTAGAAACTTTGATGTGATAGTGGCAACGGAAACCTGGCTTAATGAAAACATAAGAGATTCGGAAATATTTCATTCAAACTATACAATATACCGCAGAGACCGTTGTAAATCTTCCCTTGCTGGACAGGATGGTGGTGGTGTTATGATCGCTGTACAAAAATCTCACTTGTCGAAACGTTTAGTTAAATTTAATAATGAATTCGAAAGTATTTGGGTTTCAATTAAAATCAAAGTCAATAATACCTTTAGATCTATCAATATTTGTGCTATTTACTTGCAGCCCCCAGTATCCTGCAAAAACCTTTCGAACTTGTTAGACCATGTCAGTGAAGTAATAGAGGATACTGGAGCCGATACGCTAGTGCTAGGAGATTTTAACCTAGGGTTTATTGATTGGTCTGTTCACTCAGACAACAATACCTGCCATTATGAACCAAACAATTATCATAGCAAACTCGGTTATCTGTTAGTTGACTTTATGTCATCTAATAATCTAATTCAGCTCAATAATGTCTTAAATAAAAATAACAAAATTCTAGATTTAGTTTTTTGTAACTTCACTGGGCCAATCGTTCATGAAAGTATGGACAAGCTGAGTAAGATTGATGATCATCATCCACCCTTGGAAATTGATTGCAAATTTAACGTAATGTCAAGGTTGAACTCGCGTCTACGAACTACTTTTAATTTTAAACTGGCTGACTATGTGGCTATAAATGATAAGTTAAATACCATTGAATGGAGCAAATTATTCGGCTCATGTAATGATGTCGATGAAATTGTAGAATTGTTTTATCAGGAGTTGTATAAAATTATTAATTTGTTAATTCCATTGCGGAGAAAGCCATCACAAAAATATCCGTGTTGGTATTCACGTTCCTTAATAATGTTGTTAAAGGAAAAGGAGAAAATAAGAAGGAGATTTAGATTGTATAAAAATCCAAGGGATAAAAACGAACATAGTATTCTTGGTAAACGGGCCGAGAAATTAATAAAAAAATGTTATTCTTTGTATATAAATAATATTGAAAGTTCCATATCCAGTAACCCCAAAAGTTTTTGGTCTTACGTGAAAGAACAAAAGGGAGGTCGATCAAATATACCGGCAGAAATGAATTTATTAAATAAAACTTCTAATAGTGGTAAGGACGTGGCCAACTTGTTCGGATGTCATTTTTCCTCGATGTTTTCACAGAGCAAGAAAGGTACATCGATCGACAACCCTGGCTCTTTATTATCAGATAACAGTTGTCTAAATTATATAAACTCTATTACCGTCTTCGAAAAAGATATCCTGAGAAAACTTAAATGTATAAACCCGTGTAAAGGGACAGGCCCCGATGGAATTCCGCCAATTTTTATCAAAAAAACTGCTTCTGCCTTAACTCTTCCTCTTAAACTAATTTTTCAGAAGTCACTCAGTGCTGGGAAGTTCCCAAGTGCTTGGAAATCAGCCAATGTAGTTCCTATTTACAAAAAAGGAGACAGATCTAATGTTATAAACTATCGACCTGTGTCCTTGTTGTCCACATTTTCTAAGGTTTTTGAATCTATTGTATGTCCGGTTATAAACTGGCACATAAAAAATTGTTTATCTGAGGCTCAACATGGATTTCGCAAAAATAAATCCACGGTATCAAATCTACTTTCATATATATCAGATATTGCTACAGCTGTGGATAAAAGAGTACAGGTTGATGCATTATATACCGATTTCAGCAACGCATTCGATAAAGTGGATCATAACATCCTGGTAAGGAAACTTCGGCATTACGGAGTGCATGGAACACTGTTGAAATGGTTTAAGTCTTATCTAAGTGATCGGGTTCTAAGAGTGGTTGTAGCTGGATACCAATCAGATCCTTTTGTACCTACTTCCGGTGTACCTCAGGGTTCCCATCTGGGACCTGTTTTATTTTTAATATTTGTTAACGATATAGTCCATAGCATAAAACATAGTAAATTTTCGCTGTTCGCGGATGATCTTAAGATTTACAGGGAGATTCGTTCACCCTCTGATGCGATAAAATTACAGGATGATCTAAACGCTGTAATTAAATGGTGCCAATACAATAATATGTTGCTCAATTCTTCCAAATGTCTTCATATTAAATTCACGAGGAATAGGTGTATCATTCCATCTACTTATACCTTAGAGAATCACAAACTGGAGGAAGTTTCTGTCATAAAAGACCTTGGGGTAATTATTGACTCTAAATTGAGTTTCAGGGACCACATCGACAATATAATCAAAAAAGCCAATAGGACGTGTGGATTTATAAAACGTCAATGCAAAGTTTTCAACAGCATTTCCACCATGAAAATACTATATAATAATATGATACGTAGTCAGCTAGAATATGCTTCATCCATATGGAGCCCGCAATATAAATTATACATTAATAGAATTGAGAGAGTACAAAGCAAATTCACAAAATATCTGGCCTTTCGAGATCGCGGTTGCCCGTATCGCTGCGATTACAATGCAAGATTAAACCATTTCAATATGTTTAGCCTAAAAGATCGTCGATGCATAGCGGATATGGCGATTCTGTATAAGCTTTTAAGGGGTAGCATGGATGCCCCTCAATTAGTTCAAAACATATTAATATCTGCTCCTTTAAAAAAGGCAAGGTCTTGCTCACGTAAAACTTTTTGCGTGCCAAGCTCCAAGACTAACCTTGGAAGACATTCTCCACTCAACCGCATGTCAAGAGTTTATAACAGTCTTGCTCTTATAGACAAAGAAAAAGATATATTTTACCAAAAATTTGACAAATTTAAGAATTCCATAGGGGCTGCCTTGCAGAAAACTTCCAATTAAATCACCTTAACTTTAGGACACTTTAATATATACTAAAATTATTTACTGCATAATACGTCATAATTAAGATTATTTTTTATCATTTTTAGCTTTTAGTTATATACTTAAGATTTACCCCTAATTTTTATTTTACCTTTTAGTCTTAAGTATTTTTGTTATTTTTGTTGGTTATCTTTTAAATAGGTAACCACTATTTGTAATTTTTAACGTTGTTCATTAATTTTGAATTGTTGTGTAGGCCTGTAAGTAGTGTGACATACTGTATTAGAAATAACACTAGTATTATTATGCTAAGTATTTTTTATGTACATGCTGTTGGCTTTACCTTATAAAAATAAATAAATAAATAAACACCGCACGACATCCTCCGCTCCTTCCACGCACCCCCAGCCGTCGGGTACCCGACAGCGCGGTCAGCCAAATAGTCACTGACCACACGCTGCAGGTACATGGGGATGCGGTGGAACCATAGGGCCTCCTTAATAACCTCCCAGGGCAAGGTGTTGAATGCGTTAGCGATGTCCAACGACACCGCCAACACCACCTCGCGCCGGGTTGTCGCCTCCTCCACCAGAAGTCTTACACCCTCGATACAGTCGAGGGTGGACTTGCCCTGGCGGAATCCGCACTGGAGACGACTGAGGTCGGGCCCTAACTCCTGGAGGTGCTGGACTATGCGGGAAGCTATTATACGTTCGAGCAGCTTCCCCGCCTCGTCCAGCAAAACGATGGGCCGATACGCGGAGGGTGTATCGGCCGGTCTACCCTCCTTCCTTAGCAGGACCAGTCTCCCCGTTTTCCACCTACGGGGAAAGAGGCCCTGCTCGAGGCAGGCACTGAACGTCGCCCTGAGTCCAGACTCCAACGGACCCAGGGCAAGTGACCAGGCGCGCCCAGGGATGCCCTCGGGTCCAGGGGCGGTATTTTTCGCCTTCATGCGACTCACCGCCCCAGCCAACTCCCACTCCGACACCCTCGGCGCACCTGACTCAGTGCCAACCTCCTCCTCCAGAGGCGCCATACGAGGCGGAACCAACTCGGCCGCCGGCGGGAACAGGGTTTCCACCACGGATTCGAGGAAATCCGGCCGAAGACTCTCGGTGAGGGGGGGAGCGCGGGCGCGAAGCTTCTTCCGCGCCGCTTTGTACGGCCTCCCCCACGGATCCCGATTGAGCTCCTCGGCCATCTCCTTGTGGGCCCTGTCCTTAGCCTCGGCGATGGCCACCCGCAAAGTAGCGCGGGCAGCACTATAGGCCTCGTAACGGCGCCTCTCCTCTTCGACGTCGCGTCGCCTACGACGCCTGTAGCGGGATAACCGGTAGCGCACAGCTCTGCACTGGTCACGCAGCTGCGCCAGCTCCTCCGACCACCAGTATACCCCGCATGCCGGCCCTGTGCATCGCACCCTCGGCATGCTGGCGTCGCAAACGAGCGACATCCGCCGCTGCAGGTCCTCGACCTCCGCAGCTACGTCCCCCCCCGTGGGCCCTGCCACCCACGCCTGGACAATTGCAGCCTCGACCAAGAACTCGGGATCCATTTTCTTTATGGACCACCGAGGGCCCCCACTTCTATTAGACCGGGAAGAAGTGGGAGTGGGAGTGGAGTGAACGGAGACCTCGAACCATACGTACCGATGGTCCGAGAGTGACTCCGCGCCCACCATTACCTCCCAATTACTGACACACGGTGACATGGCGGCGTCGACAAAGGTGACGTCGACTTTGGAGCCGCCATTCCATCGCACACATGTGTCAGCATTCCCCCGGTTCATAACGACGAGCCCGGTCGAGGCAAGCCAACTGTCCAGGAACCTCCCCCGGATACACGTAACTGGAGACCCCCACGCAGCGGATTTTGCATTGAGGTCTCCAGCCAGGATCACCTTCTCAGGGCGCAACCTTGCCACCAAAACGCCGATCTCAGCCATAAAAAGCTCAAAGCTCGAGAACGGCGCATTCGGTAAAAAGTAGACCCCAATCACGAACATGTCTCCGACCCTAGCAGAGACATATCCGTTCCCCCTCACAACGCTCTCCAGGGCTGGGGAGCCAACTGCAGCCCTAGAGGCAATGGCCACATCCCCCAGACGATCTCCGACCCACTCCTCGCCCGACGGGACGAAGAGGGGCTCGGATACCACAGCTACATGTACCATGCGCTCTGCCATGGCCTGAAAGAGCAAATCCTGGGCCCTGCCAGAGCGCATGATATTCGCCTGGAGAAATCTGTAATTCGTGAGGGCCATTACTGGATTACTTCCATATCCGTCTCCATTCCCCGGCTCGTGGTAGCTTGAGCCGGGCTGGTGGCAGGTTGTGAGGGGACCCTCGGGCCATCACCCCCCTTCCTCTCCTCATCGGGACGGACGGTGCCTTGCACTGCCCGCCCCCCGCCCTATGGTCGGCCTTCAGCCCTGCCCGTTGGCAGCTCCCACAATGTGGGGCAGCCGAGCAGGACTGGGCCTTGTGGCCGCTTTTGCCGCAGCGATAGCATTCATCGCTGCGGTCCACTGTCGACCGACATTCCGCTCGCAGGTGCCCCTTCTCTAGGCACCTGAAACAGCGGCGTGGGCGGGCCTCGAGCAAGTGGACGCGGGCCGAGACCCAACCCACCAAGACCCTGCCCATCGTCACCACCTTTTTGGCCGCTGCAACCGGAACCCTGAGCCATATGGAGCCTAATCCTCCATCTGCCCAGCGGATCGCCCCTGTGGTAATGTCCTGCTTAGAACATTCTGCTACCCGGGCGATAGCGACAGCCACGTCCTCCTCTGTGGTGGAGTCATCTAGACCCACGAGGCGCAGTTCCACGCATTTCGTGGGCGTAGTGACCCTCACTGCAGGCTCATCCCTAAAAAGCTCCCGGATCCGGCCAGCGAGAACTCCTCCCTTCTCCTCCTTTGTGGGCCCGGAAATTTCATACATCCGGGCCCCAGTGGCAGCCTTTTTGATCCTCATGCCACCGTCCAAGCCCAGGTCGTCAATCTTGACACTGTTTCGGGCCCGGGATAAAACCTCCGAGTACGAGAGGCCCCTATCTATCGCCTCCTGGTCCACAGTCACCACTACAGCCGCTGAGCGTGGGGTTTGGAGTTTCCTCCCCCCTTTCTTTTGCTGCGACTGAGCGGTGCTGGCAACGGGTTTATCTACCTTGGCAGATTGCTGCTTCGCTTTCGCCTTGGTACCCTTCCGTGCCACAACATTCCAGCCCTCACTCATAGAAGCGGGGGCTGGTGGTAGCGGTCGTGGCTCTGGAAGAGTCCGTTTCGCCTCTGCCAAGGGTTTCTTTTTCTTGGCCTTTCTCCTCTTTCCGGCCGTAATTCCTGAGGGGGCCGATCCAATTGGAGCAGGATCAACCACCCTGATTTCAGGCCGCTTAGCTTTAGAAGGCCGGTTAGAGACTGCCACTGCTTCCTTTCTGGGAGCCTCTGTCACATTTTTGGCCGCCGCTTCCGCCCTTCTTTTGTCCGAGGCCAACGGCGGCCTAAGTCTCTCCTCAGGTGGGAGTCGGCACTCAAAACTGTCTAACCGCGCTGTTATTATATTCTGGAGTCTAACCATCTCCTCGTCGATGGTAAGACCCCTTGCGGTCGTTGTGCTCTTTTTGGGAGCTGCCTCCTTGTCTGACGCCTTTTTGGCACAGGTCATCATCTCTTTTACCGTCGCAATTTCTACGGACAGATTGTTGATGACCTGTACCAACCTTGCGTTTTCTTCTCTGAGGAGTCGAATCTCCTCGGACTCTGACCTCTCGGTTAAGACCTTAGCAGCCTCCTCAATGGTTTGGGCTACCTTGTTCAGAGCGCCTCTACATGAACCATTGAGGTTTTTAGACTTGCTAACAGTCTCCCTCATCTTCGCCGCATTCTCGGCAAGGATGTCGCTAACACGGGACGTGTTAACCTCCGTAAGAGCCAATTGTGGCGGAACTACTTTTGAGGTTACTGACGCCGATCTCGATGAGCGACCACTAAGCTCTTCACCCGACGCGTCCATAAAAACATCGTCATCAGGCTCACCACACTTTAGGGCGTTACGAGCCTCACGAAGGCCGAATTTCGAGCCACTCGCACGGGATCTGGTGTCCGCTTTCTTCGCGTCCAGATCCTCATCCGAATCAGCGGGGCTCCCGCGATCCTTCCGGTCCCTTTTCGTTGAGCGGGCACGTTTGCCGCTCATGTCCTCCAAGGATAAGCATTTTGTAAGGTCCCGCAGAGAAACTGAGCTTTCTCCTAAAATCGGACTCCGCGACCCATATCCCAACTTTTTGGAACTGCGCGCAGGATTGCGCCGCGTTCCCACACACGTATCCGCGGAAACACCAGCCAAGCTGGTTTCGATTCCGCCGACACCCCCTCCTGTCTCCTCCGAAGCACTGGTTGCCCCCCCAGATACAGTGGGGCGACCGAGGCCAGTATTGCACGGCACCCGCAAAATAATATTCTCGGACTGCGGTGCAACACTGGTCGCGGTGAGGGATTCCCCGGGTGAACCGGGACCCTCCTGGGTAGTCGATACTATAAGTTTGTCCATTGCTTCATTGTTGTTTTGTGTTTGGTTACCCTAACGACCGAACTCCCATCGGCCATTCATCTTGTCGGCAGGTATGACCTTAAGATTGGGTGAGGCCCTCGCGACTGGATTCCCCCCCAGCCACTCATCCCCTCGGCGAGCCCCAAAACCTTGGGATTAAGGGTAATTTTTTAGAGAGGTTTTCTTCCTCGCGACATGAAGGTCCCCGCTCCCATCGCTGGGTTTACGGGTTTGGCTGACGGAGGCCGAAGCCGTGTCCAGCAAGACTAAACTAGCCAAAACCGAACGCGCCAACCAGTTGAAGACTCATTCCCCCCCCAGAGCCCCCAGCCTATCAGAATTGCCCTCTGCTAACAGAGGGACAATCAGAATCAGCAACCCTACCCCCCTCTACCCCACGGTCCGTTCGCCAGGTCCAGGGAATACATATTTCATTATTCCGTAGGCCTGCCCAGGGTGCGCCACGAGGAGGCCAACCGCTAAAGCACCCCAACCTAACCTAACCTAACCTAACCTAACCTAACCTGACCTAACCGATAGAAACATGGAAATTGTTAACAAAATTATTAACAACGTATAATCCCAAAGTTAATAGTTCAGTATAAGAGTAAATAGAAATTTCAAAAAAAAAAAAAATTAAAAAAAAAAATATTAAAAAAAAAAAAAAAAATTAAAAAATTAAAAAAAAAAAAAATAAAAAAAAAATGTTTTTGATGCATTAGAGTAAGTTCGTTTTAAGTACAATAAGAAAACAACAGATTCAATAAACAAAGTAACTAAACAAAGGCACGGACAAAAAGTCTGTGGTATGTAAAGTAACATATATAAAAAAAAAAAAACCTAACCTAACCTTTTTTTTTATACAGGAAAAACCCCTTATGGGTACTGCCGCCCGACGGGGACAGGCGGCGGTTATGTCGGACTCGCACCGACTAAAACGACCTGTGTGCTCCACCACGCTGCCGATAGCAAGGACAGGGTATCATTGTACATATTGCCCCCATCCCGCCGACAGCTCTGATCCCAGAGAATAAACACCTCCAGGTAGGGGCCCCTCGAAAGAGAAGCCCCCCTCTGCTAACCGGTGCATCGGGAGCACCAGATGCACCGACCGCCTCGGGGACCTGTAAGCCAGGCGTCCGATGTACCCCGTTCGGAACACCCGAAGGTCCCCAGTTGGGGGGGCAGACGATGGGCTTGGGCGAGTCATTAACACCTGGACTCACCAGCAGCAGATTGGATCCAGAACAACAGTTCGTGTTACCATTCCGCCGCCTCCCTCCGCCCCCCTCTGCAGAACAAAGGGAGGCCATCGCTGCTTACGATCGCTTCATGCCCACCGTGTTATCTGATCACGGTCGACAGGGAGAGACCGCGCCCCAAGTAGGGGCCCCAACGCCTTGGTGGGCGTTTCCGCCCCCACCGGGTAATTTTTTATAGAGGTTTTCTTCCTCGCAACCCGAAGGTCCCCGTTCCCATTGCTGGGCTTCCGGGTTTCGCCGACGGTGGCCGTAACCATGTCCAGCCAGACTTAGAGTAAGCCCAACTGGACCCGTCGCTCATTAGGGACTCCACCCCAACCCCCCAGAGTCCCCGACCCGTCCAGATTGCCCTCTGCTAATCAGAGGGACAACTGAATTGGCCACCCCTCAGTGGTCCGTTCGCCAAGACTAAGCTTGTCCAGGGTGAGCCACGAGGAGGCCGACCACTTTGGCACCCCAACCTAACCTAACCTAACCTAACTTAACCTTTTTTTTTTTAAACAGGAAAAACCCCTTGTGGGTACCGCCGCCCGACGGGGACAGGCGACGGTTATGTCGGACTCGCACCGACTAAAACAACCTGTGTGCTCCACCACGCTGCTGGTGGCGGTAATAGGGTACCCATGAAGACATCGCCGTCCGCAAGGAGGCGTGGACAGCCCGATAAGCCTCGTAACGGCGCCTCTCTTCTTCGACGTCGCGTCGTCTACGACGCCTGTACCGAGTGTACTGGCGGCGCACGGCCACGCACTGATCGCGCAGCCGCGCCAGCTCCTCCGACCACCAGTACACCCCACGTGCCGGCCCTGTGCGTCGCACCCTCGGCATGCTGGCGTCGCAGATGAGTGACATCCGCCGTTGGATGTCCTCGACCTCCGCGGCAACCTCCCCACCCGTGGACCCAGCGGCCCACGCCTGGACGTTTGCGGCCTCGACGAGGAACTCGGGATCCATTTTCCTGACGGACCACCGAGGGCCATCATCTCTTCCCGACCGAGGGGAAATGGGAGCATGGCATGCGGCCACCTCCAACCATATATATCGATGGTCCGAGAGTGACTCTGCACCCACAATTACCTCCCAATTTCTGACACATGGTGACATGGCGGTGTCGACAAAGGTAACGTCGACTTTGGAGCCGCCATTCCATCGCACACATGTGTCAGCCGTCCCTCGGTTCATGACGGCCATCCCAGTCGAGGCCAACCAACCGTCCAGAAACCTCCTTCTGATGTCCGTGACCGGAGACCCCCACGCGGCAGATTTGGCGTTGAGGTCACCGGCGAGGACCACCTTGCCGGGGCGTTACCTATTCACCAAGTCTCCGACTTCAGCCATAAAGAGTTCGAAGTCGGAGAACGGTCTGTTGGAACCTAACCTTTTTTTTTTTATATTATCGTATAATCCCAAAGTTGTAGTAAGTTGTAATAATCAGTATAAGAGTAAATAGAAATTAAAAAAAATAAAATTAAATTAAATTTAAAAAAAAAATTAAAAAAAAAAATTAAAAACAAAAAAAAAAATTTAAAAAAAAGAAATTAATTTTTTTTTGATGCATTAGAGTAAGTTCGTTTTAAGTACAATAAGAAAACAACAGAATCAATAAACAAAGTAACTAAACAAAGGCACGAACAAAAAGTCTGTGGTATGTAAAGTAACATATATATAAAAAAAAAAACTAACCTAACCTAATCTAACCTTTTTTTTTTTAAACAGGACAAAACCCCTTATGGGTACCGCCACCCGACGGGGACAGGCGACGGTTATGTCGGACTCGCACCGACTAAAACAACCTGTGTGCTCCACCACGCTGCTGGTGGCGGGTATAGGGTACCCATGAAGACATGCCCCCCATCCCCGCCAGCAGCAACTCTGTACCCCAGAGTGCGCCACCTCTGGGTCGGGGCCTCTCTAAAAGTGGCCCCTCCCTCCGCTGGACGATGCATCGGGAGCACCAGATGCATCGAACGCCTCGGGGACCTTATAAGGAGGGCGTCCGATTAACCCCGTTCGGAACGCCCAGAAGGTCCCCGTTAGGGTGGCATGCGATGGTCTTGGACGAGTCGCCTGCGCCCGGCTCGCCTGCGGCGGATCGGATCCAAGGACTCGACTTCCCGGATCCGCTCCGCCGCCTCCTTCCGCGAGATGACGTGCTCGCAGAAGGAGGCCATCGCTGCCCACGATCGCTCCCTGTCCACCATGGCTCGAACCACAGTGGGCAGGGAGAGATCGTGCCCCACCTGTGCCACGAGTTCCGCCCGCTGAACCACCCAAGCTGGACAGTCTGCGAGCGTGTGCAGCGCCGTGTCAGAATCGGCGCCGCACTCGTGGCACTAACCGGACGCTTCGCGAGCGGCCACCCGCCACAGATACCTCCCGAAGCAACCATGTCCGGAAAGCATCTGTGTCAGGCGGAAGGTGAGGACCCCATGCCTCCTGGCGACCCAGCCCTGGAGAATGGGCTGGATGGCCGAAATCGTCCAGGCTCCTGCACTGGGCGATTCCAGCCGCCGCCTCCACTGGCGAAGGAGCTCCTCCTGAGCTGCCCTCCGCCAGTCCACCTCTACCGCCGCTGAGTCTCCCCCCGGTGAACGGGCTTCAACTCTGCGGCGGTAGGCCTGAGCTAGCACCTTGGCCTCTAGGTCCCACGGAGGGGACCCGGCCAAGGCGCAGGCCGCCTCGCCGGAGATGGTCCGGTAGCCCCGCACAAGTCTGACCGCCATGACCCTCTGCGCCCTGCGCAGCAGGGGCACGGATCTGGTGGTCAGCCGCTCCGCCCATACGGGAGCGCCGTACAGGACCATCGACCTAACCACCCCGGCATATAGGCGCCGGCAGCCTGCATTAGGCCCTCCCAAATTCGGGAGGAGCCTGCTCAGGGCTCTGGCGGTCGCCGTTAACTTGGGGGTGAGCCGCCGGAAGTGGGCCTCGAACGTCCATCGGCTGTCGAGGAGCAATCCCAGGTTCTGTAGTGTACCCGAGATTTCGATGGACGTCCCGCCCACCACCAACCGGGAGCCCACTGGGGGCGCCATCCGAGGCCTGTGGAAGCAAATGGCCTCGGATTTCTCCAAGGCCACCCCCAGTCCCAACCGGCGAATCCGGGCCACAACGTGAGCCGTGGCCGCGGTCGCCAGCACTCGGGCTTCCCGGTGGGTGCTCGCGCGGGCAGTCACGAGGGTGTCGTCTGCGTAACAGAACAGACGCACCCCCGGAAGCATTTGCCCACGCAGCACCCAGTCGTAACCGATGTTCCACAGGAGGGGGCCAAGAACCGACCCGTGCGGAACACCGCACGACATCCTCCGCTCCTTCCACGCACCCCCAGCCGTCGGGTACCTGACAGCGCGGTCAGACAGATAGTCGCCGACCACACGCTGCAGGCTCCGGCGACCGAGGCCAGTATTGCACGGCACCCGCAAAATTAAATTCGCGGAATGCGATGAAACACTGGTCTCGGTGAGGGATTCCCCGGATGATCCGGGACCCTTCTGGGTAGTTATTACTTTTCGTTTGTCCATTGGTCATTAGTGTTTTATGTTGGTTACCCTAACGACCGAACTCCCATCGGCCATTCATCTTTTCGGCAGGTATGACCTTAAGATTGGGTGAGGCCCTCGCGACTGGATTCCCCCCCAGCCACTCATTCCCTCGGCAAGCCCCAAAACCTTGGGATTAGGGGTAATTTTTTAGAGAGGTTTTCTTCCTCGCGACCCGAAGGTCCCCGCTCCCATCGCTGGGTTTACGGGTTTGGCTGACGGAGGCCGAAGCCGTGTCCAGCAAGACTTGAACTAGCCAAAACCGAACGCGCCAACCAGTTGAAGACTCAATCCCCCCAGAGCCCCCAGCCTATCAGAATTGCCCTCTGCTAACAGAGGGACAATCAGAATCAGCAACCCTACCCCCCCCTACCCCACGGTCCGTTCGCCAGGTCCAGGGAATACATATTTCATTATTCCGTAGACCCGCCCAGGGTGCGCCACGAGGAGGCCAACCGCTAAAGCACCCCTGTTGGAACCTAACCTAACCTAACCTTTTTTTTTTTTTTAATACAGGAAAAAACCCCTTATGGGTATCGCCGCCCGACGGGGACAGGCGGCGGTTATGTCGGACTCGCACCGACTAAAACGACCTGTGTGCTCCACCACGCTGCCGATGGCGAGGACAGGGTATCATTGTACATATTGCCCCCATCCCGCCGACAGCTATGATCCCAGAGAATAAACACCTCCGGGTAGGGGCCCCTCGAAAGAGAAGCCCCCCTCCGCTAACCGGTGCATCGGGAGCACCAGATGCACCGACCGCCTCGGGGACCTGTAAGCCAGACGTCCGATATACCCCGTTCGGAACGTCTGAAGGTCCCCTGGCAGGGCGGCAGACGATGGGCTTTGGCAAGTCGCTATCACCAGGACTCGCCAGCAGTAGATTGGATCCAGAACAAAGTTCCCGGAACCGCTCCACCGCCTCCCTCCACCCCCCTCCGCAGAGCAGAAGGAGGCCATCGCTGCCCGCGATCGCTCCCTGCCCACCGTGTTTGCTATTTCACGGTCGACAGGTAGAGACCGCGCCCTAAGTAGAGACCCCTACGCCATGGTGGGCGTTTCCGCCCCCACCGGGTAATTTTTTATAGAGGTTTTCTTCCTCGCAACCCGAAGGTTCCCGTTCCCATAGCTGGGCTTCCGGGCTTGGGACTCCACTCCAACCCCCCCGGAGTCTCCGGCCCGTCCAGATTGCCCTCTGCTAATCAGAGGGACAACTGGATTGGCCACTCCACAGTGGTCCGTTCGCCAAGACTAAGCTTGCCCAGGGTGCGCCACGAGTAGGCCGACCACTTTGGCACTCCAACCTAACCTAACCTAACCTACCCTAACCTAACCTCAATCTTGGGCGAAGGAGTTCTTAGCCCCAGTGGAATCTAACCTAACCTAACCTAACCAGATTTAGCAATTTCTCCTTTTTTCTTTCCCTTTCCCTTTCCCACACGACTGTGATTAAATGGTTTCCCCATCTCAAAGCACAGGCGGGGCGGCGGTGGACGTATCCAATAGCGGAAGCCGTCACCCCTGACCTGTAGCGAGTTTGGCCACAAGTTCGGCGTTTCTCGCCAGTGGAGAAAAACAAAACTGATCAGAGATCCACTTAAAATAGGAAAAAAAAAACCTAACCTAACCTCTAGACCACCCGTTCCCCAAATGAACCAACATGACGTTTTTTTTTTTTTTAAAGAGGAACAAAAATCAGGATGGCCTGCTAAATTACAAGGGTGAGTGCGGTCCCGTGAAGGGATGTATTGATTTTTACCTTTAATTTCCCCCCTTTCAATATAATTTCGCGGCAGTGATATATATATTATTAGATTCCTTATTTATCCTAGTTGCCCTTATGCAAAATTTCAGCCCCGGGAGTCTGCAGCAGGGTCTCGTTTACTCCCCGGGTGGGGGTAAACGGGGTGCGGGCCTCGAAGAATTCCTCTCTACCCGGGCATCTCCTCGCGGGCACTTAAGCCCGGTATGTGTTCCGGCCGTAGGCCGAGGTCACCTAGGTGACCCAAAGGTGTCGGTATTTGGGCCGTAAGCCCAGGTCACCTAGGTGACCTAATGGATGTCTTGTTCGGTGGAGAGGTCTGGGAATGGTAGCTCCCAGACCTCGGGGTCAATTTCGGTGGTGTCTCGTCCGGTGGTGTCTTGATCGGGTAGGTGTGTCATGTCCGGTGTATTCGCCCTTTCGCCCGTCGCGTCGTTTTCTTCGTCGCCGTCGTCATCCGCATCGGGCCGCGGAGACGGTGATCGCAGGAGCTCGCGAGGCAGGGAACGTCCATCGGGTGGTCGCGCATGGAGTGGCGCGATGCCATGGAGGTGTACGTGGGCGCTATTGTCCGCACGCGCGAACATCCGGCGCGCAAGGCGACGGACATACTCCTCCACGGTCGGCGTTCTGGTATCCCGATGCACGACGTCGTTCCGCACATACCTCGGGGCTCCTACGATCAGTCGCAGGCAGCGGTTCTGCTGGACTTGAAGTCTTCGCCTCTGGTACGCCGAACATAGCGCGTACCAGGCGGGTGCCGCATACGTCAAGCGCGAGCGGACGTAGGCTCCGTAGACTCGCAGTTTGGTCTTGACAGGTAAATGGGATGTGAACAGCGTGTGGAGCTGGGACCTGGCAGCAGCAGCTTGGCCCACGGTACGATTGACCATAGGGGACCATGCGCAGGCTGCGGTCCATCTCACAACCCAAAAACCTCACTGTGGTCTTCCACTCTACGTCCTGGCCTCGAAGAGTCAGCTGACGTAGCGGCTTGGAGCGGCTGGTGAGCAGAGCGGCCGTCTTCCCGACGTTGACGGCCATCCTCCACTTGTCCAGCCATTCCGTCAACAAGTCCAGCATACGCTGCATGCGGTTGGTGGCGACGATCTGGTGGTAGGACGACGCGAAATACGCGCTGTCATCAGCGAAGAGCGACAACAGCACGTCCTCCTCCCCTTCCCGCAGATGGTGGCGCAGGGTGGGGATGTCATCCGTATACGCCGCGTATAAACTCGGCGATATACAACTGCCCTGGGGTACTCCGGCTTGGATGATGCGTGGCTGGGATTCGGCACCATCCACTGCCACATAAAAGCTACGGCCGTGTAGAAATGATGCCAGCACTCGCACATAAGCAAGCGACATGGTGGTGTCCAAGATCTTGACCAGGAGCCCGGCGTGCCACACACGATCGAAGGCTTTCTCGATGTCGAGAAAGACCCCCACCGTGTAGCGTCCGTTGTTCCGCTCACTGGTCAGGTGGTTTATTACCCTCGCCAGCTGGAGCGTCGTCGAGTGGCCGCTGCGGAATCCAAACTGCTCCTCGCGCAGGGGCAGATAGGGCGTGACTCGACGCAACAGCAGACGCTCGAACAGCTTGGCTATGTGCGAGAGCAGGGTGATCGGCCGGTAGTTTCCAGGCAGGCGGCGGTCCTTCCCCGGCTTGGGAAGAACGATGATCTTCCCGGCCTTCCACGCCTCTGGGAAGTGGCCGGTGCGGAGTACTCCGTTGAACAGTCTCGTGAGCGCTACGAGACCTGTTCGGGGCAGCAGCATCAACGCGGCGTTGGTGATTCCGTCGGGGCCTGGCGCTTTTCGCTTATCAAGGCGACCGCAGCTCTGACAGAGAGATGAAGTCCTCTCCCCGGAGCGGCGGTGTAGGGGCCGACAGGAACCTCTCCAGTTTGTCCTGGACCGCCGCGTGATGACGGATGA
Organism: Morpho achilles; assembly: GCA_947086495.1. NCBI lineage: Eukaryota > Metazoa > Arthropoda > Insecta > Lepidoptera > Nymphalidae > Morpho > Morpho achilles. The sequence goes on along the minus strand of CAMTZB010000025.1, from coordinate 16,989,013 downwards.
CGTGGAGGTTGGAGGTGTTTGGGGCGTTGGGCGTGAAGGTCTTCTCCAGGTGAGCCGCCAGGATCTCAGCACGATCTTTGGCGGCATAGGTGCGTTTACCCGATGCATCGAGCAAGGGGTAAACGGGAGTGTCACGTCCGGTAAGTTGCTTGCAGAGAGAGTACAGCGCTGTGTCATGTTCCGTCGCTCGATCGACGGTATCCTCCCATCGCGCCTCGTCGAGAGCGACTACGGCACGCGCGATCTTCTCTGCAAGCCGGTTCAGGTCAGCCTTCACCCTGGGGCAGCGAGTGCGGGCCCATAGGCGGCGTAGGGTGCGCTTCCGCTTGAGCATATTGCGTCGGCAGGTCCTTCCTTCGGTTGGTAGTGTCCGCTGAAGTCGACGTGGTGGTGGTGGCTGCTGCTTTGGCGGCGATGATCGCCGCCGCGACGTATGCAGCAGCATCGTCGACTTCCGAAGGTGTGGTGATCGGGCCTGCTAGCTCAAGCCCGGCAAGCTCGGCGGTGTAGCGCTCCCAGTTCGTCCGCATCCGCGGCGGGCGAGGCACTAAAAAGCCTCCCTGGGTGGCTAGGGTGACCAGAACCGGTAGGTGTTGGGTGTCAAGGTCATAGAGGACCTCGACATCAAACGGGTTCTCGAGTCCGTGGTGCAGCACTATATCAAGGACATCTGGCTGGGAGCGGCTGTCGGTGGGTATGTGGGTCGGCGCTCCCAGCCCCATCACACCGTACCCGCTCCTCACGCTATCTTCGTGCAGTTGCCTCCCAACCCCAGTGATGATTCGCGATCCCCACGCATGATGTTTCGCGTTGAGATCACCCACGATCACTGCGGGTCCCTGCTGTCCGAAGATTGTCCCGATGTCGGTGCTGCAGAAAGTCAATCCGGGTGGTTTGTAGGCGGCATAAATGCGGAGCTCCTGGTTGCCCACGTTGACACGCACCCCCTGTGTACGGGTGCTAGTGAACGGGGTGTGCTCCAACTCTTCATGTATAATATCCCTCCGCACCAGAGCGACCGTACCTCGGTACGGATAGCCCCGGGGAGAGATTTCATCACGCCGATACACGAAGAAGTTGGGCACGCGGAGCTCGACGCTGTCCGTGAGTTTGGTTTCGCCCAGGAGGATGACATGGATATCCTGCGACTGGGCGAGTAGTAACAGTCTCTAGTAGTAGTATCAGTAACAGTCCCGGGAGTCTCTTAGTTTTTTATTAAAGTTGAACGTGTTGCCGATAGATGGCGCTGTTTCATATTGACACGCGCTAATGTTTGTCCATTTTAGAAAGTAACTTAACTTCAATATTATGCATAAAATTGGAAGTCTTACGAGTTTAACAAACTCACTCTCTCGTACTCGTCGATATTTTGGGAGGACCTATAATAGGCGGTTCAATGGTCCTCCAATCCGGTTCGCGTGAATTAGCTAGGTAGTAATAGATCGTCATAGTAAGTGAGTATATCAGTGAAATTGAAAACAGTGATTCTAAAACAAAGTGTAACATTAACCTATAAGTGTGTGAAAGTTAAATAATCTGTCAAATAAATAACAAGCATAAATAATTAGTGAGATCAAAAAAAAAAATATTAGTACTGTTCTAAATCACTTGACAGTTGTCATTAAGTTAAATTCAGTATTGTCAGTTAACAGAAGAAAAAACTACCATAAGAAATAAAAGTTACTAGTGTCAAAAATAAAATTTCTACCAAACGGACTTAGTTGTGATGTTACTCTGGATAAATAAAAGTCATTGTGTAGAAATCATAGACAACATAAAAAGTTCGGATTCTAAAGTACTCTTATATTTTCCTCGTAAAAAGTAAAACAACTTTTTTATAAAAAACGGTGTGCGATTCGAAATATATTTGAGAAATAACTAACTAACAGTGCAATTAATAATATTTCGCGTGGGGGACATTTCAAGTTAAAAGTAAGATTTACAAAACTTTTTCTATACAAAGAAGTGAATACGTGTCAATTGTCAAATTAATACAAGTGAACTTTAAACAAGCTGACAAGTGTTATAGTTTGAACTTTATACATGGAACATTCTCGTCTTTATTAGAACAGTAAATATACAGAAAATTAAACAAAATGGATAACTATATCAGTGCCCAAATAGAGTTGTATGAACAAATTAAGCGAGCTCATAGTAACTTCAAGAAATCACTTAGAGACCGTTTAACTACTATTTACATTGATACAAAAGTTGATTTATTGAATCAAACATGGTCGAGTTTTCATGAGAATCATTTAAAATTGCTTCGTTCCTTTGACAAAAAGTTATTGAATGCTACAGACTATGTGACAAGGGAAATATACTTTAATGCAGAAGAAAAGTATTGTAATGCTAAAATACATATGAAGGAAAGGTTAAAGGAAATACAGCTACCAGTGCCAACAGCCAGTGGTGAATCTCATTATGAGTTAGTTACTCCTCATTATGAAGTTAGAGGATCAGATGTGAGAATACCGGGAATGAAAATCCCAGTTTTTAATGGACAATATACTGAATGGATTTCCTTTCATGATCAGTTTGTATCTTTAATTCATAACAACCAGACACTAAGTGAAGTCCAAAAGCTGCATTATTTAAAGATGCATATCAGCGGAGAAGCTGCCAATCTGTTGCGAAACATACCTGTTGCAGAAAAGAATTATGAGCATGCTTGGAATAAGCTTAATAAGAGATTTAGTAACAGTCGAGTCATAGCTAATGCATACCTGCAAAGACTTATGTCTATCAAACCTATACACAACGAGTCAGCAAATTCAATAAAATTTTTAATGGATACTACAATGAATTGCTGGAGTGGATTGAACAGTATAGGAGTGAATACTGACAATTGGGATGCCATAATAATTTATCTAACCTCAAGTAAATTAGACACAGAGTCACTGAGACAATGGGAAGATACAATTAACAAAGACGTAGACAATACATTACCCACACTTGAAAGGTTAACAGAGTTTTTAGAAGCCAGATTCAGATCGTTAGAAGGTATACAATCAACTAGAACACACACAGTGCGCACCAGACAGCAACCTGAAAAAAGAGTATTATATACAAATGATACTAGAGAGAGAAAAGAGAAATGTACTTACTGTGATGGTGATCACTACATATACAAATGTAACCAGTTTACCGCTTTGAACTATGAAGACAAAAAGAAGTTTATAGAGAAGAGACAGCTTTGTTATAACTGCCTTATCCCAAACCATGGCGTTAGGGCTTGCAAGCATCGTACACGCTGTCATAAATGTGGAAAACGACACCATTCTTTGATACATCCTCCTGAAATTAATGATGACAGTGGAACTACTACAACAAGGAGAGAGAAGACTTCCGAGAGAGAGTGTCACAGTCCACTACAAATTCTGAAGAAAATATAACAACATATTTTACTATGAAAGAGAGAGTTAACACACAAATTTTACTTGCTACAGCACTAGTTAAAGCTAAGGCACACAATAAGAAGATTCTACAACTACGAGCATTGATCGACCAAGGGTCCCAGGGATCTTTTATCACAGAGTCAGCAGTACAAACTCTTGGTCTGAGAAAAACCACAATCAATGGCTCTATTAGTGGTTTAGGAGATACACAAAAATTGAAGAGTAAACATACGGTCACATTTATATTACAATCAAATACAGAGAGTTCATTTAGCCTGGATGTTGATGCATATGTTTTAAAAACTTTAACAAGGCTGCTGCCATCGAAACAAGTGCATGTAAAATGGAATCATACACGAGATTTACAACTAGCAGATCCTACTTACTATCAGGAGAAGTTCAAACACAAAAAGAGAGAGATAGAATTATTATAAACATGCACATAACTACTACAGAAGAGGATAATAGTCTATTAAGAAAGTTTTGGGAGATAGAATCAGACGAGATATGCAACTTGAGAAATAGAATGACTGAAGAAGAAACACGCTGTGAAAACATTTTAATACTTCCCATTCAAGAGATAATGAAGGAAGATACATAGTTACTCTGCCCCTACGAGATAACACATTTGATTATGGTAATAATAGGGAAACAGCAAAGAGAAGATTAGAGCTACTAGAGAAAAAGTAAAACAAAGATGAAAATTTGAAAATCGAATATACAAAAGTTTTAATGGAATATAAGGTCCTAAAACATATGGAAGAAATAGAAATTGAGTCAACTCCTAAAACTAATTCTACTTTTTATCTGCGACTGGCCCGTTGGAGTAGTGGGTAGTGACCCTGCCTTCAGCTCCGAGGGTCGCGGGTTCGATTCCCGCCGAGGGCCGACATTTTCTATAAATGAATTTGTTGGTCTTTGCGCCTGGGTGTATATTTGTATATAAGTATGTATTTAAAAAATATATAAGTATATATTCACCAGTTGTCTGTCTACCATAACACAAGTATTAAGTTACTTACTTTGGGGACGGACGACCGTGTGTGTAAGTGTCCCATATATTTATTTATTTATTTATTTATTTATCTACCACATCATCCAGTAATTCGGAGTGACAAAACAACTTCGAAATTAAGAATTGTTTTTGATGCTTCCTGCAAGGGTTCAAATGGAAGATCCTTAAATGAGAATATGCTTGTTGGTCCAAGATTACAGCGAGAATTACGCCATATTATAATGACTTGGCGCATTCACGAAATTGCATTTGTAGCCGATTGCATAAAAACATATAGACAAGTCAAGGTAAATAATCCATGTGCTAATCTACAGAGAATCTTGTGGAAGGAAAATGGACATATCAAGGAATATAAACTAACAAGAGTAACTTTTGGCACAGCCAGTGCTCCATATCTGGCTACTAAAACTTTACAACAATTAGCCAATGATGAAAGTCACAACACAATTGCTTCTGTAATTGCAAAAAACGATTTTTATATGGACGATCTCTTGACTGGTGGTAATTCTTTAGAAGAAGCTTGTACTATTTACCGACAAATGACAGATTTACTGCATGAAGGAGGTTTTGAAATGCAAAAATGGGCCAGCAACAACAAGGAATTTGTGAAGTATGTTGAGATGAAGGGAGCTAACACAGATGAAACTTATGTTATTAAAAATGATGATGTAGTTAAAACACTTTGAATACGATGGGATAGAATAACAGATGAATTTCAATACACTCTTAACTTAGATGATTCAGCCACAGGACCTATAACAAAAAAAACAATACTAAGAGACATTTCAAAACAATTTGATCCCATGGGATGGCTTGCCCCTGTAATTGTAATAGCTAAAGTTTTAATTCAAAAATTATGGCTGAGTGGGGTAGGGTGGGATCAGGTAATACCTAAGACAATTTGTGAAGAGTGGGTGAATTACAAAAATAATTTATTCAAATTAAAAATATTATAGTGAGACGATGGTTGTACACTAACAAAAATGATAAAGGAAAGGAGCTACATGGATATTCTGATGCTTCTACTAAAGCCTATGCTGCAGTTGTATATTTAAGAGTTATGAAGACAGATGGTAGAATTCATGTTCAAATGATAACTGCAAAAACCAAGGTTGCTCCAACAAAAACTATATCAGTACCAAGACTGGAGCTTTGTGGTGCACTTCTACTAACAAAATTATTAGTAGAAGTGTCAGAGCAATTAAACATAACGAAAGAAAACATACATGCCTATACTGATTCTAGTGTGGTTTTAGCTTGGCTGCAAAGTCACCCAAGCAGATGGAAAACATATGTTGCAAACCGTACATCAGAAATTTTAACACACTTACCATGTCAGCATTGGCACCACATAACTTCAGGGAAGAATCCTGCAGACATAGCTTCACGAGGTGCTCTTCCATCACAACTCTTAGAACACAATTTATGGTGGACAGTGCCCCCTGATTTGCATAAAGAATGTCTAGAATTTGGCAAAATACAAGACAATGTAACAAATTAATTTTGTTACATTGTGATTTTGTGATTTTGGAACAAAAGACAATAAAGTTTATGACAACTACAGTCAATGAAGATTTGATCTTTTCAAGAAATACTCTAATTTGAATAAACTACTAAGAGTCATTTCATATACATTGAGATTTATAACAAAAATTAAACCTAAGAATATAGAATTGACAGGAGAAGAAATAATCAAGGCAAGGATGAAATGTGTCATATTATGCCAGAGGCAAGAATTTGCAAGTGAAATTAACAGTTTGAAGGAAAATAAAAACGTTAAAATGAAAAGTAGACTTTAAACTCTAAACCCATTTCTTGATGAAAATGGTGTTCTTAGAGTTGGAGGAAGACTTGCTAATGCCAATTTACCTCATGAAACAAAACATCAAATAATATTGCCAAGTGACCATCCATTCACTAAACTGATTTTAACTGACTGCCATGAAAAAACTCTACATGGTGGACCAATGTTAATGTTGAGCTATTTGAGAAACGCCTTTTGGATAATTCATGCAAAAAGTTTAGTTAGACAAGTTTTACGAAACTGTATCATCTGTACCAGATTTAGAGCATCGATAGCCAAACAAATGATGGGTTCTTTACCGGAAGTAAGAGTAAAACCTTTGAGACCTTTTACGCACAGTGGAGTCGACTTAGCTGGTCCGATTGACCTAAGACTATCCAAAGGAAGAGGCTGCAAAACTCAAAAGGGTATATTGTCATCTTTATCTGCATGGTCACTCGAGCTATACATATTCAGATAGTTACCAGTTTATCAGCACAAGATTTTATAGCCGCATTCAAGAGATTCGTGGCACGTAGAGGACATTGTAGCGACATGTGGAGCGATAACGCTACTAATCTAGCGGCAGGAAATAAGGAACTCATGTCTCTATTTGAACGCAACCTTGAAACTGTAAGAGCAGAAATAGAGAATTTATTTATACTTGGCATCACATACCTGCATCTGCGTCACACTTTGGAGGCTTATGGGAAGCTGGGGTGAAATCTATAAAATATCATTTAAAGCGCATACTAAAGAATTCGACACTTACCTATGAAGAAATGAGTACACTCACTGCACAGATCGTAAGTTGTTTGAATTCCCGGCCTATTTCTCCCATTGGTGATGATCCATCTGACATTACACCCCTTACACCCGGACATTTTTTAATCGGCGAAGCATCTAGATCCGTACCTGAAGAGATTCATTTGACTAAAAATATAAATCACTTGAACCGATAGCAATTAACACAACGCCTATATCAAGACTTTTGGGCTAGATGGTCAAGAGAATTTCTCACTAGATTACAACAAAGGCAAAAGTGGATTAATCAGAGAGCGAACATTGCCGTTGGTGAATTGGTACTTATTAAGGAGAATAACATGCCTCCTGGAAAATGGTTGATGGCAAGAGTCTTAGAGACCCATCCTGGAAAAGACAATTTAACCCGTGTGGTATCATTGAAAACCAAAAATTCTATTATTAAGAGACCAATCACAAAAGTCTGTCGTCTTCCAATAGAGACAGATATTTTTAAACATTAGTAGGTATTTTAATTTAATTTGGCAGGGTGGGTGGTAATTAAAATTTCTTTGAAGGACATTATGATGTCCTTGGTGGGTGGTATGAACGTGTTGCCGATAGATGGCGCTGTTTCATATTGACACGCGCTAATGTTTGTCCATTTTAGAAACCATAAGTAACTTTAATATTATGCATAAAATTGGAAGTCTTACGAGTTTAACAAACTCACTCTCTCGTACTCGTCGATATTTTGGGAGGACCTGTTGTCGCCACTGACTTCCGCTTTGTATTTTATAGCAACAAAGTCATGAAACAAGAGTATCGCGCCCTTTTTGATTAGAATGGTGGCAACATTGTGCCGTTATTGTTTCCGGTAGTCTTTCTATTGATAAAACGTTTCAGTTACATTCAGTCTTTGTTCGTCATTCAAGAGAAGAGCATCTCCGAAAGGGAATTGTGGTATTCTTATTATATCGTGTTATTGTATATAGTGTGCGTTAACAGACCTATAATAGGCGATTCTAAAGTCAAAATATGTCGAGAGTCGTCCTTCTGACTGACTCCGACATAACGTTGTTTGAGGTGTTTACAATGGGAATTTTTTGTCCGACCGAGTTTTTAACCTGTTCCCGGGGGACTAGGAGGACAAAGATTTTCACATCCCTTTATAAAGACCTCTCCTTCCTGTATATAAACTTTGTTCGGTCCAATTCTGTCCAGGAAAAAACCTCGTGGCCGAAATGGGGCTATTTTACGTGTTCATAGGGCGCGGCCCCAAGGCGGTCACGTGGCCGGGACCGTGATGTCACCATCGGTTTTGGTCAGGCGCGAGTCGGATCAGGCCAATAATAATAATAATAATAATAATAATCATTTATTTGCCAGAATATGAGTGGTATACAGAGATGTTGACATTTTTTAGGGTACTAACATATTCTACCGTTATACAGTATGCAAATATGAATTACAATTTTTATAGATTATTCCATTTAATTTAATTTACAATTTAAATACAAAATGTCAATAAGAAAAAAAAATATATAACTTATTACAATATTGTCAATATTAAATTTAAAAATTAAAAATAAATCCTATATATATGTGTATATGTCAATAATCAAATACATGTCATAAGCTGGTTATATAATACATTTAAAAAAATTTGTCGTTTAAATAGTCATTAACATTATAATAGCACTTTTGTAGCAGAAGCTCTTTTACATTTCTTTTAAATAGAGGCAATGACTCTTTTTTATAATTTTCAGGTAATTTATTATAGATAGTTATTGCCATACAAAATGAACTCTTTGCAAATAACTCTAACTTCCTCGATGGTACACATAGTCTATTTTGCCTACGGCTTCTAGTGCTATTAACCTCAGACATAGTTGTAAACATATATGAATGTTTTTTGACGAAAACAAGTAATTCATAAATATATAGGCATGGTAATGGCAAAATGTTGTGCTTTTTAAACAAAGGTTTACAGCTGTCTAGCATTTGAGTTTTAGTAATCGCTCGAAGACACGCTTTTTGTTTTACAAAAACTTTTTGGCTATGTACAGAATTACCCCACAATATAACACCATATCTTAACATGGATGAAACATATCCATGATATGCCAACAATGCACAATTAATGTTTAAAATACGAGCCAGTCTTTTGAGAACGTAGATGTAGCTATTTAGCTTGTTGCATAATTTTTCGATATGGTCTTTCCAATGACAATACTTATCAATGACTATTCCTAGAAAAGATGTTTTATCTACTTCCTCTATTTTTGAACCATTGCACATAATGTTAAAATTATTGAGTGACCTTTTATACGTTTGAAAATTTATATATTTAGTTTTGTTTAAATTAAGGGACAGATTATTTGATTCCAACCATTTACTGACACTCAACAATGTATTTTTTATTTCCGTCTCCAACGATTCTTTATTTTTATTTTTTATTATAAATGTAGTGTCATCTGCGTACATTAAGCATTCATGTTGTGTCACGTCCGGTAAGTCATTAATATATAATAGAAATAACAATGGTCCAAGTATACTTCCTTGGGGTACCCCATATGGTTTTTGTTATGAATATTTACTCCTAATTGTATTGTAGTGGTCCTGTGATTTATGAACTATTTCCACACATTGTTGCCGATTTTCTAAATAACTTGTAATCCAGTCCAGTGCTTTACCGCGTAATCCGTAACGATCTAATTTATTTATAAGTGTTCTATGACATACTAAATCGAAAGCTTTTGTCATATCAAGAAACACAGACACAACTATGTTTCCAGTGTTTAAACTCTCAGTTATAATTTTATTTAGGACTAAGCAAGCTAGATTTGTACTCTTATTTTTCCTAAATCCAAACTGCACTTCTTTTAGTACATTCGCAGACGTTATAAATGAATACACCTTGTCATGCATAACTTTTTCGAGTATTTTTGAAAGTATCGGAATAAGAGTTATCGGACGATAGTTGTTTAGTGTACACTTATCCCCTTTTTTATGTAACGGTTTAATAATTGAGTATTTTAATTTATCAGGAAATTTGCCATTAATAAAAGAGATATTAATTATATGACACAGGGGCTTTGCAATAAATTTGGCACAACATTTTAGCATTTCAGTATTGAGATCATCGTATCCTGTTGATTTTGTATTTTTTAAATTTACTAAAATTCTTTCTACATGGACTTCACTAACTGGTGACAAGAATATGGTATGATTATTAATCGGGATCGAATTAGGTAATTTTTTATCCAAACTGACTCGTTTGTCATTTGATATGCTTATAAAGTATTTATTAAACTCTTCTGCAATTTCACAGGGGTTTACAATATTTGAGGTTTTATTTACATTTATTTCTTTAATGTCATTACGTATCATTTTATTACTTACATTGTCCCTTATTATATCCCACGCAGCTTTACATTTATTTTTTGAAAATGATATGTGTTTTATGTTTGCAATAGACTGTGACTTTGCAATGCAAAGGTTGAGATATCTAGAGTATTTCTTATAAATCAATTTATTAGTACGTTTATTCACAGCTGATTGCCGATATTTAAGATATAATATTCGCTTTTTTATACAAGAAATTTTTAAACCTTTTGTCATCCAGTTAAGTTGTTTTTTTTTACTCGAAAATTTTACTGTAATTAACGGAAAACACAAATTGTAATATAAGATCAAATTTTCATGGAATATGTTAAAAGCCTTGTTAGTATCATTTTCTAAATAAACATCTGAGAAAGATAAGGCTGATAGACATTCAATAAACTTTCTGACGTTTTCCTTACAGAAATCACGTCTCTTGTGAAACCAAAAGTCGTTGTGTGTTGTTGTGGATTTATGTGAACACGTCTGGAAGGAAAGAGTTTGCGCGGTTTCATGGTCTGAGAGAGCTAGGTAGTGAATGTTGGATCTGGAATGTTTAATATTGCTGACTATTAAATCTATACATGAATTCTTTCTCGTAGGCTGATTTATATGATTTGATAGATTATAGTTAGAAATAATCGCCAAAAGTTGTTCGGAATATTTATTATTTTTTAAAGTATTTATATTCCAATCTCCACACAAAATGATTTTCTTTTTAAAATTACTAGTTAACTTATACAAAAGGTTTTCCAATTTACCGAAAAATATATCTAAATTAGATGATGGAGTTCTATAGATACAGATGACAGTTAAGTTTAACGATGGTAATTTTACTCCACAAAATTCAAAACAATTTTCAACGGGTTTAATGTAATTAGTTAATTCAGTTAATACTTTATAATCTAAATTCTGTTTTATAATAATGCACGAACCACCTCTTTTCTGGTTAACTCTAGTAAAATGTGTTGCAACGTTGTAGTTGTGTATTTGTAAGCAATGTTCATTACCGCGTTTAATAAAGGTCTCTGTTAAGCAAATAATGTCAATATTTTTTATTTTTGATTCGAGTTCATTTAAAGTCATTTCAAATAAATCTATTTTGTTCAGTATACCAGCTATGTTTTGATGTAATATTGTAATGTAGTGCATATTAGACTCGAAAAAGCAAAGGTTGTCGGTTTGTGTCAGTAGCTGAAGACTTGCATCTATTTGTGATCGGGAAATAATAAGGTATAGTGCCTTTTAAAGACGGAGTAGGGGGACTGGTTAGTTTTTTCTTTTGTTCTGAGGTATGTGTTTTATTATGTGAGAAATAATAGGGAATGGTTCCTTTTTTAGGAAGAATCACTGATTTTGAAATACAGTTATTTTTGTTTTTCTTAAATGTCAAAAACTTTTTATCATAATCATTGCAGTTAATAATGAAATTAATTTTGTCACACACTTTTTGAAGATATATCTTTTGATTAAGTAAATCATTATGTACATTTATATATGTACAATTATTAAAATGTCGACAATAGTTAATAAGCATATTGTTTAAGCATGATTCATTGAGGTATTTACTACGATTTATATTTAAAATTATAATATTTATATGTTTTAAGATACTTAGTGATGCACTTAAAAATATTATAAGTTGAGTTGGATCGGTATCATGTTCACCTACAGAAAGTATAAGATAATTTTTATTAGAGTCTTCAACCGTGTCACAAGACTTCAATAACTCGTAAGAGGGGGCATTGGGTTTGGTTATCGATGTAATGTTATATTTTTTTGCTCCTTGTCTTGAAAAAATTAATTCAGATCCCAAGTTCCGGAACTGAGTACCGCCAAGAATATATATTTTTTCTATATTATTTTTGGGATCGCATTCTTTCAATGATGAAATATTATTAGGTATCATATTCTGTTTCTTGATATTTTTGCTTGCTTGGCCTGGTCCAGAGTGGAGTTGGTAGTCCGAATTTTTATTTTCTTGTGATGAAGGTGGATTATTTTTTTTTTTTATATCTTTTAACTGTGTTTTGTCTTGTTTAGTAGTACTATTACTGTGACAAGAATTTGAAAGTGTTTGTTTGTCGCTACTTAAATTATTCACATTTGTAGGTTGCTTTGGACTTTTTATCCCTGAAGATTTTCGTCCTTTTTTTTTTGCTGACTTTGGAGTTGACGAAGAACCTGACAAATTTTTTCCATCAATTAACTTCTTGTAGAGTTCATTTTTGTTTTGAGATTCGGTAATTTCTTTATGTAGCTTTGAGTTCTCAAAAAGTAATTTTTCGATTTCCATATCAGCGCTCGCGATTCGCGATTTTAGACTTTCTACTTCTTGACATAGGGATTCTATTTCATAAGTCGTAGTTTGTGAATGAAGATTGGGTAGGCTATGAACGCTTAAATCGTATTGAGTTCTTGATAATTCTGATGAATCTACTTAGGATCCGACGGAGCTATTTGCCGACTTCACTTTTTTGCGTCTAGTTCTCATTGTGATATTGTCATTCATTGTATTAAATTATTATTATTTTTTTTTAATTTTTATATTTAACTCTTTGAGCAAGTCATTTGCAATCTTAGTCTTAGTAACGAAAATTAATTATATATATATTTTCTTCAATTTTTAAATCGATATTTATAAAAAACCAAATTTGAAGTGAGATTCGAACCCGCGCCGCGTCAATTTAATCAGCGTTATTCACAATGGGCCAGCGAGTCGTACTAACATGTGGCGAATTTAATGTATCTATTGTACATACGTTTTTAACATGAAAATTGTAACAGTTCAAAATTTAAAAGATTAGTTCGTTAGAAGTGACATATGTCATTGATTTTATAAACACTCTTTAAACACACTAATTTTAAGTTTATGCTGTTATTAATGACAGTTTTATTCACATTTACCAACGAATACCGTTTAGCAGTTTGTATTATGCACTATATCACTTTATATATTAAGTCACGGGGCTAGTATTTTATAATAATTCACTTATTTTACGTTGTATCCTTTAATTCACTGAGATAACATTTGTACTTGATTATTGTATACATCTAAACATTTGCAACACTTATTTCCCTTTAAAAATAGCGTTGTTTTATTTTATTTGTTTAAAATATACAGCGCTTTACTTTGCACACAATTTGACAGATGACAGATTCGATTCGATTCCAATGACGTCACGATTTAATTAATTTGTATGGAGACGGTATCACGCGGCGGTCACGAGATCACCACGTGACCGCCCCGTGTGGTGTCTTCTCTTCAAGTCGGTAGCGGCCAGTACCTGTGCTCCGACCCGACACCGGGTCCGGATATTTCGAATATTCGAGCATTCGGACCCGATATCGGGTCTCCCATATCCCCCGGGGGTGCGACAAAAATGTCGCAATGTCGCGCGACAGACCCGCGACATGTACTTGTGACACCCCGCCCCCTGCTTTACCCAACTCCAATACCCAATATCACTCCCCGAGCCCACTCACATCCCCCAAACATGCCATACCTAGTCCCATAGAGAGTAAAATCCGAATTCCCCAAAAACTAATCCACCCATATCTCTTGCATCCCCCCATATTTTCGAAATCTAAAAACGGATCCCATAGCTTAATTAGTCCTCCTGAACACCCCCACAAAAATTTTCTTAGTTTCTGTTTTCCCAACCCCGGGAAATGGCGGGAAATGCGCGACCTATGATAGCCCTAAGTAAGTTAAAATAGAATTTTCCAAATTTTAATCCGCCCATATCTTTGGCATCCTAGTATATTTTCAAAATTTAAAAATTGATCTAGTATCCTGAAAAGTCCTCCTAAAGGCATACATAAAAATTTTTTTACTTTAAATTACTCTATTACCTACTTTTTATTAAATTACTTTACTACCAAGTTGCCAACCTTTTGTTAGTAACTATGGTAAAAATTCGGATTTAGCGCCCCCTTCAAGCGCGGCACGACTCGGAACTACTACGTAAGGTGGGTGGACGTAATAGTTGCTTGCTTCGAGACTCCACCAGCTACGCTGGTCTGGCGTCACTGTCCCCAATGGTGACGTCCCGCCCCCCCTCACTCCAGGCCGGTCCTTCCGGCTACGCTGCAGCCGCCGCCGCACCGCCGTCGCCTCGAGCGCTCGAGCAGTGCCAGGCCGAACAGCAACGCCAGCAGCAACCAACTGCAGCAGGACTGAAGACGGCACGGTCCGAGTATCCACCCATCACGGTGGAGTGCTTCCCCAATCGGACGAAGCACATCAGCGCCATTAGGGGCCAACTTGGACATGCACCCAACGCCCGCCCCATGGGGAAAGGTGTGCGTTTCCTACCAAAATCAGAGAAGGAATTCCGGGTCCTCCAAAGATACTTCATTGACGCCGCTAAGATGGACCCCGCCATATCGTGGTTCTGCTACAGCCCGGCGTCAACCTTGCCCACTAAGGTAGCCATCAGGGGGCTACCTCAAGATACCCCGCCGGAAGAAGTCGTCGCGGCACTGCGCACCCTCGGGTACCCGGCGAACCGAGCGAGAGCCATCCCGGCGGTCAGAGGGCGGCACGGCTGCACGTTCTTCGTGGAGTTATAGCACCTGACACACGAAGAACTCGGTCACCTATTCCGCGAGACCGAGTAGCTCTCGATGCCCGGGGGCGTGGGCCACCGCAGTGTCACCGCTGCCAGCAGTTTTGCCACGAATCCGCCAACTGCCACCGGCCTCCAAAATGTGTCCGCTGCGCAGGCGGGCACATCAGCCAGGATTGCGACAGGGCCCCTGAAGAGGCCCCCAAGTGCGCCAACTGTGGGAGGGCGCACATGGCGCGAGACCAAAAGTGCCCTGTCTTTCGGAGAGAGGCGCGAAAACGCGGCATTGACATCGCGCCACGGCGTCCGAACGAGCCGGTGAAAAAGAGGGCAGGAAGAAGCGGGCAAGGTCCCCCCAACCACTACACCCGCCGGCCCGATACCCGTCGCCGCCGTCAAAACAACCGCCGTACCCCCCCCCCACGTCCTGCACTCGCTGTACGTACCACTTCAGCCACCACCGCACCCCGTACCGCCCCTCCAACGCCCGTCGTTCCTACGGCCGAGACGGGCGCGCCGCCAACGACACTACAGCCGCCGGCGAACGTCCCGACAGCCAGGGGGGAGCCGCTGGCCGGGAAAAGCAAGCAGAGGAACCGACGTAGGCGCAGGCAGCCGAGGCCCGCTAACGTCGAGCCCGCCGCCGCGTCCACACCGCATCCCCGGCCGCCATCAGAAACAGCAATGGCTCCTCAACCACCAATTGCCGAGGCGCCGAGAAGCCGCGGCCACCAAGTAGCTATTCGAGAGGCGGAGCCACAAGCGCCGCAATATCCATCGTACCCCCCGCCACCCCCCACACAGGCCTCGGGCATAAACAACATTGTCCGGGTCCTGATTGAGGCGCTTATGGCGGCGCTTACGACCTATCTGGCCACCAGGGACGTCGTCGGCGCTATCACGGTGGCTAACACCCAATTCGGACGGTCTTATCAATGACCCTCCGAATTTTATACTGGAATCCGGGCGGCATAAGAGGTCATGTCCGTGAGCTAAGTCTACTCCCCCAGTCGCAGGACGTCCATGTTATCCTCCTGGGCGAAACCAAACTTACGGACAGCTTCGAGCTCCGCGTGCCCAACTACTTCGTGTATCGCCGCGACGAAGTCTCTCCCCGGGGCCACCAGTACAGAGGTACGGCCGCTCTGGTGCGGAGGGACATCATACACGAGGAGTTGGATCACACCCCATTCACCAGCACTCGCACACAGGGAGTGCGAGTCAGCGTGGGGAGTGAAGAGCTCCGCATTAAAGCCGCCTACAAACCACGCGGACTGACTTTTTGCAACACTGATGTCGGGACCATCTTCGCACAGCAGGGACCCGCAGTGATCGTGGGCGATCGCAACGCGAAACATCACGCGTGGGGATCGCGAATCATCACTGCGTTCGGGAGGCACCTGCATGAAGATAGCGTGAGGAGCGGGTACGGTGTGCTGGGGCCGGGAGCGCCAACCCACATACCCACTGACCCCCGCGCCCAGCCGGACGTCCTCGACATAGTGTTGCACCACGGACTCGACCACCCATTCGATGTTGAGGTCCTCTACGATCTCGACACTCAACACCTGGTTCTGGTCACCCTTGCCACCCAGGGAGGCTTCCTAGTGCCCCGCCCGCCGCGGACGCGGACGAACTGGGAGCGCTACACCGCCGAGCTTGCCGGGCTTGAGCTAGCGGGCCCGATTATCCGGAATATTATTCGGAAGTCGAAGATGCTGCTGCGCTCGTCACGGAGCAGCAGCCACCTCCACCACGTCGACTCCATCGGACACCAACCGAAGGAAGGACCTGCCGAGCTCGCTCCGCTGCATGCTCAGACGGAAGCGCACCCTGCGCCGCCTATGGGCCTCGTTGCCCCAGGGTGAAGGCCGACCTGAACCGGCTTGCAGAGAAGATCACGCGTGCAATAGTCTCGACGAGGCGCGGTGGGAGTATACCGTCGATCGAGCGACGGAACATGACACAGCGCTGTACTCTCTCTGCAAGCAACTTACCGGACGTGACACCCCCGTTTAACCCTTTGCTCGATGCATCGGGTAAACACACCTATGCCGCCAAAGATCGTGCTGAGATCCTGGCGGCTCACCTGGAGAAGACCTTCACGCCCAACGCCCCCAACACCTCCAACCTCCACGTCATCCGTCATCACGCGGCGGTCCAGGACAAACTGGAGAGGTTCCTGTCGGCCCCTATACCGCCGCTCCGGGCTCGTAACGGCGCCTCTCCTCTTCGACGTCGCGTCGCCTACGACGCCTGTAGCGTGATAACCGGTATCGCACAGCTCTGCACTGGTCACGCAGCTGCGCCAGCTTCTCCGACCACCAGTGTACCCCGCATGCCGGCCCTGTGCATCGCACCCTCGGCATGCTGGCGTCGCAAACGAGCGACATCCGCGTCTGCAGGTCCTCGACCTCCGCAGCTACGTCCCCCCCCGTGGGCCCTGCCACCCTGGACAATTGCAGCCGCGACCAAGAACTCGGGATCCATTTTCTTTAAGGACCGAGGGCCGAGGGCCCCACCTCTATTAGACCGGGAAGAAGTGGGAGTGGGAGTGGGGCGCGTGGAGACCTCGAACCATGTGTACCGATGTTCCGAGAGAGACTCCGCCCCCACCATTACCTCCCAATTACTGACACACGGTGACATGGCGGCGTCGACAAAGGTGACGTCGACTTTGGAGCCGCCATTCCATCGCACACATGTGTCAGCATTCCCCCGGTTCATAACGACGAGCCCGGTCGAGGCAAGCCAACTGTCCAGGAACCTCCCCCGGATACACGTAACTGGAGACCCCCACGCAGCGGGTTTTGCATTGAGGTCTCCAGCCAGGATCACCTTCTCAGGGCGCAACCTTGACACCAAAACGCCGATCTCAGCCATAAAAAGGTCAAAGCTCGAGAACGGCGCATTCGGTGAGAAGTAGACCCCAATCACGAACATGTCTCCGATTCTTGCAGAGACATATCCGTTCCCCCTCACAACGCTCTCCAGGGCTGGGGAGCCAACTGCAGCCCTAG
This sequence comes from Morpho achilles, assembly GCA_947086495.1. NCBI lineage: Eukaryota > Metazoa > Arthropoda > Insecta > Lepidoptera > Nymphalidae > Morpho > Morpho achilles. The sequence continues at coordinate 16,971,101 of CAMTZB010000025.1, read as the reverse complement.
AGGCAATGGCCACATCCCCCAGACGATCTCCGACCCACTCCTCGCCCGACGGGACGAAGAGGGGTTCGGATACCACAGCTACATGTACCATGCGCTCTGCCATGGCCTGAAAGAACAAATCCTGGGCCCCACCAGAGCGCATGATATTCGCCTGGAGAAATCTGTATTTCGTGAGGGCCATTACTGATTGACGTCCATAGTCTCCATTCCTCGGCTCGTGATAGCTCGAGCCGGGCTGGTGGTAGGTTGTGAGGGGACCCTAGGGCCATCACCCCCCCTTCCTCTCCTCATCAGGACGGACGGTGCCTTGCACTGCCCACCCCCCGCCCTATGGTCGGCCTTCAGCCTTGCCCGTTGGCAGCTCCCACAATGTGGGGCATCCGAGCAGGACTGGGCCTTGTGGCCGCTTTTGCCGCAACGATAGCATTCATCGCTGCGGTCTACTGTCGAACGACATTCCGCCCGCAGGTGCCCCTTCTCTAGGCACCTGAAACAGCGGACAGCAAGTGGACGCGGGCCGAGACCCAACCCACCAAGACCCTGCCCATCGTCACCACCTTTTTGGCCGCTGCGACTGGAACCATGAGCCATATGGAGCCTAATCCTCCATCTGCCCAGCGGATCGCCCCTGTGGTGATGTCCTGCTTGGAGCATTCTGCTATCCGGGCGATAGCGACAGCCACGTCCTCCTCTGTGGTGGAGTCATCTAGACCCACGAGGCGCAGTTCCGCGCATTTCGTGGGCGTAGTGACCCGCACTGCAGGCTCATCCCTAAACAGTTCTCGGATCCGGCCAGCGAGAACTCCTGCCTTCTCCTCCTTTGTGGGCCCGGAAATTTCAAACATTCGGGCCCCAGTGGCAGCCTTCTTGACCCTCATGCCACCGTCCAAGCCCAGGTCGTCAATCTTGATACTGTTTCGGGCCCGGGATAAAACTTCCGAGTATGAGAGACCCCTATATATTGCCTCCTGGTCCACAGTCACCACTACAGCCGCTGAGCGTGGGGTCTGGAGTTTCCTCCCCCCTTTCTTTGGCTGCGACTGAACGGTGGTGACAACGGGTTTATCTACCTTGGCAGATTGCTGCTTCGCTTTCGCCTTGGTACCCTTCCGTGCCACAACATTCCAGCCCTCACTCATAAAAGGGGGGCTGGTGGTAGCGGACGTGGCTCTGGAAGAGTCCGTTTCGCCTCTGCCAAGGGTTTCTTATTCTTGGCCTTTCTCCTCTTTCCGGCCGTCGTTCCTGAGGGGGCCGATCCAATTGGAGCAGGATCAACCACCCTGATTTCAGGCCGCTTTTTTGGCCGCCGCCTCCGCCCTTCTTTTGTCCGAGGCCAACGGCGGCTTAAGTCTCTCCTCCAGTGGGAGTCGGCACTCAAAACTGTCCAACCGCGCTGTAATTATATTCTGGAGTCGAACCATCTCCTCGTTGTTAAACGCTATACTGCGTCCATCATATTATCAGTCTTTTGACAGCTCACGCTCATTAAGTTTTGTATTGCTTACGTACAAATATCATACAAATAATATTTGTACTTTATGGATGGGTACCGCCCACTTAGTGATGTCACACATAACGGTTACTACGATTATGCCACAGATTAAAAATAATCGGTAGAAATCGATGTTACGAGTATTAAAAGACATTTAATAACATTATATAAAGTTTTACTTTCTTCTTAGTTAATACATGAATACAAATAAAACAATCAGGATATTTTAATTTATTTTATTAGCACGAGTCGTCGGAATGATAATCAACACTAGACTCCTCCGATGAGGAGTCTTCAGTAGCAGTTATTATTAGCTCTTGTGTAGATAATATATTATCAAACGCAATATCACGTTCCCAATCAGAGAATATTACTCTTTTAGTTCTTTCCACCACACTTGCCCAGTTCTCGGCCGTTACGTGGGTGCAAGCATTTTTTAGCAATTGCAACATTTTATTCGCTGTGAATGGGGGGCTTGTATTGCATCTCGCAGCATGCCCTTTTACTTGTGCCCATATAAGTTCTATTGCGTTGTACTGGCAGTGGTATGGAGGAATCCGAAGAACAGTATGGCCATATTCTGCTGCCATTTCATTGATTACATAGCGTTTTGCTCTCTTTTTGGTTTTTAATATTTTTATTAATTCAACTTTTAACATTGAGTCGTCCACATTTTCTCCATTGTCCCGAAGCCAATTAATTATTTCATGCTTTTTATTAGCCTGTGTTGGCATTTTGTCAATTTGACGGGAGTGGTAGGGCGCATTATCAATAAAAATTATTGATGGTTCTTCCAATGAAATGAGCATTTTTTTGAACCACTCTTCATACACATTTGCATTCATCTCTTCGTGGTAGTCATTTGATTTCTTCGATTTAAATGCCAACAGTGCGTCTTGTACAAATCCTTTTGCTGTACCTGCATGGCAAATGATTAGGCGCTCACCTTTTCCCATTGGTACTGAGGAAGTGGAATCAGCAGTATCATCAGTCCAGAAACGAGATAGTGTGTGGTTAGCGTTGAGCCATGTTTCATCCGTGAAAACAATATTTGCCCAATCTTGTATTTTCTTTGCCTCTCTTAAAAAATCACAGCGTGCTATAGCTATATCTGTGCGTTCCATTAATAATTTTCTTTTATTTAACTTTTTATATGAAAAGCCAATTGTGTTCAAAACTTTGACCAAAGAAGATTTTTCACCATGAAATAGACCACTTCTTTTCAAAGAAACAATAAGTTTTCTCAAAGTTGGAATTTCTTTTCTCAAGTAGTAATCATATACATGACGACGGACACACGGATTAACATTTATTTTCAAAAAACTAAGGCAATATTAAATCAAAATGTTGATTTCTATATCTGTTATTAGTTTACGTAGGTTATCATTAATCGAATTACTTAGGTACGTAATTCGATTAATGATAGTAGGTACTATAATCGGAATGGTATCGCATACGAGAATCTTTAGGACATCACTAAATATGTAAATCGTCAATCTGTCAAAAGATGGTTAATATAATGGACAGTGTATAAACAATCTTTTTATATAACAATACATATATAACTCACTAATCTACTCAACCATAGATGGCGCTGCACGGCGTTATATCAAATCGAAATCGCGCTAAGAAGATTCTTTGTCTCAGACATAGGTAGGGCTATGAGAGGTAAATAAAAACGAGATTTGTATTCTTGCGATTGTAGTTTCATTTCTCCTATCGGCTCAGTGTGGGTGTGTTCATTGGTACTTCGTAGCCGGAGTGTGGTTTGTGTTTGACGGCGGTTCGTCGTTGATGGCGCTAGGGTGCTGAGGCACCAGGAACAGCTGTACCGGGAAGACGGTGCGGCCATAGCGCCAGCGGGCGCACGAGCGGAAGCGGCGACACAAGCAGAGCGGATTCAGTGAGTGTAGTGTGTTCAGTGCCGGACAACTGTGAGTACTCTTATATGTTACGTAATAGGGACTTAGTAAATTTGCAACATTTAAAACACTTGTAAAATTTTAAAGTTAATAGTTTGGACTTAGAAAAATTCAATAGTGGTAGTTCGGGACTTAGAATAATTTCGCTATAAGTGAACTGACGGGGAACCTACGCCCGATTTTACTAAGAATTCTAAACACTTAGAAAAAATGGAGCTCTTAGATATACAAGAAGAATTGAAGTGTCAAATACAAAAACTTAGAGTTAATTTCAGAAGAAGTCCGAAAGAAAGATTGACACGACAATATGTTTCGACTAGATTACAAGCTTTAGAGACAAAATGGAAAGACTTCTCAAAAAATCATGTTGAATTAATTAAACAAAGGGCTACATTACGTACTAACTATTTTACTGAGGATGTGTTCGGGGTCGTCGAAGAGTTGTTCATGGATTTTAAAACTGAATTGAAAGAAATTCTTGAAGTTAACACAGCAAGCCCCCAAGGAGATAACTCTTTAGTTATTGGTTCCAATTTTAAGAACACTATTAAATTACCTAAAATAGTAATTCCAACTTTTTCTGGGCTGTACACTGAGTGGGTGACTTTTAGAGATCTGTTCAAGTCGCTCATTCACAACAATGAGAGCATCGATGAAGTTCAAAAACTTCATTATTTGAAGGGACATCTCACCGGCGAGGCGGAGCAGCTTGTTCGTCACATACCCATATCGAATACCACTTACATTCAGTGTTGGACGATATTAGAAAATAGATATAATAATACACAATATACGCAAGAATATTAAAAGCATGTATGGCCAAATCTCAAAGTCTTTCTAACACACACTACATATTTAAGTCCAAAAATAAGTGCAAAGCTTCTTGGGATGTCATTAATTCAAACATGCAAGCTAAGAATATGAGTAATGAAATAAAGAGCTTAAAACTAAATGGAAATGTAACGTTATCAAATCCCATAGAGATTGCTGAAGAGTTTAATAAATATTTTATTAATATAAGCTGTAACTCAAATATACAAAATGCCATAAAATATACAATAAAAAATATACCAAGGAACTGTCATTCCCTATTTCTCACTCCAGTAATCTCACACGATGTGTATGATGCTATACTACAACTGAAAGATACTAACGCAACGGGGTATGACGGGCTTAACACAAAAATAGTTAAATCTTGTGCATCATTTTTGGCACCAGCTCTAAGTCACATTATTAACTTATCCTTCTTAGAAGGTGTATTCCCTGACAACCTAAAAAAATCGGTAGTTAAACCTCTACATAAAAAGAATAATAAGGATGAATTAAATAATTACCGTCCGATAACGCTCAACCCCATTCTGTCAAAAGTATTCGAAAAAATTATGTATAGTAAAATTTATAAATTCATCGATACGTTTAAAATTTTGAAGGAAGAACAATATGGCTTTAGAAAACAAAGTAGTACCACCCTTGCTTGTTTTTCACTAACAAAGTATGTATTGGAAAATCTTGACATTGGTCATAACATTGTGTCCATTTTCCTTGATATGACTAAGGCTTTTGACTTAATAAATCATAAAATACTACTTAATAAATTAGAATACTACGGGATACGAGGCGAAGCACTTAAATGGATATCCAGTTACCTTTTCGAACGGCAACAAAGTGTAGAAGTCATAGAGAATTCAGGAAGGTTTAAAAAACCATATCGTTCATCATTTGAAACGCAAAATCCTTATGGAGTACCCCAAGAAAGTATTCTTGGTCCTTTGCTATTCCTCCTTTATATAAATGACCTCCCAGATATAGTTTCGCATAAATGTTTTATGTACGCCGATGACACAACGATTGTAGTTAAAGCTAAAGACAAACAAAACATTGAAAAACAAACAAACGAAGCACTCAATTCGGTTGTACAATGGTTAAATCAAAATAACCTCAAAATTAATATGACTAAAACTCATTATATACATTTTCAAACAATCAAATCTAACCCAATAAATTTCAATCTAGAGTATGAATCATATAATATTGAGAAATCAAACACGACCGTATTTCTTGGGCTAACATTAGACAAGTTTTTTAACTGGAAAGCTCATGTAGAAGATCTGTGTAAGAGAGTGGACAGATTTATTTATGTTCTAAAAAAACTATCACAAGTTAGCAATAAAAGAACTGCCTTACTAGCTTATCATGGTTATGTATCATCGATTTTACGATACGGAATTTTACTGTGGGGAAATTCAACAGATGCTTCAAAAGCATTTATTAAACAAAAAGCTTGTGTACGATCTATATGCCGAGCAAATATTTTAGACAGTTGCAAACCATTGTTTAGGGAGAATAAAATTTTACCGTTACCGTGTCTTTACATATACGAAGCATTGCTTTTTGTTAAAAAAAATCCCATTTTATTTCCTACATTAAATGAAATATATCCGAACAGGAGGTGCAGGCCATATCCACCAGGTAAACTCTGGGCGCCATCACAACGATTGGCTGTCTTTTCTAACAATTCATATTGTATGGCCATTACATTGTACAATAAACTCCCAAATTGTAAAAAAGAATTGCCTCTACTAAAGTTTAAGGGAGCAATTTTGAAAATATTAAACCAAAAAAATTATTATTCAGTTAACGATTACCTCAATGACAACAATATAGGTACTTAATGTTTCAGTATAATTGTAAGAATTTTTAAATAATTGACATATGTTTACAATAATGCAATAATTCTTCTTTTGTTAAATTTTATCTCTTTTCAACTTTTTAATAACATGACATAATTGTAATATTAATTTTAATTTCATTTTTAATTAATTGTTATTTTAATATGTAAATAAATATAATTATTATACTTTTCTAGAAATTTTAGGCATTTTTAGTTTTCAATATTTGCACGCTGTTTGTGACAGTAGATTGTGTTAGGGAATTAAGTAATATGTTAAATCTATATGTACCCACAATTTCAGCAAATAAATTTATTATTAAATTTATTATTATTATTTAAAAATATTATTATTATTGTTGGCGAATTGCATACTTAGAAGATTTTTTTCTGTTAAAAATGTAATGTCAGAATCTGCTAGTTTAATTAAACAATTGTTAGATAGTACGAATGATATGTTGAATGGTTTATTAAATTTAGAAATAGATACAAGTTCGTGGGATGTAATTGTAATTTATATTGTCAGTCAAAAATTGGATACTGAAAGTCGTAAACTGTGGGAAGCTAGGGTCAGTGAAAGTTCGAGCACTGTGCCTACAATTAATGCGTTTAAAGATTTTTTGGAACATCGTTTTCGATCCCTCGAATTTTTAGATACTAAACCGATTAACCAAACAAATACTCGCAGTTATAAGGTACAAGTTGAATCATGTTGTCCGTATTGTAGCGAAAGTCACAAAATTTATAACTGTAAAAATTTTGTAAAATTAGGTGCTGAAGCGCGCCGTGATTTTGTCCGGTCCAGTGCATTGTGTTTTAATTGTTTAGGCGATAAGCATTCCGCGTATTCTTGTCGTCAGTCCGCTAGATGCCGTATCTGCAATAAAAGACATCACTCATTATTGCACCCAGTAAACAAGCCGATATCATCTGATGAAGGAAATCAAGCCGACACGTCAGTCGGCCAGGATAGGGTTGAAGATGCAACCACATCCTCACATAGTGAGACAAACAATGTAGTGTCTTGCTTTTCACACATAAGGAGTCAGGCTCTATTGGCCACAGCCTTGGTGAAGGTTGAATCGCAAACTGGTTCTGCAGTAGTTTTAAGAGCTCTTTTAGATCAAGGCTCTCAGGCTTCGTTTATTACGGAGTCTACAGTCCAGTTATTAGGCTTGAAGATAATGCCAATTGAAGCTAACATATCAAGGCTAGGCGATGAAGGTGGTGTGCCTTGTACTTCCATAGTGTCTGTAAAGATTAAATCACGTCTAGACCCTACGTTTGTGATTGAAATAAAGGCGTATGTGCTGAACAAACTTACGTCATTGTTACCTGAAAAAAGGTTAGTCAATTTATTTTCAACATTACCTGCTATGGAGTTGGCAGATCCATGTTTCGGTACACCTAATAAAATCGAGATGATTTTAAGTGTTGGTGTCTATTCGGAGATATTACTAGAAGGTTTGATCAAAGGTCCGCCTGGGTCCCCTGTTGCTCAGAAAACAAGGCTCGGTTGGATTTTGTCTGGTGATATATATGATCCAAATGGCCATAGTCCAGGTATGTGTAACAATGTAACTTTGAATTTTCATGTGTCGTTGTGTGAAAATGACACACTTAAGAAGTTCGGTGAGTTAGAAGAACCTGTTTCGATAGATGAAGAACCTCTTATCGAAGAAGAAGAGCAATGTAGGAAGTTGTTGTTGTTTTCGGAACAAATTAAGAAAGGCAAGGATGTTCTATGTTTACAACAACATACTGGCGTACCAAATGACAAGTTTACAACAGAGGTGCGCACAGTATTTGATGCATCTTGTCAAGAAAAGAATAGTGCATCACTCAATGACAAATTAATAGTTGGGCTAACATTAAAGCCTGAGTTGCGACTAACAAAAACTCGATGGCGTTGCCATCCAATCTGCTTGCCGGCAGATTTTAAAGGAAGAAAGGTTGCTGACAAAGATGTTGACTTCCAACATTTTTTTTGGCGACTTAACCCAGAAAGTGATTTACAACATCTGAGGTTATTACGTGTCACTTTTGACACTGCATCAGCCCCTTATCTTTCTGTAAGATGTTTGCAGCAACTTGCAGGTGCGGACGGAAAAATTTATCCTTTTGTGTCCAACCGCATCATGAAAAGGTTTTTCCTCAATGATCTCATTACTGGATGCGAATCTTTTAAACAGGGTATGCGAATTTATGCAATAAGGGATAAGTTGCTTAGTCACAGCGGCTTTCAACTTCAGAAGTCTAAGAAAGATGCAAAATGGTTTAAGAAAATACCAAATGAACATGACAGCAAAGAATGTTTTGAATTAAAAATAGATAAAGTCAAGAAAATTTTGAGAAAAGCAATAAATCGGGAAATAAATAAATTTAAATATACAGTCCAACTTCCTCCGCTGAGTACACCTGTGACTAAGCGCAAGGTCACATCAGACATATCCCGCCTGTTAGACCCTCTTGGATGGATCGCATCGATAATAATGAAGACAAAAATCCAGAAATTCTGGCTGAGGGCTCATCCGAGTAAATGGAGAAAATACATTAGTAGTAGGATATTGGAGTTACTTACCATATTAGAGAGTAGCCAGTGGTCTCACGTTGACAATCTTGTAGACTGTGCATCCAGGGACGTAAATCCAGTAGAGTGCCTTGATGATGACCTGTGGATAAAAAGAATTAAAAGGTTAAAATGTAATGTGATGCATAACGTGAACAAAGATAAAATGGAAAAAAATCAAGGTAAATGTAAAAGGTTTAAAAGGAAGGAAGGAAGGAAAAGGAAAGGGAAGGAACGAAGAAAAAGGAAAGGTAAACAAAAAAAAAGTAAACTTACCTGTTTGTACTTGATCGCTGATGGTCCCTTTCGCTTACTTACCTTTGTCCAGTTTTTTTAACGGCTTTAATTCTTGGTTTTTTCGTTATTAGTTTTGGTAAGCACTCTGGACCAGACAACGTCATTGGTTGTTTATTTAATACAAGGAAATGTAACGCAAATAATTATTACGAAAAATTAATTATCTTGCCAATTGTGAAAAATGTATGTAATATTTTTAATTTGGTAGAACTGTATTTATTAGAGGTTTTATTTGATAATTTAATATATTCATAAGTATTGTTTTGTCCCTATATGTCTGTAGATAATTTATAATTTGTGGTTAATTATTTGTATGTGAGTAAATTCATTCAGTCATGGTGGGCGGTTAGTACTAATTTTTTCGGAGAAGTTTTTATATGTTTGTTGATTATGGACATTCTGTCCATGGTGGGCGGTATGTTAAACGCTAAACAATCTTTTTATATAACAATACATATATAACTCACTAATCTACTCAACCATAGATGGCGCTGCACGGCGTTATATCAAATCGAAATCGCGCTAAGAAGATTCTTTGTCTCAGACATAGGTAGGGCTATGAGAGGTAAATAAAAACGAGATTTGTATTCTTGCGATTGTAGTTTCATTTCTCCTATCGGCTCAGTGTGGGTGTGTTCACTCGTCGATGGTAATTCGTCGTGGAGCCCTTGCGGTCGTCGTACTCTTTTTGGGAGCTGCCTCCTCGTCTGACGCCTTTTTGGCACAGGCCATCATCTCTTTTATCGTCGCAATTTCTACGGTCAGATTGTTGATGACCTGTGCCAACCTTGCGTTTTCTTCTCTGAGGAGTCGATTCTCCTCAGACTCCGACCTCCCGGTTAAGACCCTAGCAGCCTCCTCAATGGTTTGGGCTACCTTTTTCAGAGCTCCTCTACATGAACCATTGAGGTTTTTTAATTTGCTGACAGTCTCCATCATCTTCGCCGCATTCTCGGCAAGGATGCCGCTAACACGGGACGTGTCAACCTCTGTAAGAGCCAATTGTGGCGGAACTACTTTTGAGGTGATTGACGCCGATCTCGATGAGCAACCACTCAGCACTTCACCCGACGCTTCGATGACAACATCTTCGCCAGGCTCACCACGCTTTAAGGCGTCACGAGCCTCACGAAGGCCGAATTTCGAGCCACTCGCACGGGATCGGGTGTCCGCTTTCTTCGCGTCCAGATCCTCATCCGAATCAGCGGGGCTCCCGCGATCCTTTCGGTCCTTTTCCTTGAGCGGGCACGTTTAACAATGCCACTCATGTCCTCCAAAGATAAGCATTTTGTTAGGTCCCGCAGAGAAACTAACCTTTCTCATAAGATCGGACTGCGAGACCCATATCCACTCTTTTTGGAACCAACCAACCACATGTAATAAAATGAAATGAAATGAAAATTAATGCAAATGGAAATTATTTATTTCTTCCCCATGTCAAACGAAGACTAAATGTAGCTTATTCTAAATTTCACATGACAAAGAAAGGGCAATGGCTCAGGGTACGCCACATGTCATAACAGACAACTGAGGCGACACACAGCACTGGTTTTCAGCCGCGGCCCTTTGAGTGTCATCCCGAAAAACATTTACTAATACTTACTGCTACTATGAAAAAAAAAAAAATAATAATTGCTGCAACGAAGAAAAAACTTACTTACAAACCTTAAATACCTTGCCTTAATTAAATTAATTCAACGTACAAATGTAAATAATAACTAAAATATTTTAACAAGTATTTGTTTTACTATTTTTATTACATTAAATAAATAAATATTTATATGGGACAATTACACACACGGTCGTCCGTCCCCAAAGTAAGTAACTTAATACTTGTGTTATGGGTGATAGATAATTGGTGAATATATACTAATATATTTTTTAAATACATACTGAAATACAAACATACACCTAGGCTCAAAGACCAACAAATTCATTTATAGAAAGTGTTAGCCCTCGGCGGAAATCGAACCCGCGACCCGCGGAGCTGGAGCAGGGTTACTACCCACTGCTCCAACGGGCCAGTCAAACGGAAATTTATAAGATAGAAATGTCAACTTGAAATTTCTCATAAAAAATTTGATTTTGTATTAAAAACTGTTTCAAGTTTAATTTAAAACAAGTTTTACTGCATAGATCTCGAATAGGTGGTGGAATATTATTCCAGCAATGTGTGGCAGTGTATTTAAAACTGCCTCTGAAGGCAGCAGAGGAATGTCGCGGAACTCTTAATTTTTTCTGGCATCTGCGTAAACGGTCCGATTCTCCATCGCCCGCCCAGTCTAGTTTAGAGTAAAGATACATCGGCTTACCTGTCTTAATTATACCAAATAAGAGAGAAGCTAAGTGTAGCTTCCGTCTGGCTTTCATTTTCAATAAATTATGTTTGTTGAGATATGGTGTAATATGGTTTCTCATTGGTATGTCAAAGCTAAAACGTATACAGACATTTTGTACTCTCTGGATGAGACGACTGGTTCTAGATAATAGCCGTGGTCCGTATACTACATCCGCATAAGCCAGTTTAGAGAGAATTAATGTTTCTATTAGCTGTATCCGAAGTTTTTCAGATAGATACTTACGTAATTTGTAAAGAATTTTTAACCTGTAGAAACAGTTACGTACTGTTGTAGCAATATACTTTTCGAACCGCAACTCCGAATCAATGTGAAGACCAAGATTACGGACTTCGTATACCCACGTCACGTCACGTCCAAGAGAGCCGTGACCGTACTTCGACCAGATCTAAAACCAGATTGATTGTCAGGCAAAAGGCAATTGTTTTCTAGGTACCTTGCCAGCTGGGAGCAAACTGCTTTCTCTAAGATTTTGCACATGCACGGTAAAATGCTGATGGGTCGTAAGTCCTTAACCGTTTGAGGATTAAGGTTTTTGGGTATTGGACGAATGACGGCTATTTTCCACTCTTCAGGGAAGACTGAAGTCCTTATAGACGTATTAAAAATAGAAGTAATTAAATCGAGGCTCCGAGGCAGTGTGAGCAACATATCTAATGTTAGTTCATCGACCCCCTCAGCATTAGATGTGTCCTCTTAGCATGTGTCGTTCATTGAGTAGTTGCAGCGAAAGGGTAAATGAGTTGACTTTGGGAAAATTGCTTTTTATTTATTGCATAAGTATAAAGCAGAAATATCGTCGTTTGTTTGAAAATATTTGTTTGAATAAATATTTTTCTTACTTTCAAATAAAACAGCATATTTTTAGCATTATATTTTTTTATTACAAAGACAATAGGAGCTGCGACTTAACACGGCGCGGCCTGTTGGTGATAAACTTTAGAAACGTGAACGAGTAACGAACGACGAGCCGATCACGGCGGAGGCTCCCGCGAGCGAGCGCTCCGCCGCGTCCGCCTGTCGCGGATATGTATCACGACCGAGCCTAGGGCTGCGGCTGCGCTACACGGCGACGCGAACTGCGATTGCTGCGACGGACAGAAATACGCTGTCAAGATGCGGGTTGCTAGCACCTGTCGCTAGTGAATTCTGATTCGTGAGCGATTCGCTCCGCCCGCCGCGGCGCCGGTCGCTGCCGAGCGGAGCCGCGCACCGAGAGCGCCTCCGATCAGAGGCGGGAGGGAACGCTGTGGCGCGTTGGCCGCGAGACGTCTAGTTTTCGAGGCTGTATAAAATTTATATAAGTATATGTGTTCGTTTCTTCGTGTTATAATTTAGGTGTACGTCTGTTTTTATCTTTACTTAATCTATAGTATATTGTCTGCGGCGCCACGGTCCTCACACCTCTGCAAAGGCGCTCATGCTCGCGACAAATTAAATTATTCTATAGAAATAAACTTCAAATATAATAACGAGGCGATTTCGATCGTCAGATATGACCGAGAGAGACCACGAGAGACACTTTTCGCGTTCGGTTTATAACATTTCTTCTCGACGATCGGATTCCGAAACATGTTCGAAACATGTTCGCTTCGTGTCGCTCGCGTGATGCAGCAGTGAAATATTAATTGGTCGTTATGTGATCGCGTGTACGAGATTGTATAAGAAAAAAACAGTGCTACAGTTATCGCTTTACATGTCTGAAGTGTACATAGTTTTTATACATATACATATATTTACAAACTCTCAAAACCTACTAGGCGTAATATGTAGGTATATATTACAATAGTGTACGACGGTGCGGCGGGAGTCGGTCGGCGCCCGGCGGGGCCAGGCGGGGGGCCCGACGGAGGCCCGGCGTGGCCAGGCGGGGGCCCGGGGGGGGCCCGGCGGGGGCGCGGCGCGCGGCCGTACTCAAACGTCATTATTATTAAATAAAAAGCAGAATAAAGCATTTCGTGAATCGGCGCCTCGCCCCGCCGCCGACATCGGCCGAGCGACGGACGGACATCGACCTGTCCATGCGACCCATCGCTCGGCGATCCGTCTCCGGTTTATTTCGACGCTCGTGTGCAAAAATACACGCGTTCATATAAATCGGAACCTAGCAGCACGCGTCGTACTTCAGTCTCTCGCGGTCCAGGAACGGCGACGTCGCCGCGACGACCGATAGGTTCGGACGTCCTTCCGCGATGAAAACCGGCGTCCGAAAGTAAACGTATCACTCGTAGTTCGAGACGGACCCCGACGATCAAACTTCAGGATCCGACGAGCGAGGTCGTCGTTCGCCGCCGCCGCGGCCGCCGCGCGCTACACGGGGTCGCGCCGCCGCGATCCGGAGCCGCCGGCGCCGCTCGGGGACTCGCCGGGCGTCGTCGGCGTCGGCACCTGAGGAGCCGCCCCTTTGCTCCGCGCCTGAAAGAGAGCGCCGCCGTCGTGAGAGGTCCCGGCGTTCGGAAGAGTTCGCTTCCAGACTTGTAACGATATTGCGGCATGTAAGGTTCGGTTAAAGAGTTCGTTTCCTAAAAAAACACACGTCCGATTCTATCGTGATATTATATATTACTAGCAATATCCCGCGGTTTCATCCGCGTACGTACCATGGGAAAGTCTACCGAGTCGGACTATTGATTTATTTTTGTTAAATATAAAATCAAGTTTCCGCAGCGCATCCAGATTTTAGATGACAGAGTATAGGTATCGACGCATCACCAGCTCGAATAAGATCGAAACCGATGGACGTCACGTGCGTACCTTGGTGCGTCGTTTTCTCGCGAGGACAGTGGAGTCCGTTCTGTCCAGCCTATCGCTGCGCTCCAGGCGGTCGGGCCGGTCGGGCCGGTCCGGCCGGTCAGGGCGCTCGAGCCGCTCGGCCCCGTCCGGCGCGCTCTCGGTCGGGTCCGCACCGAGTCGGGAAGCCAATAATGTTAGAAGCTCTTCAACCCGACCTAGCTGTTAGAATTTATTCGATTGATATACATAAATAAATAAAAAATAAATCGATTTATTCTCTAGAACTCTGATAGACTCCGGCACGGGCCGGCGGGACGCCAGAGGGCCGTCGATAGGGCGTCGGGATTGATACAGGTGGTCTCGAACGATCGGTGGGAGGTATGGTAAATTAGTTAATTAACACACAGTTTTAAAAAAAATGATTAAAATCGATCCAGTAGTTTTGATATTTTAAATTATATGCTGTAAAGGGCCATATTGATCTATATTAAATGAACAAATTCAAATTCAAATTCAAAATATTCTTTATTCAAATAAACTTGTAAACAAGTGCTTTTGAATCTTCAACTCTACTGCTGGTTCGGAAAGCTGTTCCTACCGAGAAGAGCCAGCAAGAAACTCGGCGGTTGCTCTTTTAAAAATATAATTCTTAATACTATTTACATTAAGTCGTTACTGTCTTGTACAGGTTCAAAGAGAGCTATATCCACACATTCTTGTCTTCCAAATAATCTTCAAGAGTGTAGTAGGCTTTCTGTATCAGCCTCTTTTTAACAGTGTTTTTAAACTGATGTAATGGCAAAGCTGAAATTGATTGCGGAATTTTATTATAGAATCTTATACCAAAACCCACAAACGAATTACGTACTTTTGCAAGGCGCAAAGCAGGAGCCGCAAGCTTATGTCGGTTCCTGCTTTGTCTATTGTATACATCACCTATCGTTTTATAATTCTTTATATTTTTATGTACATAAATAAGATTGCTTAAAATATACTGTGAAGCAAATGTAAGAATACCTGTTTCCTTAAACTTCTCTCGCAGGGAATCACGCGGTCTTAAATTATAAATGCCACGTATAGCTCTTTTTTGTAAAACAAAAATTTTTTCACTATCCGCGCATTTACCCCATAGCAATATTCCATAGGACATAATGCTATGGAAGTAGGCGAAATAAACAAGTTTTGCTGTTTCGACGTCTGTGAATTGTCTTATCTTTCGAACAGCGTAGGCCGCTGAACTCAGTTCCCCTGCAAGAGTTGTTACGTGTGTGCTCCATTGGAGTTTTGTATCCAAGGATACTCCCAAAAATACAGTTGAATTTTCTGTTTTTAGTGGTACATTATTTAAAGAGAGTCTATTTGCTGTTTTGCAGCATTAGGTAATGCAAATTCAATACATTTAGTTTTATTCGAGTTCAGTACCAAATTATTTAGCCTGAACCAATGAGCTACTTGCGATAAACCCCTGTTTACTTCGTCAATATTATCGTCATTTCTATTTACTTTAAAAATTAATGATGTGTCATCCGCAAACAGTACAATATCGCAAATATGATGAATAAAATATGGTAAATCATTTATATAAACTAAAAACAGAAACGGACCAAGGATTGATCCTTGAGGCACACCCATAACTAAGGCCGTTCCGGATGACTGCACATCATTAATGCACACTCTTTGAATCCGGCTTTGAAGGTACGATGCAACTCCCACGCATCAAAGACATGCTTCAACAACCTCACACCCGCATCCGTTGTTGACCGACCCTTAGTAAACCCATACTGCTCAGGATGAAGTAAATTATGTAAATTAAAATGAACAATTTATTTAAGGTACTTAATTGGATAAGGATTAATGCTGTATTGTATAAAAATTGCTTTGAACATAAGGCATTATTTTTCGTAAAAAGTAAATGACAAAAAGTGCTATTGTGGGTTATCCATAAGAGATAGACATACTGGTGTATGTTCGCGATGGTTCGCGTACTTTTCTGTAGACCTTTTCAAGGTGTACAAATACTTAGTACATCATACATAGTAAGCGGAAAAAAATGTAATTATTTACAGAAACCTCAAAAATTACACTATTTCTCTACTTCGTATTGAATGTTATACATACAAACCTTCCTCTTGAATCACTCTATCTATTAAAAAAAAACCTCATCAAAATCTGTTGCGTAGTTTTAAAGTTTTATGCATACATAAGGATATATGGACAAACGAAGAATGCGACTTTGTTTTATACTATGTAGTGTAGTGATGTGTAATGACGAATCTTGTAATCGAAAACCTTCTGTTGCAGCCGCTGAACTTCGTGACGGACGTCGCGGCGCAGCTCCGCGAGTGCGGCGTCGTGTGGCGACGGCGACGCGGCCGCCGGAGCGTGCGCGGGCGCCGGGCCGGGGGCGGGCGCGGGGACGGGCGCGGGGGCAGGCGCGGGGGCGGGAGCGGGTCCGCTCGACTTTCTCTCGTCCGCTTCTTCATCGATCGGCTCGCGTCGCGTCGCCGCCCCGAGCACGCTGCCCGCTCGGCCGCGCCCGAATGCGGTCTGTCGGACGGCCTCAGGTTATAGCGGTAGCGAAGCGTTCGACGAGATCGAGAGTACAGAGATAGGATAAAAGATAAACTAGCCGCTACAAATATAGCCATACGGGGTGAGATACAATAGGTCGGATCTGGTCACCTTGAGCGCCAGCGCAGCGGAGGGCGCGTCGGGCGCGGGCCGGTCGCGGGCGCTCAGCGAGCGGGTGAAGGCGGCGCGCGGGGCCTCGGCCGCGTCCAGCGAGCCGCCCGCGCCCGCGCCCGCCAGCAGCCGGCCCCACTTGCCGCGCGCCGCTCCCGCCCCCGCGGCCGCCCCCGCTCCCGCCCCCACGCCCGCCTTGCTCTCCTCCGAGCCGCCGTTGGAAGCGCCGGTCGCGGTCGCACCTGACGCAATCAATGTTACACGTCATACGGTAGGACGGCAGCACGGTCGGAGCCAGCTCCGGACATGACCGGGCACGACCGCCGCCCGCAGCGAGCGTACCGAGTCCGTTCAGATCGATCGAAACGCGTTTTTGATAATCGAAACGATGCGTCTAGCGTCTATAGAAGGACTGCAAAAAATTTGCAACTCTTTCGTACGGGTAGGAGTCCTCGCTCACCGTTGGGCTCGGCGGGGGCGGGGGCGGAGGCGCGCGCGGGCGCGGGCGCGGCGGCCACGCTCCGCTCGCGGCGGAAGCGCGAGAAGATCTTCCGCACGAGGTGGTCCTGCGCCTGCTCCAGCTGCGGCTCCCGCTTGCGGCGCTCCATGAGCTCCCGCTCGCGACGCACGTCCGCCACCTGCAAGCGCGCCGCTTGACGGAGGCCCGCTTCTCGCGGTGCTCGAGAGCGATCCCGCCTTCGAACGTGTCTCTAGAGCGCCACGGACGCCGGAAAGTCTAGAAAACTACAGCACACAGACGGATCCGTCGGACGAGCGATGAGCGGTTCCGATCCTTCGGTTTCTATATATAAATACGTGATATGACGTCAATTTACCGTCGCGTCGGGCGCTCTAGCGAGTTCTATCAGAATTCGAGACACGGACGTCGATCGAGAACGGATAACTATACGATTCGGTCGACCTTCCGGAATATCAGCCGATGGCGCAGGTTGTATGTGAGCGTGAGGTTCCTCGCGAAGCTGTTGGCGAAGGCCTGGTAGAAGTCGAGCACCTCCAGCAGGCGGTCGCGTTTGATGGTGTGCAGATCGCAGTAGGTGAGCGCGCGCACGTTCGCCGCCGACTGCCCCACCGCGCTGTCCTTCCAGAACGAGTCGCCGAACACGTCGCCCTTGCCTGCAACGGAGCGCGCGTGAGGGCGCCGCGGCCCGGAGCGTTCGAGAGGGCGCCGCGGGCCCGGAGCGCTCGAGAGGGCTCGCCACTCACCCAGGATGGCCACCACCTCGTCGTCCTGGATCACCTCCAGGCTGCCGGTCACGATGAAGCACAGCGAGTCGATGGACTCGCCCGTGTGGTAGAGCAGGTCGCCGGGCGCCGAGTGCGACATGTGGAAGTGCATGGCGAGCGCGCGCAGGCAGCCGTCGGACGCGAGCCGGAAGGCGGGGTGCTCGTTGAACACCTTCCGGTTGAGGTGCACGCAGATGTCGGCCTTCATGTCCTTCGGGCAGTAGTTCAGCACCTGCACGGACGGACGGACGGCTCGGGACGGCGTCGACCGTTCGACGTAACGGAAATAATGAAGTATGTTGTTACATTCCACGATCGGATAAAATTAAACCGGGGTCATTTCACTAACGAACGGATAACGTGGCCGTTTCCGAATTCTGCGCGGGTTCCGCTCGCTTCCGCACGGCGATGCTGCGTCGCTGTGATTTCGTCGTGGAATCTGTCTTCCGATGATGCTTCCGACGAAACGAACGATGAGGTCGTGGTAGTGAGCGCGTGCGATGCTAGTTTGGTGAAGTGGTGACCATTAGTGCGGCCGTTTTACGAGTCCTGCACGCGTGAGATATGGAAACCGACACACTTTACGTTTAACGTTTTCTAGATTTGTTTTCAATCGCGCATAACCGAGCGGCGGCGAGCGGCGCGCACCTTGTCCGTGTCCAGGCCCTTGGTCATGGCCCAGGTGGAGACCACGTAGTCCATGACGCGCTCGCTCAGCGCCTTGGGCACCTCGTGCAGCTTCATGAACTCGCGCACGTTGTTGAGCATGTCGTGGTACTTGGCCGTGGCCGACGTCATCTGCTGGATGATGGTGGTCACGTGCCCGAAGATGGTCGCGTACAGCAGCGCTGCGACACGAGGCCGCCCCGTTAGCGGCGAGCGGCGGACGCTCGGACGGCGCGGGGGCGGGCGTCTCGGGCCGGTTACGAACGTGAGATATGTGAATGAGTAAATTGCGTCAAACGATTCCGAGGGCGAGTGCTTTCTTGACATACAACGCGGGTAGCGATCCCGCCTTAGGATCCGCGGGCCGCGGGTTCTATTTCCACCATTTTCTTTAAAAAGAATCTGTCGGCTCTTCGTGTATTTAAGTATGTATTATAAATTATATACGTACATATTCACCAGTCTCTCACCCGTAACACGAGTATTAAATTACACACTCTGAAGACGAACAACCGTGCATGTGAGTGTTCGATATTTTAAAAAAAAACTCTATCATCATACGTCATCGATCGGGAACGGGGTTTCCTTGTCCGACGTGAAGTTAAAAATTTAGCGAGAAAATAAGAAAAAGGTCCCGCCTCACCGCGCGAGGAGCGGGACCCTCGGACGATGGCGCGCTGCTGATGTCACTCTGCGCTCTGCCCGAGACGCTTCGTGGGCCTGCACGGGACGCGGGGGGCGGAGCGGGAGGGGAGGGTTGCGCCAGCGGTTCCGGAGGGAATCCGGCGTCCGTCGGTAACGTGTCGTAAAGCTAACAGGATCGTGCGCGGGACGGGATAGGGTTCGGAGCGGGAGGCGGCGGGGAGGGGCGCGGCCCCCGGCGCAGCGGCCGCGGGGGTCGCGACCCGGCGCGGCGGTCGCGGGGTCGCGGCCCCGGCGCGGCGGCTGCGGGGGGGTCGCGCTCGTGCTCCGGCTAATAAGAGAAGAATTCCGGCACCTGCCACGATCATCATGCAGATGGTGAAGATCTTCTCGTTATCGGTCTCGGCGGCGACGTTGCCGAAGCCCACGGAGGTCATGCAGGTCATGGTGAAATACAGCGCGGTGACGTACATGGTCTTGCGCGACGGGCCGTTGACGAGCTCGGGCCCGTCCGACTCGTTGGACCACACGTACGAGTACGGGCTCTGCGTGACGTTGGCCAGCTTCCACAGCCACGAGTACTGCAGGCCCGAGTCGGCGTCGGAGCGGCCGATGCTGTACCATACGCAGGCCAGCCAGTGCGCCACCAGCATGTAGAAGCACAGCAGCAGGATCAGCATGGCGGCGCCGTACTCCAGGTAGCGGTCCAGCTTGCGCACCACGCGGCCCAGCCGCAGCAGCCGCACAACCTTCAGCGCGCTGAACAGGCTGCCGATGCCCTGCAACGCGACAGTGGCGGCACTCGGAGGCCCGGGGGGCCGGTGGGGAAGCCGCGGGGGGGGGGCACTCACGTCCTCGTCGTGGTCGAACGCGTTGAACACGTCGTAGGGCAGGCAGGAGAGGAGGTCGATCAGGAACCAGGATTTGAAGTAGTTCTTCCGTATCACGCCGGGGTCGCTGACGACCTCCCCGCCCGGACCCACGAACGTCGTGTGGAAGTTGAGCACTATGTCGATGAAAAACACCACGTCGACGATGGAGTCGATGACGAGGAGCGACACGTCCTCGCTCGTCTTGTTCTTGAACGCGACGTTGTAGGGGACCATGATGGCGGTGTAGAACGTGAGGCAGAGGATGATCCAGTCCCAGATGGCCTTGAAGGCGCAGTAGTGCAGCAGAATGTGCGGCGGCGTCTTGGGCGCCTCCTGCCGGTACTGCGGCAGCACGTCGCCCGACAGTGACAGCACCTGCGGCGGCGGGCGTGCTGAATGCGCGTTCGGAATGGGACGAAACGATGTTTCTCTTAATACTTCGTATAAACTTTATAAAACAATACGACTGCTGTCGTCGTCCATGGCGCGGTGCCGGCGTGAAGGCGAATCGTGTATCTTATTTTATTAAAATGGTTAACGTCTATTAGGAAAAAAATCGTCTCACTTTTAGCTCATCCGCTAATGTCTTCACTGTCGAATCGTTCGTCCCACTCGTAAGTGAGATTTTATAGCAACGGGAACGACAGACGACGGGAATCGGTTCGAGGTAACAATAGAACTCCAAGAAAAGAAGCCGGCGCCGGTCGACGGGCGCGACGCTGCACCGCCTCGCGTTAGCTAACCGAACACTCATAGACGGCCGTCGCGCCGACGGGCAGTCGTAAATGATGACGGCGGTCGCGTCGCGCCGTCGCGCGGCACCGACGCGGGCGAGCTACTGACGTGCGCGAGCTGGCTCTGCCGCTGCGGCTCCTTGAGCGCCGGCAGCGCCGACACCAGCACCGACCGCGAGCGCGTCACGCTGCGGGCCAGCTTCGCGAACTTGGACAGGCCTGCGGGCGACACGGGCCGTCAGCGGGGCGCGGGCGCGCGCGGGGCGGGCCGCGGCCGACCACTTACCTCCCTTGGGGTCGTCCGCGTCGATGGGCTGCTTGAGCGCGGTGATGTCGCGGAAGGTCAGCAGGAACAGCACCACCAGCTCGCGCTCGTTGCGGATGGGCGCCACGTGCACCAGCAGCCACAGCGGCGTGCCTGCGGGCGCGCGGGGCCGCGGCGGACATGCGAACGTGAACGACACGACACCGACTAGATTAATACCGCGGGATCGCGCGAGCGGCGCCGCAGTCGCACGGGAAGTCGACGGCGCGCACGTGCATTTATAAAACAGACCCGACGACCCCTCGCGACCTCCCCGTCAACCGACGGACGTCCGCCGCCTGACACGACTCCTTTCGCAGGATCTCCACATCGCACGATCCCGTGCCGCTGAGATGTGACTTTATTCTTCGAATGGGGCGATCCTTCCGCCACGCAGGGGATCTACCGACGCTGCGGTTCCTTACGTCATCACCGGCTTTACCGAGCCGTCGAGGGGTCGGAACGGCGTCCCCTCGCGTCTCGCGTTCTACTCCCGATTCGCGCGCGCCTCTCAGAGGGGTTCGATGCCTCGGACGGGTCGTCGGCCGGAGCCGCGCGGGAGACACGACAGTAAATATAACAAATAGGAGTCGGAGGTGACGTACGATTTTTCTTGTAGAGCAGTATTTCGAACTGGTCGGCGAGGTGGTGGTCGAGCGCGCGGTCCACGCGCTCCACCGCCTCCTTCTCCGTCAGCTCGCCGTACATCCACGTGCAGCTGCGCACGACGACGGGTCAGGCCGACGCCGGCGCGCGGCAGGGCGGCGGAGCGGGGACCGTCAGGGAACGGGGCTCGGCGCTGGCAGCGCACGTCGGTTTCCGACGATCGATAACGTCGCTCGCTACGAGCGCTCGTCGTGCCGGACGGTCCCCGCTCCGCCGGGAGCCTCGCGCCGCGCCGGCGCCGCTTACCGGCAAGATTTCTGCATGACCTCGGCGCGGTTGTAGCCGCTCATCTTGCAGAAGGTCTCGTTGCAGTACACGATGGGGTAGTCCACGATCTGCGCGTTGGCCAGCAGGAAACTGCTGTCTGCTGTTGGACGGTAATGTGCGCTTTCGTTAATATTTATTCATTTTAATTCAACTACACGAACTGAAGATATCCTCCACGAAGAATATGGTGCGAGACACTCGGCGACACCGGGCGACACAGCGTGACACAGCGCGACACCGTGCGACACCGGGCTACACCGGGCGACACCGGGCGACACCTGCCGACACCGCGCGACACCTGCCGACACCGCGCGCGGTACTCTAACTCCTAGCACACCGACACGCTCTACACTCTGATAACACGCAAAAATTTACGTTTGTTTTTTACGTTTTTGCTCGTCGGTTTAAAAGATAAAAAACTATTTATAATATTATTTTTATTTTTAAAAGTAATTATAATTTTAAAAATTATATTTCATCGCGTTCTCGTGTTAATACTCTCATTGCCATTCATCGAGCGATTAAATTCCGCCCGACAAAAAAACAAACGATCAGATTTTTTTCTAACCGACTCCTGAAGATAATGGATCACTGCAAACGGCTATCGCGATGGCTGCGAGCGGGCCCGGGGCCGAGCGCGGCGGCGGCGGCTCCGCGAGCTCGCACGCGTGATATGTTAAATGTAAAATGTATTTTGAATGTAAATCGTGCTAAATGCTGATACAGAGATATTAGTTTAACTTTATTTTCTACACTATATTCAAGCGTCAGTGACGGGCTGGCGCGAGGTGCGAGGGTCAACCGAGGAGGGAAGGTCGGGCGAGGAGTGCTACTGACGCTGCGATGAGGAGCGGCGGATGATGTTCTCGAGGAACGTGTTCTGCGGGGCCACGAGCCCCCGGCGGCCTCCCGGCATGCCGCGTGTCGCCCTCCCGCGCTACCGCGCCGCCCGCCGTCCGCCGCTCGCCGCTCGCCGCTCGCCGCTCGGCCGCTGCGCGCTCGCACTTTCTGAAATCGACATACGAACATCGTACACTCGCAAAAATAAGGATGTCATCCGAATCGCAACACCCCGCAGCCCACTAATGGCTGGCATCACGCTGGCGCCGCACGGGAGCGCCCGCCGCGGCCGCCACCGGCCGAGCCGCGTGCTGTGCTGGTTTCGCACTCGGAACTGAACGTATACACTACACTTGGGAGCGAAAAAATGGGTCAACCCCTCATTCTTGAATAAATATTTATGTTATATAACACATTACCCCTAATTTTCTTAAAAAATTAGGGTCAATGTGTTTTTAGCGGTATAGCGTAAAACGATTAATGAAAACAAAGTGTAATCATTTGTAATAGTTGGTGTCATTCCCCCACGAACCGATGCGTGCTTTCGATCTGTCATTCATGGATCGGATCGGATCGGAAGGAAGGATCAGAACATTCTCCCGTTCTTCAAGAATTGAGCTTCCGAGCTCAAAAATTAATCGACAGTACTCGGCGACGATTCTTGCACTGTGAGGTATCGCATTATCGTGCACGAACATGACAGACGAAAGACAGACCGGCACACGGCACGACATGGCATTCGAGAACGTCAGTTATGTATCCGTCGGCTGTCGGTCCGCTCCGTCACGGTGGAGGTACGAGATACGAGAACGACCGGCCTCGAGCGAAACTACAATCCGAGCGGCCTCCTCGGGTGCACCGCGCGACGTCTGCTCCGCTACGATTGACGACCGCCGACACAGCGGTGACCGCCCCGCACGCACGGCCCGCGGCCGACCTCCGACGCGGCCGCGACGAACGAAACC
This sequence comes from Morpho achilles, assembly GCA_947086495.1. Classification (NCBI taxonomy): domain Eukaryota; kingdom Metazoa; phylum Arthropoda; class Insecta; order Lepidoptera; family Nymphalidae; genus Morpho; species Morpho achilles. Next base: position 16,947,180 of record CAMTZB010000025.1, on the reverse strand, counting down.
GATTAAAAATTTTTAAACGGAGCGGAACAAAAATTTACTAACGATTCTATTACTTTTAAAGTTTCATATAAATTTTTTAAAAAAATGTTTAGTTTATTATTTCGTTTTAAATAGCCTCATTTTAAAGGGAGTTCGATAACATTCGATAGGTATGGCACATGTTGCCGATTAATAAAATAAACGTAACAGAGAATACTTATCAAGAAATGAGAAAAACGGAAGGGGTTCCGACTGTATGGAAGGCGTGCGGCCCGCGGCGACCGGCCGCCGGCTAGACTGCGACGTCCCCGAGGGGGGCGGCGTCGGCGACGTGCAGGAGTATAGGGCGGAAGTTCCATCGGCTGTATCAGGGAACCATTTATGTAATCGCTCCGTTCGAACGATGAACGCTTAATTTCACGTCTCGCGTATGGTTTTTCTGGTTACGACCGTTCTAGTCTCACGAGGCAGACGACACTCACGCTCGTCGCTCCACGGGCGCGTCCCCCGCGGCCGCGGCTGGCGGCGCGCTCGGCCCGCTCGGCTCGCGGGCCTAATTCGATTAGAGCTCGGTTAAACGACGACGTCGGGCGTTCGGAAGTAAATCAGGGCCGGATCCGCTGCGGGCCGTCCCCGGGGGCGCCGCGGCGCTGCTGGCGGGCGCCGCGCGGGCTGCGGGCGCTGGGCGGCGCCGCGCGTGCTGCTGCCGGTCCGGCTCGCGACATCGGCGCTGCGGCGCGCGCCTCACTGCCGCCGCGACGCCGCGCCGGCCGCCGCGCACGCGCGCTGCGCCGTGCGTCACTCGCGTCCCCCTCGCGGTCGCCCTTAAGGAAATCGACGACTTCACCTTTCCGCACGGACGAGTTAGTTCGTTTTTATTTATTTTAATATCCGTCGAATTAAATCCATTGCATCGTAACCTGTAAATCCGCTCCGACGACCCTCTTATCTGGCCGCCGCGCGTGGTCAGCGGGCGGCGGCCGGTGGGTCTCTCTTTACCCGATGGAAGTATGAAGTTACCTTTAACCCCGATAAAAGTGTCGGTGATCGTCTCCGATCTCACATAGAGACCCCTGAGGAGATTTCCCTTTAGGGTATACCGATTCGTCGGCAACAAAATGTCGAGTACCTCGGTGTCACCTTTCAACCTTCCGTGACCTTCCACGAGCACATACGCATAGTCTGTAATAGGGCTGCGTATGCCATGGGACGACTACGCCGCGTGGTATCCGGTTGAGTTGAATTGACCGACCTCATTTCTTACCGAGGTGTCGTAAAAGGCGACTAAGGTAAGTCGACCCACCGTGTGGTATCCGGTTTAGTAAAATAGACCACCCTCTTTCTTACCGAGGTGTCGCAAAATACGATTAAGGTAAGTTGACGTCAGGCAGGCGGCAGGTCGTAACAACGCAGCCAAATCATGTGACAGATGTTTATAACGTGTCGTGCCAACCCCACTTAGAGTGGGATAAGGGCAGGAGGATGATGATATGTCATGGGAAAACTTTATCTGATGTTATGCAAGAAAAGTAAGATGTCACTCCGCAACATAATGACACTATACAAAAATTGCATAAGACCAACAATGTCCTATGCGTCGCGTCCGCGCACGTCTCGAAGGTCAGATCGCTCACGCTGCGAAGACTGCAGACTCGATTCGTGCGGACAGTCACTGCGGAATGTTGACCTCCACAAAGACCTCGACCTCCCCACCGTTGCTCAATCTCTTTAAGCGCATTTCGAAGTCTTACTTTGAGTAAGCCGGGGTTCACCAGAACCCACTCATACCAGTGGCTTCCCCTTACACCCCTGTTAGGTCGACTCACCGATAATATAGGCGTCCAAAAAGCGTCCTGTATGACCCTGACGATCAAATCAGGCGTATAGAAACAAAGATGGTAAAGTCCACAAAATTTCAAAATTTAGATTTAAATGCCAACACAATGTTTCTAAGTCCAAGACTTAGAAACAAAGCTGGGAAAGTCCATCTCAAATTTAAGTTTTTACTCAAAAGTATTGAATTGGGCGTGGAAAACAGCTTATAATTCCCTAATATATTGTATTCTGCGTACATAAAATAATGCTTGGTATTAATATAGTTACTAATAATGGAAAAAATCGTTTTTATCGTTTCCTAAAAAAATTTGCATCGTGGACGTAACCATCTTTGATTCTATACGCCTGAAATAACGATCGCAAACACAGAAACACGTAATACACACACGCACCGTCTTCGCTGGCGATGACGAGGTCCCAGATTTCTTACATCGGTAGGTCGGGGCTTCCGGCCCACCCTTCCGTCGTCGTATTGACTAATCAGTAATACCATCGGCCCCCCACTACACGTCGCCCTAAGCCGCGGTCCGGCCTCACCGGAGGCACCCTTAGTACGACGTACCCCATAGCTAGTAGAGATTCTGCGCTTTAATCTCCACATTTTGCAACTTCGACGACGCTTCTGCGCTCGCCCGTCCCGCCCGGTGACGCTGTAAAAGCCGTTAGGGCTAACAGCATATAGTCAATTCGAAAAATAAAAGAAAAATAATGAAGTTACCCTATTGTAGTATGGAGTTACTTCTTTACCTTCACTACATAGTATAAAACAAAGTCGCATTCAATTTATAGAATTAGGCGTTACTTTGCGGAGATCCATAATACAAAAGTAATAATAAAATTATTTTGCTATAATCCGCGATGAAGTAAAATAGAAAATATATATAATGCTTAATGCAGAGTGGACAATCGGTTATCATACCTGATACATGCAGGAGTCGTAAAAAAAACACATGCACACACCTCCACCACCGCCACCGTGATACACAAGCACTATATACGTTCACTATCACAAACTCAACAATCGTTTCGCCCCGCAACCGAAGCATCGTCAGGAGATAGACTCCACGACCAAAATCGCAAAGCGAAGCAATATCCAAATAAGTTTAGTTATATACTAATCGGTTCAACCCCACCCTTTATTTTATTTGCGAACAAGTGTAACAAGCTTGAACTAGAAACATTTATCTGCTCGTTAATGAGGGTGCCATTGTTATGTTTAATAATCTCAAGGTTTTCCAATAGGCTGAGCTTCAGTCCTTTATTGGAACACGTGTGCAATACTTCGAAACTATGGTCATTAGGGACTTTATGACCGCTTTCTATCAGATGTTTGGCGAAATGTGAATTTTGTGGTTTATTATTCCTGAAGGCAGCCATATGTTCTTTAAAACGGGTTTCAAAATTACGACCAGTCTGACCCACATATGTATCATTGCATTCAGGACATTTTATTTTATAAACACCACACTTTTTCGCGCTTGGTAATTTATCTTTATTATTGCACAGAATCTTTTTTAAAGAGTTATTACTTTTAAAACCTAATTTTATATTTGATTTGGATTTAAATATAGCTGAAATTCGTTCTGACAATGCTCCAAAATAGGTCAGACTGGCTTTGCACTTATTATCTTTGTAATGTGGCACCGCGTACAAGTGTTTTGCCAATTGCAACTTCTGTTTATTTTTTAATATGTTATGTACTAATTGCTTATCATAGCCATTAGAATGCGCCATCTGGTTGATTATTTGAAGCTCTTTGTTAAAATTCTTCTCGCAAAGAGGGACTGATAAGAGTCTATGTATATGACTGTGAAAGGCGGCAAGTTTGTGTTGCCAGGGGTGAAAAGAAGAAGCAGGTATGATCGTATCCGTGTAGGTTGGTTTGCGAAAGATCTCAAACATATGTTCATTATTGGACCGTGTAATAGTAAGGTCAAGAAAATTAAGCGAGTTATTCTGCTCTGATTCTAATTTGAAACTGATTTTGGGATGTTTGGAATTGATATTATTAATGAAAATATCAAGTTGTCTATCCGTACCCGTCCAGCATATAATTATGTCATCTACATATCTATAATAGTAAAGGATGTTTTTATTTTGGACAATATTTTCATTTTCAAAGTGGTCCATGAAAATTTCAGCCATAAGTGGACTTAAAGGGGAGCCCATAGCTAAACCATCCTTTTGATGAAAGTAATGGTCATTGAATCGAAAATAATTTTGTTCCATACATGGTTTAGCTATGGGCTCCCCTTTAAGTCCACTTATGGCTGAAATTTTCATGGACCACTTTGAAAATGAAAATATTGTCCAAAATAAAAACATCCTTTACTATTATAGATATGTAGATGACATAATTATATGCTGGACGGGTACGGATAGACAACTTGATATTTTCATTAATAATATCAATTCCAAACATCCCAAAATCAGTTTCAAATTAGAATCAGAGCAGAATAACTCGCTTAATTTTCTTGACCTTACTATTACACGGTCCAATAATGAACATATGTTTGAGATCTTTCGCAAACCAACCTACACGGATACGATCATACCTGCTTCTTCTTTTCACCCCTGGCAACACAAACTTGCCGCCTTTCACAGTCATATACATAGACTCTTATCAGTCCCTCTTTGCGAGAAGAATTTTAACAAAGAGCTTCAAATAATCAACCAGATGGCGCATTCTAATGGCTATGATAAGCAATTAGTACATAACATATTAAAAAATAAACAGAAGTTGCAATTGGCAAAACACTTGTACGCGGTGCCACATTACAAAGATAATAAGTGCAAAGCCAGTCTGACCTATTTTGGAGCATTGTCAGAACGAATTTCAGCTATATTTAAATCCAAATCAAATATAAAATTAGGTTTTAAAAGTAATAACTCTTTAAAAAAGATTCTGTGCAATAATAAAGATAAATTACCAAGCGCGAAAAAGTGTGGTGTTTATAAAATAAAATGTCCTGAATGCAATGATACATATGTGGGTCAGACTGGTCGTAATTTTGAAACCCGTTTTAAAGAACATATGGCTGCCTTCAGGAATAATAAACCACAAAATTCACATTTCGCCAAACATCTGATAGAAAGCGGTCATAAAGTCCCTAATGACCATAGTTTCGAAGTATTGCACACGTGTTCCAATAAAGGACTGAAGCTCAGCCTATTGGAAAACCTTGAGATTATTAAACATAACAATGGCACCCTCATTAACGAGCAGATAAATGTTTCTAGTTCAAGCTTGTTACACTTGTTCGCAAATAAAATAAAGGGTGGGGTTGAACCGATTAGTATATAACTAAACTTATTTGGATATTGCTTCGCTTTGCGATTTTGGTCGTGGAGTCTATCTCCTGACGATGCTTCGGTTGCGGGGCGAAACGATTGTTGAGTTTGTGATAGTGAACGTATATAGTGCTTGTGTATCACGGTGGCGGTGGTGGAGGTGTGTGCATGTGTTTTTTTTTTACGACTCCTGCATGTATCAGGTATGATAACCGATTGTCCACTCTGCATTAAGCATTATATATATTTTCTATTTTACTTCATCGCGGATTATAGCAAAATAATTTTATTATTACTTTTGAAAGTCGCATTCTTTGTTTGTCTATATATCCCTATGTATGCTTAATTCTTTAAAACTACGCAACATAATTTGATGCGGTTTTTTTTTATAGAGTGATTAAACTGGAAGGTTTATATGTAGAATGTAACAACGCAGCCGTGTCGCTACTGCAAGCAAGCAAGCAAGCCATGACGTCACATCTTGCCACAGCCTTTCGCGCCATTTTGACGTGGGAGATGTGACAGCCGCTGTCATTAGCAGCTAGCCGGCGAATAGCGAATGAGAGTTTGCTTTGATTTCATTTTAGATTTTTTTATGAAAAGAATAAAACTGATTTAGAATACTTCTTTTATTAATACAAGTAGTTTTGTAACAATAATAACATTCAATACGGAGTATAGAAATACTGTAATTTTTGAGGTTTCTAATGTGATGTCCATATGAGATTTATCAAAATGATGTACTAAGTATTTGTACACCTTGAAAAGGTCTACAGAAAAGTCCGCGATGGTATATGTCTATCTCTTATGGATAACCCACAATAGCATTTTTCTCATTTACTTTTTACGAAAAATAATGCCTTATGTTCAAAGCAATGGCCGTTTACAGCATGTAATTTAAGTGAACATTTTCGGAGATATTACAGATTTAAAATTCCGTGAGGAGGCCGCGCTCCACCCTATAGCACTTCGCATTTAGCAGCTATATGTCGTTCTTTCAAGAGTTTGTTTAATGACAAGAAAGCTCTGAATGTTGTATATAGAGACGTTCTGTAATTAATTGTAAAAATAAAATACGTAGGGAAAAATGTAAAAATGAATAAGCAAATATATACTATATGAATTCAGATATTCCAAAGATAGCAGGAAATCTTCTTAGTATAGGGAGAGGGAAATTGTTTTTGTCCAAATTTAACGCTTGCGGGCCACGGGCAGTAATGAATAAATCAAAACTACTGGATCGATTTTAATCATTTTTTTTACACTGACTGACATGGGATGCATATTGTATACCCGTGCGAAGCAGGGGCAGGCCGCTAGTATTTAATAAATTAAACTCTCGAGCGATGGAATCGACTCGACGTATACAATTACTAACAAACATTAACTTCAAGATACGAGTATATTAATTGCGGTAAAAAAAATCTTCCGCCGTCACCAAACAGGACTATTCGCCTGACTATATAAAAAAGTGAAGAAACATCTTCTTATTCATCCAAGTAATATATGTACATTAAAATAAGCTTTAATACTATGACGTAAATAGAATTACATGAACTTTAAGGGTGTCTGGCATTGCCTGACGTGATTTTTAATATTATTCTGAAGGTTATACCAAAAATCAGTCTTTATACTTTGACGAAAGTAGATTGGTATTTTACACATTTTGAGTACTGTTTATCTCCCAAAGCCACGATGAGCCAAATTCCATAATGTACCATCGTTCTCGCCTGTTTTGGGAGCAGGCGCTGACAAACTATCAGCTTTTATAAAATGACGAAGGTCCACGGGTCCCGCTCCATGCTCTCCGAGCCTGTTCGAGAGTAAACCAAGTAAGTAGACTAAAAGTACTTGTTTATGTAGTTAAGGTTTGTTTTCCTCCAGCAAGTTTGTATTAAAGTAAAACACGTCTGTATCTCCTTACGATTTATTGAAAACTGACATGCATTTAAAGTTATAGTAATGACGTAAACGATTGACTCGAACAGTACTAGTAATAAGAAATAGATTTTGAAAAGAGCGCCCGCTGTTAGTTACGGTAACATAGAAAGATAGTATGTTGGCGCGAACAACCGCCACCCACCCGTTTGTACTTCTTTTATTTTCGTTCGGACGGTGAGAGTGGTTTGCGGCACGTCACGGCGCCTTCCGATCCCCGTTTGCAGAGTCAAAATATCTCAAAAATTAACGATAATATTTTTTGGTTTTTCAAAACGCTGTATCTTCTTTGTGTTTTCAGATAATTAAAAAGTAAAGGCGGTACGAGTCGGTACAGACGACCCTGAACCGGACCCCAAAAAATTTAGATTTTCCAGAGTGGCCTGCGGTTCAAATTTTGGAAATTCTGTAACTTTTTTTGGTTTGAGGTACAAACGAAAATAAAAGTGGGACAAACGATGTAGAACCCGACCGAAAATTCAAAAATTTTTGTTTCGACAGTCGGCTGCTAAGTTCACAAAGGCGGCCGCCTAGTTTCTCGCTGACTCTTCTCGGTAGGAACAGCTTTCCGAACCAGCAGTGGAGTTGACGATTCTAAGGCACTTCACATGCTTACTTGAATAAAAAATATTTTGAATTTGACTCGTTGTCGCCGGGAGAGTCGCCTGCGAATTACTTAATTAAGGTTACGACCGACACATATTACAAATGTTATTATTCCCTTCCAATCCGTCGACAAGACATCAACCGACAATAACTAAACCTAACGCCTACAACCACCTAAACCCTGTGTTCACACTCGTCCCAGGCTAATTAACTTCACATCAACACAGTACTCGCACGCCCCGCGCCCGGTCCGGTGCGCCCGGTCCGGCGCGCCCAGTCCGAGCGGAGCGGACCGGCCGTTTCTCGCCGAGGTGAGGAGACGTCAGGCGGCCCCGCTCGGGCTCGCACGTTACCGTCACGACCTACTGTAATAAAACAAGTCTAACTAAATATAGTTCAGCTATCACTTACTTCACTAAACATAATCAATAGTTTCGATATTTAGCCAATTTAAACAGCCAATAGTTTCGTGTAGCAGCAGCGAACCGCGGCTGCACGCGCCGGCTGCTACCGGAGTGCCGGCAGCGTAGCAGCGAGCGGCCGGCTGCTGCGGCTGCTGCCGGCTGCTGCGGCTGCTGCCGGCTGCTGCCGGGTGGACGGGTGGACGGGTGGACGGGTGGGTGGACATAGAATATAAAACAAACTACCAGATCGGAGACAATATATTTATTGAGGTCGCGGGTGGCGGGCGGCACTGGGGGCGGCACCGGGCGGCACCGGGCGGCACCGGGGGCGGCACCGGGCGGCACTAGGGGCCCGGCGCGCCGCGTCGTCGCAGCAGCACGGGCCGCGGCGCGCGCTTGGCCACGATGACGCGCGTGTAGCGCAGCGCGGCGGGCGGGCGGCGCGGCGCGGCCTGCAACGGGCGGCGGCGCTGAGCGGACGCCGCTCCCCGGGTCCCGTGCGGCCGGGTCGCCGGCGGGGACCGGGGACGGGCACGGGGCCTCACCTCGTCCGCGGGCGGGCGCGCGTCGTCCGCGAACACGATGGGCAGCTGCATGATGTCGGCGGGGCCCAGCGCGGGCTCGGCGGGCCCCCCGGCGGGCTCGGCGCGGCCCCCGGCGGGCTCGGCGCGGCCCCCGGCGGGCTCGGCGCGGCCCCCGGCGGGCTCGGCGCGGCGCGGCGGCAGCAGGGCCAGCGGGGAGCCGCCCGGGCCGCGCGACACCAGGCGGCCCTCTGCGGACAGCGCGGACCGCACCGTGCGAGCTTCTCTCAATTTTGTAAAGTATTAAAAATGTCGATAACATTACCGCGACCTCGTGTCCGAACACGTACTGGAGACATGTAGTTATAAGAGAGACTCTCACGACTTGTTAGCGCCCAGCGTGGAGTCGCGTGGAGTCGCGTGGCGTCGCCAATGACAGGTGAAAATTGAAAGTGCGACAAATGTCAGCATCCATTATATGATAAAAAACGTCAGCAGTATCAGTATACCGATATATTAAACGTCACGAGCCGCAAAACGGTTTCAACCTTTTGTTTCTAATCCAAAGGCGTAGAATTCACTCGAACAGAGTCCGGTAGTCCGGTAGCGATCCTTGCTAACATTATAAATGCGAAAGTCAGTCTGTTAACTTTTGATGGCCGATGGCTGAACCGATGTAGATGAAATTTGGCACGAATAACGTTTTTTATACCGGGGTAACATATAAAAATCACTGAAAACGTTATTTTAATAAAATTTTATATACATATAATTCGAATGGAGATATTTGCAGAATTGGAGAGGGCCAGAAGCTACTGATAATTCAAAGACCCGCGAGCGAAGATGCAGGTCGAAGCTAGTACATAAATACGTATATGTAAACGAAATGCGTGACATTTTATTTAAGTATTCAAATTAGCCGCGTCGTCGTCCGTCGGACTCTACGGGGCGGGCTCGGGTCGACTTTAAGACATCGAACTTAAACCGCTGAGTGATAAAATTGTAATCGATTAATTAATAATTGTAGTAAAAGGATAGCTTTGAAAGTTGTTTCTCTTTTCAGGTGAATTTTTGATTAACATTTATTAAAGACAGTGATGTAAAAGACAGTGATTTTTATGTAATAAATCTAAAATCTCTTTTCAGAGCTACTCAATCGAAATTAGAGTTTTACTGTTCTCCATATCCCATAACATATAGCTATAAAAACATTTATATATATATATATATATATATATATCCATCTTGCACGTCATGTTGCGTCCTACATGGCACTTTTTACCGATCTTGTTGCGTCCAACCGACTTATTGCATCCAGTATACGGACGCAGGATAAACCAACCCTAAAAATTTGTCAGGGGATCAATGTTGATCAATGTTGTGCCGACCCCACTTAGAGTGGGATAAGGACAGGATGATATATATAAAAATTTGTTAGGGGACTTATTTTAATATATATAATGCGTGGGCAAAAAATTGGATAGGACGTTATTTTATTGCGGGAATGAATTCCGCTGTATTTATTAGTTCAGCGAGTTGCCGCGCACAATTTGGAGGTCGCTACGTGCTCGCGTATATTTGGGCACGTATATTATATTTCTGATGCTAGCATTCTATTGCCTCCGACGTATATTTAAAAAAAAAATTATTTAGGATTATCTTGCGTCCAAATTTTTTCCCAATTTAATCGATTTTATAAGTGACTAGCGGCCTGCCCCTGCTTCGCACGGGTATAAAATATATATCCCATGTCAGTCAGTGTAAAAAAAATGATTAAAATTGATCCAGTTGTTTTGATTTATTCATTACTGCCCGTGGCCGTAGCGTTAAATTTGGAGAAAAACAACCTTTCCCTATACCAAGAAGATTTCCTGCTATCTTTGGAATATCTAAATTCATATAGTACATTATTACTTATTTACTTTTACATTTTCCCTATGTATTTAATTTTTACAATTTATTACAGAATGTCTTTAAACAAACTCTTGAAAGAGGGACATAGCTGCTCAAGTCGAAGTGTTATAGGGCGAAGCGTGGCGTCCTCACGGCATTTTAAATCTGTAATATCTCCGAAAATGTTCACTTAAATTACATGCTGTAAACGGCCATATTGATCCATATTAAATCAACTATATATTTAAGGTACTTAATTGGATAAGGATTAATGCTGTATTGTATAAGAATTGCTTCAAAAATAAGGCATTATTTTTCGTAAAAAGTAAACGACAAAAAATGCTATAGTGGGTTATCCATAAGCGATAGACATAAACCATCGCGGACTTTTCTGTAGACCTTTTCAATGTGTACAAATACTTAGTACATTATTTTGATAAATCTCGTAGGGTTTAGCCTGCGTTTGCAATGTAAGCGGAAAAAAATGTAATTATTTACAGCAACCTCAAAAATTACAGTATTTCTCTACTCCGTATTGAATGTTATTGTACGTACAAACCTTCCCCTGGAATCACTCTATCTATTAAAAAAACCGCATCAAAATCTATTGCGTAGTTTTATGCATACATAGGGAAATATGGACTTTGTTTTATAATATGTAGTGATGATAGTGATTGTTATTTTCCTCGCTAGAGAGCTCCGATCATAAATGCGTCCGATCGCTGCTAAATTCAAATGGTTTTTTTTCCGAATTTGACTAATGCTGTTAGCCCTAATGGCTTTGACAGCGTCACCGATAAGACGGGCGAGCGCGGAAGGATCGCCGAGAGGCGAACCGCGACCTCCGACGCGCTATTTATAGGCTCGCGGCGCGGCCCCTGCATTTTAAATCTGTAATATCTTCGAAACTGTTTATTTAAATTACATGTTGTAAAGGGTCATATTGATCAATATTAAATAAACAATATATTTAAGGTTCTTAATTGGATAAGGATTAATGCTGTATTGTATAAAAATTGCTTTGAACATAAGGCATCATTTTTCGTAAAAAGTAAATGACAAAAACTGCTATTGTGGGTTATCCATAAGAGATAGACATATACTATCGCGGACTTTTCTGTAGACCTTTTCATGGTGTACAAATACTTAGTACATCATTTTGATAAATCTCGTAGGGTTTAGCCTGCATTTGCAATGTAAGCGGAAAAAATTTAATTATTTACGACATCACATTAGAAACCTCAAAAATTACAGTATTTCTCTACTCCATATTGAATGTTATTAGACATGTAAACCTTCCTCTAAAATCACTCTATCTATTAAAAAAAACCGCATCAAAATCTGTTGCATAGTTTTAAAGATTGAAGCATACATAGGGATATACGAACATAGGGACAGACAGAGAATGCGACTTTTTTTTATACTATGTAGTGATATTATTTATTTTTACAATTGATTAGACAATGTCTTTACATACAACATTCATAGCTTTCTTATCATTAGACAATATAAACTTGAAAGAAGGACATTTAATTGCGCCTCCAGTCGCTGCTAAATTCGAAGTGCTTATAGGTCTAAGCGCGGCCTCCTCGCGGGATTTTAAATCTGTAATATATCCGAAAATGTTCACTTAAATAACATGCTGTAAACGGCAATATTGATCTATATTAAATCAACAATTTATTTAAGGTACTCAATTGCATAAGGATTAATGCTGTATTGTATAAATAGCTTTGAACATAAGGCATCATTTTTCGTAAAAAGTAAATGAAAAAAACTGCTATTGTGGGTTATCCATAAGAGATAGATATATACCATCGCTGACTTTTCTGTAGACCTTTTTAAGGTGTACAAATACTTAGTACATCTTTTTGATAAATCTCGTAGGGTTTAGCCTGCGTTTGCAATGTAAGCGGAAAAAAATGTAATTATTTACAGAAACCTCAAAAATTACATTATTTCTCTACTTCGTATTGAATGTTATTATACGTACAAACCTTCCTCTGGAATCACTCTATCTATTAAAAAAACCGCATCAAAATCGGTTGCGTAGCTTTAAAGTTTTATGCGTACATACGGAAATATAGACTTTGTTTTATAATATGTAGTGATGATGCGGGGGCCCAAGGGGTGCGCGCGCGAGTCCTGCGTTTTGTTAATAAACAAATATTAGCCGTTAGGACGCGTTTTAATTTGCAAAGTGATTGTACTCATAATTGCGTATATTATTAATATTGTAAAACTGTAAATATGAAGAGAGCGGATAAGACATCGCTAGTTGCTAAATCAGATCTTCTTATTTGTGCTTAAGGATCCCAACAATAAAAAAGTCATTCGGAAAAACATTTTATTAATGTGGTTTTAAGAAAAGTAAGAGAGTTAGCAAAATTATTAATCGAAATTTAAAAAATTAACAATTCTATAATAAATTTATTGAGTGCCTTAAAACCATTCAATTAAGATCTTATGGCGGAGGCAACTAAAGTTGTAGATGACTGTGATGCCAAAAAGGATAGATTCGAAACCTTCTTTTGCTATGAATGTTTCAACTACTTTTAAACAATGCTGCAATATAGCCATTATGTTTGCATTGAAAAAACAAGGTCCTTACAATGAAATCAATACCGCAGAAACAGAAGCAGATCTTAAGACATTAATGCATCTTATACATGGTGTGTTCAAAAAGTATCGCGAATTTTGAATTTTCGCGAGTTACATATATTCCAATTTCGATTTTTTTGTGGCGTTATGTTGGTACATATGTCTCTCACTTATGCTGACAAGTTGGGCTATTTTGAATGTTCGGTTAATTGTTGACAGCTGCTTTGCTTGCACGTGTTTTGGTTCGTCTTCGATTTTTTCCTATTCAAAAAATGGAACAAGGAACCTGTATCGATTTTTGTGTGAAAAACGAAATTAAGTGCGCGGATGCATTCCGGGTGTGGACGGTGGCATATGGAGAAGCTACTTTGGACAAAAGCAACGTCTATCGGTGGTACAAAATATTTTTAAAAGGCCGAGAAGATGTGAATGACGAAGAGCGTGCCGGACGCCCGAGCACTTCAACAACAGACGAAAAAATTGATGAATTGAAGAAAATGGAGAGAGACTGGAGAGGACCTAGGCATATTGATTGGCTCGTGCCATTCGGTTTTAATCGATAATTTGTGGAAAATCAAAAATTAGCTTTTGCACCTCGATAACGCCCCTGTTCACACATCGCTGCTTGTACGCGACTTCTTGGCCAAAAACAACAGACCAATGATACCGCAGCCACCGTATTCCCCAGATCTGGCCCCCTGTGACTTTTTCTTGTTCCCGAAACTGAAGAGGCCCATGAAAGGACGACACTACGCCACGATTGACGAGATAAAGATGGCATCGAAGGAGAAGCTGAACAAGATACCAAAAAATGATTTTTGAAGTGCTTCGAAGATTTGTAAAAACGTTGGCACAAGTTGGCAAATAATATCCCAGAGGGATTACTTTGAAGGGGACAAAATAGATATTTACGAATAAATAAATAATTTTTGAAAATACACAAAATTCGCGATACTTTTTGAACACACCTCGTAGATGCAATTTTGCGACATGTCATCTCCAGTCAAGCTGCAACAGATTTAAACAAAAAGAAGTGGAATAAAATCACTATAGTCCCGTTAGCCAATGAAGCTGCAGCCAAAATCAAATCAGGGTACTACTGTTGCAACGTATATTCAGTTATTAGAAACCATTTATTGCAAAGTTTTATTATTTTTACAAAGTTCTCGAGGGATACCCAAGATTATCTGCACCCAAAAACCCAAAATCAATTTCGTCTACGCGACTCAGAAAACATTTAGCAACCTTTTTACAAATATTTAGCATAACTGAGAATGATATGAAACATTTAGCTACGTTTATGGGCCATACCGGTGACGTGCATAAAAAGGCATATAGATTGCCGGATTACGTGGCATCATCATTATCAGCCCATTTTCGTCAACTGCTGGACATAGGCCTCTCCAATTATTCGCCACTTAGTCTGCTCCTTGGCTTTCTGCTTCCATCCACTGCCCGCTGTCCTACGTATATCGTCACTCTATCGAGTCTCAGGGTGTCATACACTACGTTTCCCGATTCGTGGTCTCCACTCCAGATCACGTCTACCCCAACGGTCATCGGTTCCGCGATAGGTAAGGCCGGCCCATTGTTACTTCAGCTTGCTTATGCTTAGCTATGTCAGTGACCCTAGTTCTCCGACGGATTACTTAGTTGCGAATACGTACCCTCAGAGAAACCCCGAGCATAGCTCTTGCCATAGTCTGCTGAGCGACTTTAAGCTTGTAGACCGCCTTAGCTGTTAGTGTCCACGTTTCGGCACTGTAAGTCAAGACAGGTAGGACACACTGGTTAAATACTTTAGTCTTTAGACTCTGCGGGATGGGTGACGAGAAGACTCAACGTAGATTGCGGAATGCTACCAAGCCTAGCTGTATACTTCTCATAATCTCACAATCGAAATTGTTGTTTTCTAGTTCGTGCGTCTGTCCTAGGTAAATGTACTTATCAACAATTTCGAGAGTGACCCTATCTAAGGAAATCGGTCCCGGAGCAACGTGCTCGTTGCACATGACTTTAGTTTTACTCAAGTTCATCCGGAGAGCGATCCTATGAGAAGAAACAGCCGGTCCATGCAACATCCGTTGCAAATCCTCTATGGATTCAGTCGTTAAGACCATATCATCTTACGCGAATCTGAGATGAGCGCCATTGATGTTTATGCCATGACCAGTCCAATTCAGCGTCTTAAACATATCCTCTAGTGCGTTTGAAAACAATTTCGAAGAAATGACGTCCCTTTGTCTTACGCCTCGCTGCAGATGGATATGCCTTGTCTGCTGGTTTTGGACTCGGACTGCCTTTCTTGCGTTTTCATACAGACATCTCAGCATCTCAATATATCACTAATCGACTTGGCATCTCTGTAAAGACTCCAGAACAGCCCAGGTTTCGACCGAGTGAAAAGTTTTTCCATAATCCACAAACGCTAGGCATAGTGGTTGATTGTACTCTTTAGTTTTTTGTACAATTTGCCGCACGGTGTGGATATGATCTATCGTGCTGTACCCGCTTAGAAACCCGGCTTGTTCGGGGGATGGAACTCGTCGAATCATCATGCGAAGCGGTTTGTGATAACCCTTGAAAACAGCTCCTAGACATGGATCAGAAGAGATATTGGCCTATAGTTATTTAAGAGTGTTATATCTCCTTTTTTGTATAACACTATACTTCTGTGCCATGCCTTTGGAGTTCTCCCGGCAAAGAGAACGGTATTAAACAGCTCTTGAAGCTCCGTTACCAATAGAATTCCACCAGCTTTTAACGGCTCTGTTGTAATACCATCCTCATCCGCGACTTTTCTATTTTTAAGCTGTCCAAGGGCTAAAACAATTTCATCTAGATGGATATCAGGCAGTTCATCCGTATAGTGGCGGCTTAATTTGTCCTCTGTGTGTAGTGGTAGCATGCGATGCGTAAAATTCGGCGTAGTGGCTTTCCACTTCCGAGAGGATTTCCGGTTTGGACGAGTAACGACTTTCCCTTTAATGTGGCTAACTTCGTCAGGTGACTTTTTCCAAGAGGCTTAATAAACACTTTTGGACCCCGATTCTGCTCAATTGATTTTTGAGCGTATTAGCTAATCGGAGGTCGCGTCGTTAACCATCTTGGTAATTATTTTATTTAAAGCCTCTACTTCTCACGAAGTTAGCATAGGGTTCGTCGCTCTGCCATTAAAAGGAGAGTATCTCCCGAAAGCTTTGACTTTATGCCCTTACGTTGGATTTCGCAAATTTTTGTGCCCTCATTTCGAAGGACTCCTACTACTCGATCGAGTTTTTGGTCTACGTCATCTGTCGTTTCCAGAGTAGTGAATGGGTTTTAAGTTGTTTCTAGAATGTTACAGATCCAATTACGGTTTGGAGAACATTCAGACGGACTGTTGATTTCATCAAACGGACACGTTCCAGCTTTAGATAAATGTTCAGGGTGCCTCGTACCAACCTATGGTTGCTAATAGTCGGTGGTAAGCTCCGAGACATCCCTAAATAAACGCTTCTTGTCCGTAATAATAAAATCAATCTCATTTTCGTCCACCCACCGGGGCTTCGCCAAGTCCACCTACTTTGGGGCTGTTTCTTGAAAAAATTATTCATCAAAAACAACCCCTCCTTCTCGAGAAAGTCGACAAGCATTTGTCCGCACTCGTTCCTTCGACCCAAACCATAAGGTCCTACAACTAATTCAACACAATTTTACTCCCACTTAAGACTTAAAGTCCCCCATAACAACGTTGAAGTGGGCTCTAGAGGTATGGCGTAAGGCTTTTGTTATATCCTCATATTCTCGGGCATTCGATTCTATTAATATTCCTCTATTAATATCGAAGCTATCCTTCTACGGTTTTGGTCAAGATACTTTGAGATGGTTTTCCAGTTATCTGTATGATAGGATGCAAAAAGTTGAGTTGAGCTGTGAAGATGGAACTAGTAGCTTTTCTGAAAATTCCTCAATAACAAGGGGTGTACCACAGGGTTCTATACTTGGGCCAATACTCTTTGTACTTTATAGTGCTGACGTAGTCGAGGGTATCAAAAACTGCAATTTTGCAGGGTATCAAAGACTTGAACCGTATATTTACATGGACGAATATGCACACATTAGTTTTGAATCCCAGCAAAACTAAGTTTATTATCTTAGGTACAAAAATTCAAATAGATAAAATATCTAAAAGAAGACCAAACATTATAATCGGGGGTGCGAGTATAGAGCGGGTTTCAGAAGCACGTAATTTAGGGGTATTGATGGATGAAAGTCTCCGTTTTGAAAAGCATGTTATAAACAATATTCGTAACTGCTTTTACAGATTGAAAGTCTTGTACCGGATAAGAAACTCACTGAGTACCGAACTGAGAGTAATCGTTTGTGAAACCTTGGTACAATCGAAGTTGAACTATGCGGATGTTGTGATAGGTCCTAGATTACTAGCGCGAACAAAGCATATGATACAAAAAGTCCAAAATGCTTGTGCGCGCTATTGTTACAACATACCTTTCCGCGCTCACGTTACACCATTTATAAATAATTCCAATAGTCTGAAAATGGAATATCGCAGGCAGTTACATTTCGCTACTTTGTTATTTGGTATTATAAAATATAAAATTCCTCCATATTTGTACTCCAAGCTACGCTGGGCGTGTGATGAATCTTTATACGAACGCAGGACTAATACTCATGTGCTTAAGATGCATTCACATAGCACGGCCTGTTTTCGTGGCAGCTTTAAGTATAGAGCAACATTTTGTTGGAATAACACACCGCCCCCTCTACGTTCCATAAAATCTGTAGGCTATTTCCGTAAAAAGTTTTTACTTAATTTACAAAAACAAAATTTATTAGTTGCTTATACTTAGGCGTAAAGTTATTGGGGAATACAGCACTAAGTTATTACATTAATATCCTTTTGTATTATATTTTAGTTTTTGTTTTTATTATTTTTTATTCTATTTTAATTTTTTTGATTTATTTATTTATTACTACATTATAGATATATTACTTATTTTTTTATTTTACTGCGGTTGTGTTTGTTGTTGTGCCGTCCGCGAGTCCAGTACTCGGCGGCCACTGAAAATCAGTTTTGGAGCTTTGCTCCAATTACAGCTGAGTGGTCATCCTTTTTGGTGTCACACCACTGTACAAATCTTTACATATATACTAAATTAACTAGGTAAGGTTAATTGTTAGGTTTAAGATTATTCTGTTTAGTGGTTTTTACTTTTTTTGTTATTATTGTAATTTGTATCGTGGTGTGAGAACAAATAAAGTTTTTTTTTCTATTCTATTCTATTCTATATAGAGTTTCCACTACCGAATCCGATTATGACTCCGTGAGCGCGTTAGCTAATACCACCTTAAGGGTATACCATGCAGATATTTTCAGCACGAGATACGCAACCCACGGAGACACACTGATAGTTTCTAAAACGTTGTTACAAAGCCATAGCAAGTTTCAGCTTAACACATACACGCGCACACACGCAGCAAGCAACACAACAATAATACACACACACACACACGCACGCACGCACGCACGCACGCACGCACGCACGCACGCACGCACGCACGCACGCACGCACGCATGCACGCACGCACGCACGCACGCACACACACACACACACATCACACATCACATGGACTACACGCACCTACGCATGCACGCACGCACACACACATACAATACGCTCATTCACCTAATAATCTCAACTACTTCCCTGCAGTTCAAGTTTTTTCTGCGTTAGTAACATCACTTCCTGCCTATAAAAGCTTACTTTATTAGTTAACTGAATGACGAGGATACTAAGTTACTTACCTGTTCATAAAAGCTCACTTAGTAATAAGTAAACGACTATAAAAAATAAAAATAATAATATGATTCACGTGCCATATTTAAGTATTAGAAATCTGATGAAGTCAATGGAAGCCGTTAAGTCAATGTTACGCATAGGTTCATACAGCAGCAATATTCGGAAGTATTTTAGTTGAAACAAAGAATGGATGTAATAATGTCAATGTAATATCAACAACATATATTGAATAATATACAGAATCAAGTTAGATATAAATTAATTGGGAAGCGTGACAGCCTAAACAGTGTACGAAGTATATACAAAAATATACAATGTGCCACATTATTTCGACGACGAACGGAAGCGCTGAGTGATTGAGAAATTTATAAAATTGAATATCGGTATAATACTTTTAAATGGCATTTAAAGATGTGTAATGAAATAATACAGATTTAAAGGTATAGTATACGCAACAGGGTTCGAGTTTAAAATGACGCAAGAAGTCTTCTGCGATTTAAATATATACGAGGTGTGTTCAAAAAGTATCGCGAATTTTGAATTTTCGCGAGTTACATATATTCCAAATTCGATTTTTTTGTGGCGTTATGTTGGTACATATGTCTCTCACTTATGCTGACAAGTTGGGCCATTTTGAATGTTCGGCTAATTGTTGACAGCTGCTTTGCTTGCACGTGTTTTGGTTCGTCTTCGATTTTTACCTATTCAAAAAATGGAACAAGGATCGGAAGTATCGATTTTTGGGTGAAAAACGAAATTAAGTGCGCGAATGCATTCCGAATGTGGACTGTGGCATATGGAGAAGCTACTTTGGACA
Organism: Morpho achilles; assembly: GCA_947086495.1. Taxonomy (NCBI): domain Eukaryota; kingdom Metazoa; phylum Arthropoda; class Insecta; order Lepidoptera; family Nymphalidae; genus Morpho; species Morpho achilles. Next base: position 16,927,490 of record CAMTZB010000025.1, on the reverse strand, counting down.
AAAGTAACGTTTATCGGTGGTACAAAATGTTTTTAAAAGGCCGAAAAGATGTGAATGACGAAGAGCGTGCCGGACGCCCGAGCACTTCAACAACAGACGAAAAATTTATGAATTGAAGAAAATGGTATTGACCAATCTTCGAATCATCGATAGAGAAATTGCCGAGGACCTAGGCATATTGATTGGCTCGTGCCATTCGATTTTAATCGATAATTTGTGGAAAAACAAAAATTGGCTCTTGCACCTCGATAACGCCCCTGTTCACACATCGCTGCTTGTACGCGACTTCTTGGCCAAAAACAACAGACCAATGATACCGCAGCCACCGTATTCCCCAGATCTGGCCCCCTGTGACAGTTTCTTGTTCGCGAAACTGAAGAGACCCATGAAAGGACGACACTACGCCACGATTGACGAGATAAAGACGGCATCGAAGGAGAAGCTGAACAAGATACAAAAAAATGATTTTTTGAAGTGCTTCGAAGATTTGTAAAAACGTTGGCACAAGTTGGCAAATAATATCCCAGAGGGATTACTTTGAAGGGGACAAAATAGATATTTACGAATAAATAAATACTTTTTGAACACACCTCGTATATAAATACGTCTAGCCCGAACGCTTATAATGTAATCGGTCAGTGGTTAGCTCGGCGCGCTCCGCACCGCTCCGCACCGCACCGCACTCACCGACGACGTCCACGGCGCGGCCCGCGCTGCCGCAGAGGGCGCGCTCGGCGGCCGGGGCCTCCGCCGCGCCCGCCGCCTCCGCCGCCTCCGCCGCCTCCGCCGCCCAGCGCACGCACTCCTCCTGCGGGCGGCGCGCGTCAGCGGGGCCGGGGCCGGGGCGGGGGTCGGGCCGGGCCCGGCTCGGGGACACTCACCGCCACGGCGGCGTCCAGCGCGGCCTGCGGCAGCCGCAGCCGGCGGCGCAGCGCGCGCGGCACCCGCAGCTCGTCGTCAGCGCCGCCCACCAGCAGCACGCGGCGCGCACACCGCGCGCCCCCGCGCGCCGCCAGCTCGCACGCGGCGCCGCGCCAGCACCGCGCGCCGCCGCCGCCCACCACCGCCAGCATCGGCACGGTCGCCTCGTCGAGCAGGTCTTCGGGCCGGTCCCGCGCGCCCTCCGCCGTCAGCAGCGGCGGCGCCAGCAGCAGCAGGGCGCGCGCGCCGGTGGCGCCCGCCGCCAGCCAGGCGGCCAGCGCCGCGCCCGCGCCCGCCCCGCCCAGCACCACGGCCCGCCGGCCCGCCGCCGCCGCCGCCAGCAGCTCGTGCAGCGCCAGTCGCGCGTCAGCCGCCAGCGCCGCGCACCGGCGGTCGGGCCGCTCGGGGCGCGCGGCGGCCGGCGGCGGCGCCAGCTCGCGCGTGTGCAGCAGCGCCCGCAGCCGCCGCGTCCAGCGCCGGTCCAGCGCCGCGCAGCCGCCCGGCGCCCACGCCAGCCAGGGGCCCGGCGCCTCGGGACCCACGGGCTCTGCGGACGGTCGGACGGAGGTCGGGGCCGGCCGGGGTCGGGGCCGGCCGGGGTCGGGGCCGGCCGGGGTCGGGGCCGGCCGGGGCGCCCGACGACAGGACGTTCGCTGAGAGGAGGCGACCTTCAGGGTCGATCCTGAGTCCTTCTGCTCTCGCCGCTTACGAACGATTTAGCTCGCTCCGTTTATGATATTTGCGATATCGTGCCGTTCGCGGTCGCCAGCCGTCCGGCCGCCTCGCTATCGGCCAGGTAGGTCTCTCCACTGAGCCCACTCCAGAACACCTCTACACCGGCGGTATCACCCTGGAAAACAGCTCATAGATATGGCTCAAGAGAGAGATCGGTCGGTAGTTCTTCGAGAGAGTTTTATTTCCTTTTTTGAAGAACAGCACTCTCGCTCCACGCCTTCGGAGTTCTCCCCGAAAAGAGGGCAGAATTAATTATGAGTCGGAGCCGCTCGACTATCGGTTTTCCGCCTGCTTTTAGCGGCTCGATCGTAATTCCGTCCTCTCCGGGGGCTTTTCCATTCTTAAGCTGCTCCAAGGCAGGGTTGTTTCTTGAAGAAAGTGTTCATACAGAACGACCCCTCTTTTTCTAGGAAGTTGACGAGCATTTGCCCCCTAAGACCGTGTGGTCCTACGACCGATTCGCCGCTAATACGTACTCCCATTTTTGCGTTGAAGTCTCCCATGACATTTCCTCTACTTCATCATCGAGTGTGACGAGGTCGGCGCGCAGACCTGGACAACCTCGAGGTTATATCTCTCGGTCAGTCTGATGGCAAAGTAAGCTACCCTCGTCGACACACTGGAGATTTCTAAAAAGTCGTCAGGGAGAGCCCTTCGAACCGAGAAACCGACCGTGTGATTCTTTCAATATCCACTCACCTCCGAGCGCGTCGAGCGGGTCCGCGGGCGGCGGCGGCTGCGGCGGCAGGCGCTCGGCCAGCCGCGGGGCCGCGCGCCGCAGCTCGGCCAGCGTGTCGGCGTACAGCGGGCGCAGGTCGCGCGGCAGGCGGGCCGGCAGCGCGCCCAGCAGCCAGGCGGCGGCGGCGGGCCAGTGCGGGGCCAGCGCGCGCCGCAGCCGCCGCGCCGCGCCCGCCGCCGCCTCGCGCCGCGCCCACCGGCCGCGCGCGCCCGCCGCCCGCTCCAGCCGCAGCGCGCGCAGCACGCCGGCCGCGGCGGCCGCCAGCCGGGCGTGCGCCGCGCCGGGCGCGCTCGCGCACAGCCGCTCCTCCCACTCGTCGTCGGGGTCGTCGTCGCCGTCGTCGCCGTCGCCGCCGTCGCCGTGGCCGCCGCCATCGCCCCGGCCGCCGTCGTCGCCGTCGGCCGGCAGGGCGGGCGGCGCGCGCGGCTCGGCCAGCACGTCGGGCGCGGCTGGCGCGGCTGGCGCGGCTGGCGCGGCGGGCGGCGCGGGCGCCAGCAGCGCGCGCAGCAGCGGGCTGGCGGGCGGGCCGAGCGCGCGCGCGTACGAGTGCTCGCCCCAGACGCCGGCGCGCGCCTCCTGCCGGACGCGTCAGTCGGAACTCGCATGGTATTTTTAGTGTAGGAGTCCGATCGCTATTCGATCGAAACGACTTACTTACTCTTCTCGTAATTTAAATGCAATATATAAAAAACCTAAAATTGATCTTTTTTACGGTAGTGCGAACGGTGTACGCCGAGATTTGACCGTTAAGCTTTTTCGTCCAGGGGAAAAGGTTTAGCGGCCAAATTTCGACGTTAACGCTACTTACGCGTACCTAACTGCAACTTTTAGTAATATTTACTGGTATCTAAATTTTAATTTGTTTACCGATCTGTGGAAGCCTAACACAAACAAACAAACTTCGTAGGTTAGCTGGCAGAGATCTCTATCATAGGGATAAGTTGACCTTTGTACACTTTTTTTTTACCAATAATGTTTTTTTTCCTACATTTTTCATGGTACATAAATAAATAAATAAATAAAATAAATACAAAGTCGCTTTCCCAGTCTGTGCTTATATCCCTATGTATGCTTAAATCTTTAAAACTACGCAACAGGTTTTGAGGCGGTTTTTTTTTTTAATTAATTGACTGTGATTAAAGAAGAAGGTTTATATGTATAATAACATTCAATACGGAGAAGAGAAATAGTATAATTTTTGATGTCGTAAATAATTACATTTTTTTCCGCTTACATTACAAACGCTACATTACAAACAAACAAATTTTTAAGTTCGTTATAGAGTTTAATAAACCTAACTTTGTAAAGAGGCAAACACAAAAGGTACATACAAAGGCCACAAACTAACAATTTAAGTCAACAATATATTATCAGTGTGTGGCTTTTGTACGTACCTTGCCTTAAATTACATGGAATGGAATGGTGACAGACCTATGGACTTCCATCTATTACTGTGTAAGTACGCACCTCCTCTCCACTGATAGCCCTAACGTGTGCCACCAGTTTCTCGTGGAGAGTCATTGCATCCATTTCTCGCTGAGCCTGTTGGAGAATCGTTCACTGTAATGGTATTGTTATAAAATAAAAACAAAGTAATTCACAATTCATATTTTTATTTCAACTCACAATTTTCACTCGAACATGTTTGTTTCAATTGTTGAATTGAAATATGTTAGTTATTGTAAGCATTTAATGCTGAGCATGATATGAACGGTCCCTTACGCTAAATCACTAAATATTATAAAACAAAGTTCTTTGTTTGTCCATATATACCTATGTATGCATAAAACTTTAAAACTACGCAACAGATTTTGATGTGGTTTTTTTTAATAGATAGAGTGATTCCAGAGGAAAATTTGTATGTATAATAAAAATTCAATATGGTTAAGAAAGATACTGTAATTTTTGAGGTTACTGTAAATAATTACATTTTTTTCCGCTTACATTGCAAATGCAGGCTAAACCATACAAGATTTATCAAAATGATGTACTAAGTATTTGTACACCTTGAAAAGGTCTACAGAAAAGTCAGTCTACAAAAAATATGTCTATCTCTTATGGATAACCCACTATAGCATTTTTTGTCATTTACTTTTTACGAAAAATAATGCCTTTTTTTTGAAGCAATTTCTATACAATACAGCATTAATCCTTATATAATTAAGTACCTTAAATAAATAGTTGATTTAATATAGATCAATATGGCCGTTTATAGCATGTAATTTAAGTGAATATTTTCAGAAATATCACAGATTTAGAATGCCGCGCTTCGCCCTATAACACTTCGACTTTAGCAGCTATGTCACTCTTTCAAGAATTTGTTTAAACACATTCTGTTAATTATTGTAAAAATCAAAAAAACATAGGGAAAATGTAAAAATAAATAAGTAAGAATGTATTTGAATTTAGATATTCCAGAGATAGCAGGAAATCTTCTTGGTATAGGGAAAGGAAATTGTTTTTCTCCAAATTTAACTCTTGCGGGCCACAGGCAGTAATGAATAAATCAAAACTAATGGATGGATTTTAATTATTTTTTTTACACTGACTGACATGGGATATATATTTTATACCCGTGCGAGGCAGGGGCAGGCCGCTAGTAATGTACATAAATGAACTATTAGGAGTATATAGAGAGATATTAACAAAGTATTATTATAAAGTTGTAATAATAAAGAGTATAACATAGAGTTAATATAATAAACCAGCGTAACGGAAACCAGCATAAATAAAAAAATGACTATTATTTCTGGGACCCTCTCACTTACAGTCATCTGTCTATGACTCCCCTGCTAGTATAATAACTCCCACTAGTTGTGCAAAACTGATGCATCAATGATGGGTTCAGCTAGTCAATTATAATTTTCTTTTAAAGGAATTAAGATAAATGTTGACTCCATTTTTATATTTAATCGTCCACTACAACTTTGAGGAAAGCACGCAGAGCACTGACTTTACACATTAAGTAGTTAATATCGGTACTCGGTACTCTATCCGTATTTTTAATAATAAACTGAAAAGGTAAATTTAAAGCTGGTTTTTTCAAGACAAATATCAGCCATGTTATAACCTCGAGGTGCCACACACCTGTGTGACACTACAATATTATAGCGTAGATATTGAATGTCTGTTCTGATTGTATGGACAACGGGAGTTAACAATCTTCAAATGTACATATCGGCACCAACCTCGTCACGGGCGGACTGTCCGGCCAGCACTTCCGTCGCCATCACTGTAGACGCCGCGCAGCGATTGCCGTCTCGACGTTATAGTAACATTACATTAAATGGACAGATATTCGAACACTGTTATATGATTTTGTAAAACTGAATTTATAAATTAACGAGCCGAAATTGAAAATTCCGAAATCATACAAATTTATCAATCATTTTTGCCAGTTTTTAATCCACCTAAGAAGGAATAAACTATATAATAAGTAATTATTTAGAATATCGTATAGTTTAACTATAATAACACAACACGGCGCAAAATTGAAAATAATCATAAATAATACAGAAAAAATAAAATAGACAACATATACCACAGACTAGTCATCGACGGTTGCCTAATGCCTTTATTACGTTAGTTCTTATATTACAGTATATTATCTATGTTTGTAACATTAGATTTGTCAGTACCACATGACTAGTGATACTTTACTGCATAGATAATACACTATATAGGATACTTTACTGAATCATTTTATTTACGAATTTTTATATTATTATTATTTATTTTTTTAGTTTGTTTTATACGCTATAAAATGCTACCTTCAGTGAGTGTAGTGTCGCCATCTTCTGGGAAAGGTACCACTAGTCTAGACATTGACAGCTGGCGTATCTATTTCATACCTACCATAGATTACCAACTATAAAACAGATCCGGATCAGGGATCACTCCATCTGTGAGTGTGGTCTGGATTCATCCAGACCACACTCACACACTCACAGAGTCTCGTGCGTACGCGCGCAGTGAACGGACGCGAATTGTGAACGTTATTGCTGCGCGTATCGTGTGAGACGCTAAGTTCGCCAGTTTCGGTTATCGCCCCTGCACCCCTGCCCCCGGCGTCAGTTGTACTCGCCGCGATCCGTGTCGCGGCTTGAGGAAGCGGTCGGCAGCGCATCGCGTGCACCTGCTTCGCCGAAGCTGTCCGGACACAGCGATCTACACCACCTTTCATTGGAGCCCGCCGCCGCGTCCACACCGCATCCCCGGCCGCCATCAGAAACAGTAATGGCGCCTAAACCACCAATTGCCGAGGCGCTGAGAAGCCGCGGCCACCAAGTAGCTATGCGAGAGGCGGAGCCACAAGCGCCGCAATACCCATCGTACCCCCCGCCACCCCCCACACAGGACTCGGGCATAAACAACATTGTCCGGGTCCTGATTGAGGCGCTTATGGCGGCGCTTACGACCTATCTGGCTACCAGGGACGTCGTCGGCGCTATCACGGCGGCTATCACCCAATTCGGACGGTCTTATCAATGACCCTCCGAATTTTATACTGGAATCCGGGCGGCATAAGAGGTCACGTCCGTGAGCTAAGTCTACTCGCCCAGTCGCAGGACGTCCATGTTATCCTCCTGGGCGAAACCAAACTTACGGACAGCGTCGAGCTCCGCGTGCCCAACTACTTCGTGTATCGCCGCGACGAAGTCTCTCCCCGGGGCCACCCGTACAGAGGTACGGCCGCTCTGGTGCGGAGGGACATCATACACGAGGAGTTGGAGCACACCCCATTCACCAGCACTCGCACACAGGGAGTGCGAGTCAGCGTGGGGAATGAAGAGCTCCGCATTTATGCCGCCTACAAACCACCCGGACTGACCTTTTGCAACACTGATGTCGGGACCATCTTCGCACAGCAGGGACCCGCAGTGATCGTGGGCGATCTCAACGCGAAACATCACGCGTGGGGATCGCGAATCATCACTGCGGTCGGGAGGCACCTGCACGAAGATAGCGTGAGGAGCGGGTACGGTGTGGTGGGGCCGGGAGCGCCGACCCACATACCCACTGACCCCCGCGCCCAGCCGGATGTCCTCGACATAGTGTTGCACCACGGACTCGACCACCCATTTGATGTTGAGGTCCTCTACGATCTCGACACTCAACACCTACCGGTTTTGGTCACCCTTGCCACCCAGGGAGGCTTCCTAGTGCCCCGCCCGCCGCGGACGCGGACGAACTGGGAGCGCTACACCGCCGAGCTTGCCGGGCTTGAGCTAGCAGGCCCGATTACCACCCCTTCGGAAGTCGACGATGCTGCTGCGCTCGTCATGGAGGCTATCATTGCCGCCAAAGCAGCAGCCACCTCCACCACGTCGACTCCATCGGACACCAACCGAAGGAAGGACCTGCCGAGCTCGCTCCACTGCATGCTCAGACGGAAGCGCACCCTGCGCCGCCTATGGGCCCGCACTCGTTGCCCCAGGGTGAAGGCTGACCTGAACCGGCTTGCAGAGAAGATCGCACGTGCCATAGTCGCTCTCGACGAGGCGCGGTGGGAGTATACCGTCGATCGAGCGACGGAACATGACACAGCGCTGTACTCTCTCTGCAAGCAACTTACCGGACGTGACACCCCCGTTTACCCCTTGCTCGATGCATCGGGTAAACGCACCTATGCCGCCAAAGATCGTGCTGAGATCCTGGCGGCTCACCTGGAGAAGACCTTCACGCCCAACGCCCCCAACACCTCCAACCTCCACGTCATCCGTCATCACGCGGCTGACCAGGACAAACTGGAGGTTCCTGTCGGCCCCTATACCGCCGCTCCGGGGAGAGGACTTCATCTCCCTGTCAGAGCTGCGGTCGGTCGCTGCTCGCCTTGATAAGCGAAAAGCGCCAGGACCCGACGGAATCACCAACGCCGCGCTGATGCTTCTGCCCCGAACGGGTCTCGTAGCGCTCACGAGACTGTTCAACGGAGTACTCCGCACCGGTCACTTCCCAGAGGCGTGGAAGACCGGGAAGATCATCGTTCTTCCCAAGCCGGGGAAGGACCGCCGCCTGCCTGGAAGCTACCGGCCGATCACCCTGCTCTCGCACATAGCCAAGCTGTTCGAGCGTCTGCTGCTGCGTCGAGTCACGCCCCATCTGCCCCTGCGCGAGGAGCAGTATGGATTCCGCAGCGGCCACTCTACGACGCTCCAGCTGGCGAGGGTCATTAACCAGCTGACCAGTGAGCTGAACAACGGGTGTTACACCGTCGGGGTCTTCCTCGATATCGAGAAGGCCTTCGATCGTGTGTGGCACGCCGGGCTCCTGGCCAAGATTCTGGATACCACCATGCCGCCTGCTTATGTGCGAGTGCTGGCGTCATTCCTCAGCGGCCGTAGCTTTTACGTGGCAGTGGATGGTGCCGAATCCCAACCACGCACCATCCAAGCCGGAGTACCCCAGGGCAGCTGTATATCGCCGCGCTTATACGCGGCGTATACGGATGACATCCCCACCCTGCGCCACCATCTGCGGGAAGGGGAGGAGGACGTGCTGTTGTCGCTATTTGCTGACGACAGCGCGTATTTCGCGTCGTCCTACCACCAGATCGTCGCCACAAACCGCATGCAGCGTCTGCTGGACTTGTTGCCGGAATGGCTGGACAAGTGGAGGATGGCCGTCAATGTCGGGAAGACGGCCGCTCTGCTCACTAGCCGCTCCAGGCCGCTACGCCAACTCACTCTGCGAGGCCAGGACGTAGAGTGGAAGACCACAGTGAGGTTTTTGGGGTGTGAGTTGGACCGCAGCCTGCGCATGGTCCCCATGGTTAGCCGTGCCGTGGGCCAAGCTGCTGCTGCCAGGTCCCAGCTCCACACGCTGTTCACATCCCATTTACCTGTCAACACCAAACTGCGAGTCTACGGTGCCTACGTCCGCTCGCGCTTGACGTATGCGGCACCCGCCTGGTACGCGCTATGTTCGGCGTACCAGAGGCGAAGGCTTCAAGTCCAGCAGAACCGCTGCCTGCGACTGATCGTAGGAGCCCCGAGGTATGTGCGGAACGACGTCGTGCACAGAGATACCAAGATGCCGACCGTGGAAGAGTTCGTTCGTCGCCTTGCGCGCCGACTGTTTGCGCGAGCGGACAACACCGCGCACGTTCACCTCCACGGCATCGCGCCACTCCACGCACGACCACCCGAGGGGCGTTCCCTGCCTCGCGAGCTTCTGCGATCGCCGTCACCGCGGCCCGACGCGGACGACGATGGTGACGATGAGGACGACGCGACGGGCGAAAGGGCGATACCATCGGATTTGACACCACTACCGGATTTGACACCACCACCTTCTTTGACACCACCACCGACGTTGATACCACCACCGGAGATGACACCACCAGAAAACGACATCGCGGTCTGGGAGCTAACATTCCCAGACCCCCCCGAACCAGAGATCCCGTAGGTCACCTAGGTGACCTGGGCCTACATGCCCGAACACAGTCCAGGCTACAAAGCCTGCGAGGACCGGCCCGGGCAAAGAGGTTCGCCTCGAGGCCCGTACCCCGCCTACCCCTCAAGGGTATGCGAGAAGACCCCCCTGCTACACTCACAGAGAAACAGAACCTTCAGGTTCTGTTTCTCATATCCTTCTCAGCTGTCCTAAACTCCTTTATCCTCTCTATGATGTTCTCCCATCCAAATTCCCTCGTCCAGTAAATGTTGCATGTTTGTTAACGTCTGTGTTTAGTCCATACTGTAGATTTTTATGTAAATATATTAAATACTAGCGGCCTGCCCCTGCTTTGCACGGGTATAAAATATATATCCCATGTCAGTCAGTTAAAAAAAAAAGATTAAAATTGATCCAGTTGTTTTGATGTATTCATTACTGCCCGTGGCCGTAGCGTTAAATTTGGAGAAAAACAATTTCCTTTCCCTGTACCAAGAAGATTTCCTGCTATCTTTGGAATATCTAAATTCATATAGTACATTATTACTTATTTACTTTTTATATATGTATTTTATTTTTACAATTAATTACAGAATGTCTTTAAACAAACTCTTGAAAGAGCGACATCGCTGCTAAAGTGTTGTAGGGCGAAGCGCGGCCTCCTCACGGCATTTTAAATCTGTAATATCTCCGAAAATGTTCACTTAAATTACATGCTGTAAACGGCCATATTGATCGATATTAAATCACCTATTTATTTAAGGTTCTTAATTGGATAAGGAATAATGCTGTATTGTATAAAAATTGCTTTGAACATAAGGCATCATTTTTCGTAAAAAGTAAACGACAAAAATGCTTTAGTGGGTTATCCATAAGCGATATACATATACCATCGCGGACTTTTCTGTAGACCTTTTCAATGTGTACAAATACTTAGTACATTATTTTGATAAATCTCGTAGGGTTTAGCCTGCGTTTGCAATGTAAGCGGAAAAAATGTAATTATTTACAGAAACCTCAAACATTACAGTATTTCTCTACTCCGTGTTGAATGTTATTATACGTACAAACCTTCCTCTGGAATCACTCTATCTATTAAAAAAAACCGCATCAAAATCTGTTGCGTAGTTTTAAAGTTTTATGCATACATAGGGAAATATGGACTTTGTTTTATAATATGTAGTGATTGTTATTTTCCTCGCTAGAGAGCTCCGATCATAAATGCGTCCGATCGCTGCTAAATTCAAATGGTTAAAGGGTGAACCGCGTTTTTTTTTTCATATTTGACTAATGCTGTTAGCCCTAATGACTTTGACAGCGTCACCGATAAGACGGGCGAGCGCGGAAGCATCGCTGAGAGGCGAACCGCGACCTCCGACGCGCTATTTATAGGATCGCGGCGCGGCCCCTGCATTTTAAATCTGTAATATCTTCGAAACTGTTTATTTAAATTACATGCTGTAAAGTGTCATATTGATCAATATTAAATAAACAATATATTTAAGGTTCTTAATTGGATAAGGATTAATGCTGTATTGTATAAAAATTGCTTTGAACATAAGGCATCATTTTTCGTAAAAAGTAAATGACAAAAACTGCTATTGTGGGTTATCCATAAGAGATATACATATACTATCGCGGACTTTTCTGTAGAACTTTTCATGGTGTACAAATACTTAGTACATCATTTTGATAAATCTCGTAGGGTTTAGCCTGCGTTTGCAATGTAAGCGGAAAAAATGTAATTATTTACGACATCACATTAGAAACCTCAAAACTTACAGTATTTCTCTACTCCATATTGAATGTTATTAGACATGTAATCCTTCCTCTAAAATCACTCTATATATTAAAAAAAAAACCGCATCAAAATCTGTTGCATAGTTTTAAAGATTGAAGCATACATAGGTATATACGGACATAGGAACAGACAGAGAATGCGACTTTGTTTTATACTATGTAGTCATATTAATTATTTTTACAATTGATTAGACAATGTCTTTACATACAACATTCATAGCTTTCTTATCATTAGACAATATAAACTTGAAAGAAGGACATTTAGTTGCGCCTCCGGTCGCTGCTAAATTCGAAGTGCTTATAGGTCTAAGCGCGGCCTCCTCGCGGGATTTTAAATCTGTAATATCTCCGAAAATGTTCACTTAAATTACATGCTGTAAACGGCAATATGATCTATATTAAATCAACAATTTATTTAAGGTACTCAATTGGATAAGGATTAATGCTGTATTGTATAAAAATTGCTTTGAACAAAAGGCATCATTTTTCGTAAAAAGTAAATGAAAAAAACTGCTATTGTGAGTTATCCATAAGAGATAGATATATACTATCGCGGACTTTTCTGTAGACCTTTTTAAGGTGTATAAATACTTAGTACATCATTTTGATAAATCTCGTAGGGTTTAGCCTGCGTTTGCAATGTTAGCGGAAAAAAATGTAACCGCATCAAAATCGGTTGCGTAGTTTTAAAGTTTTATGCGTACATACGGAAATATGGACTTTGTTTTATAATATGTAGTGATAATAAATTGAAATTGTAATATATAGTTGTAAATAGTTTCAATATTATTATTTTACTTTGTCACTAATTGTTACAGGTGATGGGTTAATATTCGGAAGTTCCCACTATTTGTAAAATAGTTATACAATCTTTGAAATTTTTTTATATATTGTTTGAAATAACGGTTAACCGTACAATCTCCTATGTGTGTACTTCATCCTACATGACATTGGCAAAGTAATCTGTGCCCAGTTGGCACGCCTGAAAGCCAAATTTTTAAAAGAAGAAGAAGAACTATAAAACAGTATATTTGTTACGGTGTTTTATGTGTTTTACAAGAAATTAATACTTTTATCATAGAGGTAAAATGACTCTTTAAACAAAACAATCGTAAAGGAAGGAAAAGGAGGAGAGCGGAAGTTATAGCATAGGACGTGAAATTAGCTGTGGTGAGGTGTGGTGTGGTGCGGAGAGGAGCGGTGCGATGAAGAGCGGTAGCGCAATCTGATGAAGTCGTTAATTACGGGCGGAATTGACGAGTTGTTGAAAAAGAATAAATGGGTTTGATTTCGAGAATATTCTGTCTTTATTCTAATAACAATTACTAATAACTAAGTAATTCTGTATTTATTGAGCAAATATAAAAAAAAAATAGTCTTCGTTATTGATATTAATACTTTTTATTTTGGATCTCCGCAAAGGGACACCTCATTCTAAAGACATTATTACTTCATAACATGATGGCTCTTACCTTATAAATTTTGGGTTTTTCTTTATATTTCGCTGCAGCGGCGGGTGAGAAATCAAACACCACTTCGAGTCCTATCTTTAATATATACAAAAAGGAAATACATTAACGAGGGCGGGGCGAGGCGCGGGGCGAGGCGCGGGGCGGGCGGCGCGGTCCTTGACATAAATAATATAATATAATATGAGGGAACGAATTTATACAGAACAAACGACCCGGTGACGTCACGGAGGGGATGCCGGAGTTCCGTTAGTCTCCGTGTCGCGAACAGCTCGAGCCGACGACGCATCAGTTCCACGATACGAGACCACCGCGACCGCCGGCCCCGCGCGCGCCCGAGCGACAAGTTCGGTGTCGAGGAGCGACATGCCGCGAACGGGGCCCGACAGAGCCGGCAGCTCTGGGACGCGAGGGGGGCTCCCGGGCGCGGTCGGCCCGCACCGCTAGTGGCGGCGGTCGGCAGCGGCCGGCCCGCACCGCTAGTGGCGGCGGTCGGCAGCGGCCGGCCCGCACCGCTAGTGGCGGCGGTCGGCCCGCACCGCTAGTGGCGGCGGTCGGCAGCGGTCGGCCCGCATCGCTAGTGGCGGCGGTCGGCCCGCACCGCTAGTGGCAGCGGTCGGCCCGCACCGCTAGTGGCAGCGGTCGGCCCGCACCGCTAGTGGCAGCGGTCGGCCCGCGGCGCTAGTGGCGGCGGTCGGCAGCGGTCGGCCCGCACCGCTAGTGGCGGCGGTCGGCAGCGGTCGGCCCGCACCGCTAGTGGCGGCGGTCGGCGGCGACTGACGGCTGCGACAGGTGCGACAGCGCCGAGTGCGCCGACGAGCAGATATCCTGGAACGGTGGATTCACACTGAGTGACGGACGGCCGGACCGGGAGCCGGGAGCCCGGAGCCCGGAGCCGGTCGCACCTGGTACGAGAACTGCGGGAAGTGCTCCTCCTGGATGTGAGCGAGGCCGGCGTCCGCGTCGGGCGGCGTGAGCTCCACGGACTCGCCGGTGAACTCGGAGTCGAAGTAGCGCGTGTCCGTGTCCGAGTCCACCTGCGGCTTGAAGGGCGGCGGGATCTTCTTGGCCAGCAGGTCGGCCCAGTTGATGGCCGCGAAGAAGGGGTGCTGCATGATCTCGGCGGCGTCGTCGGGCCCGGCGCCCAGGCGGCGCGCGGGCTCCTTACACAGCAGCGCGGCCAGCAGCGCGCGGCACGGCGCCGACAGCGCGCGCGGGAAGCGCACCTCCTCCTCCAGGATGAGCGCGAACAGCACGTCGTGGTCGCGGTTGTAGAAGGGCAGCCGGCCGCAGACCATCTCGTACAGCACCACGCCCGTGCCCCACCAGTCCACGGCCGGCCCGTAGTCCGTGTCCTCCAGCACCTCGGGCGCGAGGTACTCGGGCGTGCCGCAGAACGTCTTGGTGGTGCGGCCGTACGTGATGTTGACCTTGCACAGCCCGAAGTCGGTGATCTTGATGTGGCCGTCCTTGTCCAGCAGCAGGTTCTCCAGCTTCACGTCGCGGTAGATGATGCCCTCAGAGTGCAGGTAGCCCAGCGCGGACACGATCTCCGCGCCGTAGAAGCGCATGCGCTCCTCGCTGAACGAGCGCACGCGCGTCAGGTGGAAGAACAGCTCGCCGCCGTTGGCGTACTCCATCACGAAGCACACGCGGTCCGCCGTCTGGAACGAGTAGCGCAGCGCCTGCGGGCGAGGGGGGGGAAGGGGTGAGGGGCCCGGTCAGCGGGGGCCTGCGGGGCGCCGCCGGCCGGGCCCCCGCCACGTGCCGCCACCTACCGTCAGGAACGGGTGCTTGGCCTTCTTGAGCACGTGGTTCTCGGTGATGGTGTGCGCGACCTCGTCCTTCTGGATGATGAGGTTCTTCTTGAGGATCTTCATGGCGTACAGTTTGCCGGTGCCCTTCTCCCGGCTCAGGACCACCTTGCCGAAGGTCCCCTTCCCGAGCACCTTCACGAATTCGAACTTCTCCAACGTCTGCGCGAACAGATTACTTCGGAAATAAATAGTTAGTAAGGTACGGTAACGCTACGGTAGGAATGGAAACAGAACCTTAACAGACGATCGAACCACCGTTACTTGGAAAAACTTTAAAAGTTAAATATGCTGATAATTTAGACATAACCTATTATCGTGGAATTGTGAACGGTCACTTATCTAATGATTCTACGTAGGAAATTCCTATTAGAATAGATAGAACCAATATTCTCTGTAATAATCAATCCCCGACACGGAAAAGTAAAAGTGAGACAGTATATAAAATAGATATTTCCAGCGATACGAGAGAACCATGGACGGAGGCGATGTGGAGGTGGAGCTGAGAGTTAAGTGGCCGGGTGTGGAGAGGCAGAGCAGAACTGAATGACGAGACGGAGGAGCGGGCGCAGGATATGTCGGCGAGTCGAAAGTAAACTTGCCAATTCTAGGTTATCAACGACACGACTATAACAAACAAACAAATGAACTATGTATAATTCAATTCTGCCTGACGTCAACTTACCTTAGTAGTATTTTACGACACCTCGGTAAGAAAGAGGGCGGTCTATTCTATTAAGTCCGATACCACGTTGCGTAATGTAGATAGAAGAGATATATTTATTAATGAATTAATTATTTATCTGTTACTAAACACTATACTGTTTTAAAGTATTAAAAAATATAATTAATTAATACCTTATTACATGATAAAGCCACCTGCTGTGTGACTGCGGTGTCTGTGTCACTTGGGGCTTCAGACAGCAATCATATACAAATATAATAACAATCATATACTATCTCAATAACAGAATAATTATGTTAATTTTTGGTCCCGTAGCGTACAGCTTGCTGCAGTTAGCTACAGTTATATGGAGTGTAACAAATGTATATAATGTTGAAGATGCATTCACAAAACATATAAACAACAACAACAACTGACCACACTTGGAATCAAAATGTTAACTCTTCATATGCCGAGACAATGTAAGAAAATCTCCATATCCAGTTGTGAAAACTGAACATTTTAAATGCAATTATATTTGCATACAAATGTCAAAAACATTAAACCTCTACATATAAACTAGTGTAAGAACATTTATATTTATGAATTACACTATCATATTTATAACAATTGTCAAGAACTTCTTAGATATATTATTATAACAGTTGCAGCGGTTTATTTATTTTATGAAAGGGAAACCAACAAAAGTTCTATAATAACTAGTTTTAACATATAAAATATAATATAAAAGTAATTTTAGTTCAAGCACCCCCATTCATAGGACAAAACAACATTCAAATTCAAATTTAAAAAACTGTACTTCTCGCCTTCACTTATATGTAAAAAAAAGTACAAAGAATTAAAATAAAAGTCAAGATACAACAAAAACAAGATATGAAAAATAAGAAATAAGATACCAAGAAAGACAGAAAAATAGAACAGGTCACAAAATGGTAGACCACTCACTTCATTTAGTGTTATAACAATAATAATAAAAACATTTACATTGGTTCCGTTAGTTAATAAGTATTTTAGGTAAGTTAGTAGTATATATTAAAGTCCCAACTAGAATACTAAGCAGTTCTAATATAATATGTTTAATATTTCAAAATTATAAATATATAAATATATATATGTCGGTATTGCATTGTATGCCCGTATTGCATGCCTTATTGCAATGTAAATATACAAACTAATAGAGTATTCTTTCCTTTCTAAAAGAGTATAAAGAGATTTAAATGGACATTACTTATTCTGAAGAGCTGGTATGGATGTCGTCGAAGTACTCACCACAGAATAATAGCTGCTATGTCATCACTGAGCTGATAACGTACATTGTAATTAAGATGCAGCATTAGTTTAATGTCAAATAAGAATTAAAGATTCACTCACAATACGGCGTGGATCTCTGAAGCTGGTGCCCAGCTGTGCTATATCATGGTCGTCACAGTCGGCCGGGGCCGCTGGCGCCGCGCCGGGCCCCGCGCCTGGCTCCCCCGAGCCGCTCAGCGCGCTGAGCTGGGAGGACACGTAGCGGATGGCCGCCACCCACTCCTCACTGCAGACATATACAGCCAACGTGTATGTAATATGTAATCGTATATAGTTTTACTCAAACAACACAAACCCATGAATATGGTCATAAACACGAAGGATATATTAGGCAAATGTATTAAATAGATAAAAAGATATAAATTAATTTTCACTCGTCTAATTCAATACACTGTCGTTTACAATAATGATAGGAAATGGACTAAGTTTGCTGACTGATGGCTAAAAGAATCGCTAGAGTACTGAGGGGACGACGGGGCCGGGACTCACCGTTCCTTCTCGGTCTCCACGGCGAAGTTGCGCTCGATGACCGTGGTCCACTGCAGGCCGCGGATCGTGAAAACGTAGGAGCGCGGCTTGTCCACGGCCATGATCTGGCAGTCGCGCACCGTGAACTTGTTGAGCGGGTCGCGGTAGTTGTTGCGCTCGGGCTGCGCCTTGAAGCCCACCAGGTCGCCATTGTCGAACAGGATGAAGTAGCGGTCGCGCCAGTTGCGGATGTGCTCGCCGCGCTTCAGGAGCCAGCCCTCCTTCACGATGGCGCCGGGCGCCGCCTCCGCCATCCGCGCGCCGCCCGCCCGCGCTGCGAGGACTGTTTGATAACAAATCGCCCCCGACCAGCTCGCCGCGCGCTCGGCCCGCGTCCGCGTACCGCCGTCGCGACCGCGTTTCACCTGTGCCGGATCGCCCTGCGGCCGCGACCACCGAACATTTTCCGCTCCGTGAGAAGATAGGCGGACCGATCGTGAGATTTTTCCGTTTAGAGAACCAAGGGAATTAGCGACGTAGCCTCGCGGTAACGTTATGATGAAATACGAGAGTCGCTTCGGGGTGTCACTCGGTGCGAAACGACTACCGCTATTCTAAACGGGAATCGCCTAGGAGTGAAGGAGAAGTCCGAACGTACGAATGAAACGAATGGGACTACTTATTTTAGAAGAATAATATCCTATTTTGACAAAATAGTTCTATCGGTCTGCCACCAGGCGAGCAAACGGAGCTGTCGCCCGTCGTACGTTACGATTCACGCTATATGCGTTTCGTGAAGTTATTATAATATAATAACATGATAATAATTATATGGCGCTTCTACTACCTATTATACTAAATAATCAAATTTTATTTTAAGAAATATTTCGTCTTTTTTAACAAATTCTCAAGTAAAAAAGGTTTCTTGAAATAAATATAACTAGCTCGATACCTTACAATTCCTATCGATTATGATTTTTTTTTATAAATGCTATACGATACTTATACGACTTCCTTCCTTTGCGTACTAAGATAATGCTATCACAAACCTTGCTACTCCCTCTTCTCGACTATGCTGACGTTTGCTACCTAGATGCATCCGAGGAGCTATTAGACAAATTAGATCGGCTTCAGAATTTGTGTATCCGTTTTGTGTATGGTTTGCGCAAGTTCGATCACGTGTCAGATTTTCGTCGTCAATTAGGGTGGCTTCCTATTCGCTCTCGCCGGAATGTTCATATATTAACCGTTCTTTTTAAAATATTAAATGGTCTATCTCCCAACTACTTGCAAAACGCTTTTTCCATTCTCCGCCTAGTACTAGACCGCATCGGTCCTGCAAGTTAAAGAAATCACTGGCAATTCCCTCTTATAACACCATTTTTTACAGGAAATCGTTTACAATCGCTGCGGCTCGTCTTTGGAACTCACTTCCCGATAACATTTCCAAAGATACAACTTTCGTACACTCTTTAAAATTGAAATTGAAAAAACACTATTTTTCTCTTACAACACAATAAAAATTCTATTTATGTACTAGTTTATGTAATATGTTTATGTTGCTTGTTTATGTAGTATGTATATATATGTGTGTATGTGTATCACTACATATTATGAAACAAAGTCCATATTTCCGTATGTACGCATAAAACTTTAAAACTACGCAACCGATTTTGATGCGGTTTTTTTTAATAGATAGAGTGATTCCAGAGGGAGGTTTGTACGTATAATAACATTCAATACGAAGTAGAGAAATACTGTAATTTTTGAGGTTTCTGTAAATAATTACATTTTTTCCGCTTACATTGCAAACGCAGGCAAAACCCTACGAGATTTATCAATATGATGAACTAAGTATTTGTACACCTTAAAAAGGCCTATAGAAAAGTCCGCGATGGTATATATCTATCTCTTATGGATAACCCACAATAGCAGTTTTTTTCATTTACTTTTTACGAAAAATGATGCCTAATGTTCAAAGCAATTTTTATACAATACAGCATTAATCCTTATCCAATTGAGTACCTTAAATAAATAGTTGATTTAATATAGATCAATATGGCCGTTTACAGCATGTAATTTAAGTGAACATTTTCGGAGATATTACAAATTTAAAATGCCGTGAGGACGCCGCGCTTCGCTCTATGACACTTCGACTTTAGCAGCTATGTCCTTCTTTCAAGAGTTTGTTTAAAGACATTCTGTAATTGTAAAAATAAAATACATAGGGAAAATGTAAAAGTAAATAAGTAAAAATGTACTATATGAGTTTAGATATTCCAAAGATAGCAGGAAATCTTCTTGGTATAGGGAAAGGAAATTGTTTTTCTCCAAATTTAACGCGTGCGGGCCACGGGCAGTAATGAATAGATCAAAACTACTTGATCGATTTTAACCATTTTTTTACACTGACTGACATGGGATATATATTTTATACCCGTGCGAAGCAGGGGAAGGCCGCTAGTATATATATAATTTATATTATGTTTAATAGTTTTATATTATATCTACTTGTACCTATACCACATCTCATTATCTTTTCCGATACTCTTGGGGCTGCTGGAAGAGATCGCTTACAGCGATAAGCTTTCCTATGTAAACTTTAGTTTTATTTTAATTTTTATATAATTACTGTTGGTACATAAATAAATAAATAAATATAAATAAATAAATAAATATACGATCTGTAGCTATATACTTTAAAAACCTGTTTAAAAATTCAATTATGTAGTATGAATGGATAAAAGCAGGAGAAAATCCCTGAATTTTGTTATTGGAAAATTCAACCTTCTCTAGCTAGAATGACATATCATTAGGTATACTTATTTCGCAATCGCCAAGGTGTAACTCATACGCGAGTTTAACGCATAACATTATCTCTCTCAGAGTACGAATAGCAGATATTTTCCTATGGTCAGAAGGATCGATCAATTAGTGGCCTCTCAGTACCGAAACTTCAAGATCGGCTGCGGAATCAGCCATAAGAGCGCCCATAGAACGCACACGCGATACTCGAGATTCTGAAGGCAGGCGTGCAGAGGAAGATCTGTAGGAATACTTCACGTCGCGTATCACGGGCGCGCCGACGCGGATCCGGCGCGTCGCGAGAGGGAATCTAAATCCGTTCATCGTATCGATATAATCGAAATTAGGGCCCCGTACTCGTGGTTCAAAATTCAAAACTCTCAGACACCTATAAAATTACATCTCTTCGTGACATCGATTCAATGTGGATTTGCATCGCAATAACTATCCTTCCCGATAGATATTCGAACGTAATGATCTCGCTCCCGTGAATGGAGGGCGCGGGTGCGCGCGCCGCGCCGCAGCGGGCGGCGGACGGGCGGTCGATGGGCCCCGCCGCTGCCGCCGCCGCCGCCGCCGCCGCCCAGTCGACAGCGGCCCTCGAGCGCGGCCGCCGGCGGACAGCTGTGCGCGCGTTGCGATGAAGGTACGGCCCGCTAGCGGTAGCTCTAGACCGTACGTATTCGCGCTACCTGTCCTCGGCCGACCGAGCGCCGCTCGCACGCCGGACCTCTGGGACTCCTTACCTCCCGACACCTAACACCTTCCGACATATCTTTTATATGTTCGTGTGTATCTGAAGTACCATAATTTTCATATCTGCCGGTCCGGCACGCTTCCCCGCCGGTACGTCGCCGCGGCGTCGCTCGCCGTCCGAGTATCGACCGCGGGCCGCTCTGGCCGCTCCGGGCGCCGCGACCGCTCCGGGCATCGATCGATACCGGCAGAGCGCTGGGGTCGCTCCGCGCTCCGGCATCTCTAACTTTCATCATTCGAGAGCGCCCCGCCTCGAGGGACGTCTCGCCCCTCCCAGCGTCACCCCTACATATTATGCAATATTCGAGCTTCGATTTTACTCATAGAAATTGAAGAATATAGTTTATTCGTTTGTCGTGAATGATATAGATATGGTTTTGAATTTTGTGATTTCCATTTTAATTACTTATTATAATTATAAGATTTTCAAAGATACTTTTCCTTGTTTTCAGCGACACGAAGAGATAATTATAAAATTATATAATGCTAAAGTTACCCAAAGGTCTTAAGAAGAAGAAAAAAGGTAAAAAATCAAAACGGAAAGGAGAAGAGGAGCTTTTCACCGAAGAGGAGCTCGAAAAATATAGGAAAGAGCACCAACGAGAGAGTGCAGAAGGGCCGGTCAAAGAAAATGAGGAATGGTCGAAATTTAAGGACCTGACGACCGGGGTCGATTCCGTGCTTAAGAAAACCCAAGGAGATCTCGATCGGATAAAATCTACTTCCTTTTTTCAACGTATCCCCGCGGGACCGAAGGAAGTTGAATCTGCACGAAAAGAAAAACCACACCGACCTGTAGTTGAAGTTACCGAGGCTGATTTTCCTCAGCTACTCGCTTCGAAAGCGGAAGCGGAAAACGGAGAAAAGAGTGATTACGGAGTTACAGACGACGAATCGGAAGACGAAGAAGACCAAGACGATATTTTCGATACTTCTTATGTAGATGCTGTCGAACGGGGTGAAGTAAAGCTCGCGTACGTTCCTGATTCTCCAGAAGAGTGTAAAGACGATGATATTTTCGACACATCCCATGTAGATGCTCTTATTAAAGGACAAGAAACTAAAACTGTAAGAGGTAAGAAGGCATTAGATATTGGGGTTGCTGTCGAAGTACTAACTGGGCGTATCGACAATGTAACAGTTACAACTAAACGATCGAAACGAGTTATACCCGGTGACCTATTACTAGAAAGCACTGATAGAGATATATTGTCAACTGCAACGTCAATCGTACACGAAACAGCTGAACAAAGTATACTAGATATTGACTCTGACGTGCCCATAACTTCGCCTATAGACCTCAGCCTATCGTTGCATACTTCTTTAATTCAACAAAAATACCTAGAAAGTCAAGAAGATACATCGGTTATTATAAATGAAGTAAAAGAAAAAATTGAAGAACTTGAAGTTGACGAATTTACAATACTAGCAGCCGAATCTCTCGAAGTTAAATCAAGTATCGTCAAATTAGAAGAAAACGAGATAAAAGTCGAACCAGTTTTAGAAGAATCATGGTCTGCGTTTGAAGCGGACAAAAATCAATTCGTTTTCGCGGAAGGAATCGTTGAAGATCAGCTAGACGTAATAGATCCATATCTCGATCAAGACGACCCCTTTGATACTAGTTTTGCCGACGCGGTGATTCCTACGACTAACTTTGAACAAATAAAACAAGACTCTTTTATTTTAGAAGACGACGACGATTTCGATCCGCGAGCGGAAGAGGTGCAAATTAAGTTAAATAATAGACGAAAATCATCCGTGCGTATTCATTTGATAAATCCTTCTGGAATAAGAGAATCTATTACATCTGATGAAATTATAGACGATGACAGCAACCTATCTTCTAAGGATTTATTAGGAGCTAGTTCGACTGACTTAACTCAGTTAGGTGATACGCTTTTAGATCCAGTAGACATAAACGATGAAGAAATAGATCCATTTGATACAACTATAGTGGACAAAATAGTAGCACCAGGAAAAGTCGAACTGAAATTATTAGAACAAGAGTTGATTGGAGCATCTTCAGTTTCTATATATCGCGTACCTAGCGATCCTGATTTTGATCCTAGAGCTGACGAACCTAAACAGACAGAAAGAAGAGCCTCACGCCCTGAAAATCTTATAGTAAGTAAGAGTGTGATTTTTGACATCGACGGCACGGAGACTTCTCAATTTGATAGCAAGTCTAAGCCCGTTAAGCCCTTAACTCCATACTATACTCGTGAAGTTTCAATTACTGAAGATTTAGACGAAGAATTTGAGAGTTCTGATAAAATCATTGACGTACTGCCACGATCACATTCTGAGGAGGATTTAATAACAAACACTAGTTACCCAACTAATAAACGCAGACATTCGGAATATCCTAAATCAAGTCATAATATAAGTAATCTCAAGATACATGACATTTTGCAAATCAATATTAACGAAATTCAGACAAAAGTATTAACACCTACGGGACCGTCGACACAAGATACTTTTTTAGAGGTAGAGTTGGATCCATTTGATACGTCATTTGCTACAAACATCGAACCGAGTAAAATTGAATTAAAATTATTAGCTAAAGAATTTTCTTGCGATAATACTGCAGATAGTGACATTGCTAGAGAAACTGATTTGTTAGAAACGTCTGATGATATTTTTCAAATAAAAGCGCTAACTCCAGAACCAACTGATACTGTTAAAATCGCTCAAGAAGAAACTGATCCATTCGATACATCATTTGCATGCGATCTCAATCCAGGAAGGACCGAGATTAAGCTTCTCGAATCAGAGTTTATGAATTAAGAGACTTAATATTATTTACAATGGCGTACAATCCATTTTTAAGCATGAATGATACAGCAACACCAACCGAAGCGCTGAATCCTTTTATGATTTCTAGTTCAGAGACTTCCGATTTTGAAACAAGTGACAATCCATTCGCTACTAGTAATCCCTTTTCAGATTTTGGTGATGTCTATGAGCCACAAGTAGGTGATACAATGCCAGTAGATATTTTTGGTGGGCCAGAACCTACAGAAATTGGCGCGAAACAATTCAACGAGAATTATTCTATGGACGTATTCGGAAGTAATACGATGGAGACCGATAGAGTGACGAAACCAACTGAGCTCGAACTGATTACAACAATGGTTGACTGCAGTTACCCTGATGAAGGGGAAATCACCGATTTACAACCATCAATACGTCCGCTTCCCCCGGAAACGCAAAATTTAATATTAACCGTAACTGGCCAAATGGAATTCACGAGTTCTCATTTACTCGACCGAATCCCACCGACTCGAACACCGAGTCCTGTATCAGTACGCGATATACATTCTCCGAGTCCCACTCCCGAGGTAGAACTACTAGATGAGGCTCCAGTGGGAGATGAGTTCAATCGGAGTAAGCCCGCTCGGCCGCCCCCCGCCCGTCCGCCCCGCCCCGCACCCCCGCCGAGACCTCAGCAGCCGCCGCAGGCCGCGGCGCAAGCAGCCGACGATATCAATCTATTCGATGCGCCTGTTGCGACCGCTGTGAAACCAACAAAAGAAGCTATCTTAAGCTTATATTCGGCCCCTAAGAGGGAAGAAAGGCAAATAGATTTTTTGAGTGATGATATTCCGGAGTTGTGTTCCGATACGGAGGTGCAAATTCAGCCATCAGATATAAATTTGAACGCGAAAGCTAACGAGACAACTAATTTATTATTCGAAGAGTCATCCACATCGGTAGAAAACAATATCACCGATCCCGAACCGCCAAGTGCAACGTTATTCACATCACATCATCAGAGCCCAGTTGAAGACACTGACGTCACTATGGACTGTTCTGAATCACACGTCGAAGTTAACAAAGTTTCAGTCGTAACGTCACCTTTTGACGTGATCGATGATAGTTTCCAAATCCAAGAAGCAATCGAAAGTGATACAAATCCGTTCGAAATAGGTGCCATAATCGAACACACGCCATTCGATACATCGGACACGGATCTTAAAGCACGAGATGGTAACAGGATATCTAACACGGCCGAGGAGCCGGTCGCCTCCGCCACTTCCGCCGCTCGCACGGCTCAGTGCGAATCTCCAATGGACGTGTTCGGAGCGTTTGAGGATAATCAAGAAAATATTTTTAATACTGAAATAATCACAACGGAAGTGCGAGGGACGTCTTCAGCTGAAGACATAGATTGGAATGTAGCCGAGAACGCGATTGAAGATGATTTTTTAAAATCACAGGACGCTTTCGATGCATTTTCTGCAAAATTCGATTCTACCAGTGGAAACCGCATGAATACAGGTAATTGCGATCGCACTAACAAAAATAAAAAATACAAAGAAACACTAGCTCGTGTCGTGACCTCGTAGTTCGGTCTAAATGCCATATATCAATCACCGAGACTCGACGTATCTCTCCTTCTAAATTAATCGAAATAGTTAAGCGTTCCGTGCGCGAACTCGCATGCGAAAAGAGTAAAAGACAAACTTTAAAAAATATAGGATAGCTATATAGATAGATTTAATATAATAAAGTACGGATGCCGTAGGAACGCGCGAAAAGTAAAATTTTTATTCAACCTCGTTCTGAGAGGCTTTAATTATTTTTCTGAGTTTCAATTCGTTCTTTCTTCGCGGCGCGCGCGGCAGACGCGTGGGGCGACGGCGGCGGCGACGGGGCGGCGCCGGGGGGGTTCGAGGCCGAGGCCTTCGACCCGTTCCTGAGCATGGGGGCTCCCCCTCCTCCCGCCGCCACTCCGAGGCTCGACCACCAGGACTCGCGGGACTCCACGGACGATACTTTCTCAGTGTTCATTCGGTACGTGTATCTAACCCGTTAGATACACCCGTGAAATTATAAAATCGGACTCTATAAAATCAGAGGCTCTCCCGTCCCTCTCGGCAGGCCCAAGGAGAGCGAGGTGCGCGCGGCGGGCGAGGCCGTGCCGGCGCTGGCGCCGCCGCCGCGGCCGCAGGCGCTGCCGGACTGCTCGCGGAGCAACCCGTTCGACCGCAGCGGGCCCGCGCCGGCTGCCGAGGCGGCCGAGGCGGTCGGGGCGGCCGAGGCGGGCGAGGCGGGCGGCGGCGAGGCGGGCGAGGCGCGCTCCGGCGGGCGCACGCCGCCCACGCCGCTGTTCGACGACGACGTGTCGGTGCCGCTGGAGGAGTTCCCGCGGGTGCGCTACGCCGGCCCGGGCTGGGAGATGCAGCTGCGGCAGCCCAACAAGAAGAAGATCACCGGCCAGCGGTACGCGCGCTCGTATCTAGATCGTGGCTCCTGCAGGATTTCGTAATACGCGTAGTACGAACGGATAACTAGCGTCGAGCGGTACGAACGCTACGAGCGATTTCGACAGAAAATTTAAATAGCGGTGCGAGATCGCTCCTACGATCGGGCGGACTCGTTTCAAGATCGGCCTTAACAATATTTTTTATTTTAATTCAATCCAGCCCTCGACGATCGATCGGCGTTAGATACATTCGAACCTTCGCTCCGTATTAAATCATTATTATTATTTATTAGTTCCCTATCGTAAAACTGACGCGTCGGTATTGACGGAGGACGAAAATATTCAGACGCGACGTCTCGCCCTGCCGGTCGGTAATGAAATAAAAGAATAAGAGTATGAGAGGAGCCACTAGATCTACAGCCGCTAGCGAAACGTTTCCGACGAACGCCGCGAGCGTCGCGAACGTCGCTCGCGCTGCCGGCGAGTGACCCTGACGAGCGGCCGGCGGCGGACAGGTTCTGGAAGAAGATCTTCGTGCGGCTGGTGCAGCTGGGCGACGGCGCGGCCGTGCAGCTGCTGAACGGCGCCGCCGACCGCGAGCCCGTGCAGGAGCTGCCGCTGCAGGCCTGCTACTCCGTGTCGGAGCCGGCCGCGCAGCAGTTCGACCAGTTCGGCAAGATCTTCACCGTCAAGCTGCAGTACGTGTTCTACAAGGAGCGGCCCGGCGTGAGGTGAGCCCGCCCCTCCTGCTCCCCTGCCCCCACCCGACCCCACCCGCGGCAGACGTGCTAAGCAGCCAGTCCCCCCGTCGCAGGCCCGGCCAGGTGACGAAGGCGGAGCGCATCACCAACAAGCTGTCGCAGTTCGCGGCCTACGCCATCCAGGGCGACTACCAGGGCGTCAAGGAGTTCGGCAGCGACCTGCGCAAGCTGGGCCTGCCCGTGGAGCACGCGCCGCAGGTACCTCGCCGTCGCAGGGAGCGGGGCTCGGGCATGCCGGGCCGCTCCGGTGCTCCCCGGGGACGCGCGAGTCTTACTATTTTCTGACTGTTTTCATCCACTGAAGAGCGAACCACGAGCCGTTAGTGAAGATCGAGCTCGGATGCTCTCGCGAAAGACCCGTCGGCCTCGACGACGACCTCGCGACGCGGGCTCGCGATCTCGTCGGCTATTATGAGAGCACGATAAAATTTTATTAGTTTCGTATCTGAAAACTCTGAAAAATCAGTAGTTCGGCCTCGGCCCGCTTCCCCGCCGGAAGTGCGGCGGGGCGGACGGAGCGGGGTGCGACGTGACGCTTCCGACAGGTGTCGCAGCTGTTCAAGCTGGGCTCGCTGAGCTACGAGGACGTGAAGCAGTTCTCGTGCTGCGTGGAGGAGGCGCTGTTCCGGCTGGCGGCGCACCGCGACCGCGCGCTCGCCTACAAGATGGAGGAGGTACGCCGCGCTTCGGCCGGACACCGTTAATGTTCCAAAACGTAGAGCACCGTACCGCGTTCACACGAGGCTCTAACGGGATCGCGAGGGCTACGTTCGGCCATATTCGATCGATGGAAACGCCTGTTGTTAATTTTACATAATTAACATCTAAACGTTTACACGATGTAGGCAACGAATGAATAAATAAATATTACCCCAGTCCGTATAGGTACCCGCACGAAGTAGTGACGCGCGCCTGTAACTGAGAGCGCAGTATTGCAAACGAGGGGCCGCGCCTCACGGGTGCTCTGTCCCAGGTCCAGATCACGGCCGTGGACGAGCTGTACGTGGAGCAGGACGCCGAGGGCTCGGTGCTGAGGCAGATCGCGAGGGTGCGGCTTTTCTTCCTCGGCTTTCTGAGCGGTAGGCGCTAATGATTATAGCGAATAGAAAATATACGTGCGCGTTAAACGTAGAGCGTCCTGTCCGTTGTACACGCAGGATTCGTAGAAACGCATGCATCGAAAACTTCCACCACCTCCACCACACTACTCGAGCGCCGCAAAGACTGGGACGCCAGAAGAAATTGCAAAGTATTATTTCCACAAAAGAAAATCGTTCTTCGGTGTTGTTTTAAAGCGGTAGCGTTCGATCGGTAGGATCGATCCATTTTCGATCACCGCCCCCCCCCCCCCTAATGAAGCGTCCTGCCGCAGGAATGCCCTTCATAGAGCTGGGCGTGAACGACCTGCGGCGGCAGGGCCGCGAGGTGGTCGGCCGCCACGACATCATCCCCGTCGCCACCGAGGAGTGGATCCGAGTGGAGGAGCCCGAGTTCCACGCCTGCGTGCAGCCGCGGGCCTTCGACGAGGACCAGATCATCAAGTACGTGCCGCGTGCGGTAGGCCGAGCGCGTCAGAGCTCCGGATGCAGCGTTTTCGACAGTCGTAGATTCGTGACGGGCCGAGACCCCGCGTGGCGCGCGTCTCGGGCCCGGCGGCCGGGACTCCGCTGTAGTGACCGTCGTGTAGCTAAAAAGAGCGTTCTATTCTATTCCGCTGCCGGGTGAAGGCCCCTCTCCCCTTTACGATATCAAAAGTCTGATAAAATAAAAGTCATAGAAAGGAATGCGCCCTTCCGGGGCTCTAACCGGCGTCGGCGCCGCCGCCCGCCGTGCGACGGAAAGTTTAGAGAGGCCCAGTAGTGTAGAGAGACCGCAGCTAACGCCGTAACGCCGCCGGCCGCAGGTTCCAGCCGCCCGACGCCTGCTACATCGAGCTGATGCGGTTCCGCGTGCGGCCGCCCAAGAACCGCGAGCTGCCGCTGCAGCTGAAGGCGGCGTGGTGCGTCACCGGCAGCAAGGTGACTCCTCCGATGACTCTCTGAGGTCCGCTTCCATAGGTAAACGTACTGACGTACGGCTACGTATCGTTCGTACGTTATGACCGGAGGAAAAGTCCTACGGCCTCCCCGCGACGTCCGTCTGTCGGACGGGAAGAAGAATAACATTCGCCGTCGGGGCCCGAGCGATCCGTTTCCTGACCGATCGAGAAGTACATCAACTAGCGAACCCCCGACTCGGGTCGCGTTACGTTACAACTTCAGAGACCGACTCTACAAGAATCACCAAAGCACGATGCAATCGAACGGCTGCCGGCTGCCGGCTGCCGGCAGCTCTATTTCTACACGATATAAATAAATATTTAGATTATATATATAATGATATTATTTATTTTCATTCGAAAAACAAAGACTTAATTGCGTTTCTGTAAATAAAAGAAACAACATTTAAAGCCCTTATTTTCGGGTCTATCTTCTAAATAAACTATAAACAATAAAATATAATTTTCCTAACGAATTTAACTAAAAGTCTCTTTGACAATCCGCTGACACAATATCAAAAAAAGAAAATAGAACTAAATAAAACCTTATGGTTCTCTTTACATATATATAATATAAAGTGTGACCGTCGTCGGTCGCAGGTGGAGCTGCGCGCGGACGTGCTGGTGCCGGGGTTCGCGTCGCGCGCGCTAGGCCAGCTGCCGTGCGAGGACGTGGCCGTGCGCTTCCCCATCCCGGACTGCTGGATCTACCTGTTCCGCGTCGAGAAGCACTTCCGCTACGGCTCCGTCAAGTCCGCGCACAGGTACGCCGGCCGCGTGCCGACGCACTCTACATTACTACTTCTACATTCTTCTGAAAATCAGTATTTTTAGAAGAACGTAGAAGTAGTATGAGCTGCCGCGCGGTAGCCCGATGATAGTTGCGGGTGACGTTTAGAGATATTATGGTCCTTAATGGGTGCCGCTAATTTAATGATTGGCTCGCGATGTAATGTAATGTAACCCTACGTAGTCATTTCCAGTTCCATTTGATGACACTATCCAGCTGCGTAACAG
The DNA here is from genome assembly GCA_947086495.1 of Morpho achilles. Classification (NCBI taxonomy): domain Eukaryota; kingdom Metazoa; phylum Arthropoda; class Insecta; order Lepidoptera; family Nymphalidae; genus Morpho; species Morpho achilles. The sequence goes on along the minus strand of CAMTZB010000025.1, from coordinate 16,897,564 downwards.
TATAATACCCGTACTAGTAAATTTTTTCTACAAGACTCTTCGGCTGTGGCAAGCTCGGCTACGGTATAGACTACTGGTCATAACTATAGCACTTGATATAAATATTGATAATTACTTTTTACTTTTACTTTTTTACTATACATAACTAGATGTGACGTATTCCTCAGTCTCGTCCGTCCTAAAGCGAGTGCGTGAGTACTCGCGTCACGAGTGACAGCTAGCTGGTAAATATATATCCACACCCCACCCAGTATGCACCCAGACTCGAAAAACCGACAAATCGTTTTATAAGGTGTCCTCCCTCTGTGTGAATCGAACCCGCGACCCGCGAAGCCGAAAGCACTGCCGACCGCGCTAACGGGCCAGTCGAACGTTATTACCACCGTTAATAACAAAAGTTATTAACAACGTGCTGACATTCTTAACGGAAGTCAAAGAAGATCCAGAAAAGTACTATCTCAACCGAACTCGCACGAGAGCAACTCCACGACTCCGACTCTACCCGACACCAACCGACACCAACCGACACCAACCGACTCCACCCGACACCGCCCGACTCCACTCGACTACACCCGACACCAACCGACACCACTCGAGACCACTCGAGTCCACCCGACTCCACTCTACTCCACCCGACACCAACCGACACCACCCGAGACCACTCGAGTCCACCCGACTCCACTCTACTCCACCCGACACCAACCGACTCCACCCCAGACGCACGCGCACACGTTTTTAGTATTTCTTACAATAAGTAAAGAACCGTTCGAGTGATGATCTAAGGCACATACCGTGTGGCAGGCGGACGGGCAAGATCAAGGGCATCGAGCGCTTCCTGGGAGCCGTGGACACGCTGCAGGAGTCGCTCATCGAGGTGACGTCGGGCCAGGCCAAGTACGAGCACCAGCACCGCGCCATCGTGTGGCGCATGCCGCGCCTGCCCAAGGAGGGCCAAGGTGCGCCGCCGCCCGACAGACGGAGAGTGGCCACAGAGTTACCTCTCAGGGCCTCCGGACTGCGGCCCTTATGTATCGTCGAACGTCAGTGTTTTTATAATGTGTTTTAATCCCACCAGGCGCTTACACCACCCACAACCTGGTGTGCCGCATGGCCCTGACCTCGTACGACCAGATCCCGGACGAGCTGGCCAAGTGGGCGTACGTGGAGTTCACGATGCCGGCCACTCAGGTAGCGCGCGGGGACCGGCCGCGGGGACCGAAGGCTCAGTATACTCGGTCCGTAGGGTCGGTCTGTCAGTGTGTGTCTGTGTGTTTGTCCAGTACGTGTATGCAACGGAATTGATGTCGAGAGTGAAAGAGATATCGTTCCGTGAATGATATTTATTGCTATGACAATAAAACTTCAACGAGCGCACCTTCTGTTCTGAATTGCACAGTTGAGAGTAGCGGAGCGCTATCGCTCCTTAGGTCGAGCGGGCACTCGGACGGCAAACACGACGATCGCCCGTCGTACTGTTTCTGTCGACCTCAATTCTATTTCTTTCGGGCGACGAGCGTTAGTGAGTGACGACTCGTCACTAACCCACTGCCGGGCGTAGGCCTCCACTCTCCATTCTTGGAGAGGAGGATCGGAGCTGAGATCTACCGCGCCGCTCCGATGCGGATCGGTAGGTTTCACGTATCCAGGATTCTCTAGATATATGCAGGTTTCCTCACGACGATTTCCCTCACCGAGGAGCGTGTGATAGATTGCAATCACCAATCGGACACATAAGTTTTAATAGAAAAACTCAACGGTGTCCGCCCCGGTTCGAACGCGCGATCGTCTCTAGAGACTCACACGGTCGCACCGCCGACGAGCGCCAACGAGCTAGAATATACGTACAGGTATCGTTCGCCCTGAAAACGTTCGCATCGTTCGAATCGAAACGAACGGTCGTCGCCACCGCCGAGAGGGATCGGCCGCTAACTCTGCGGTCGACGTTTCGAACGTCTCCGATCTCCGCCCGCGTCTCGGCTCCGGGATTCAGCGCGCGCTCTGTCGCAGGTGTCGCACACCACGGTGCGCTCGGTGTCGCTGCAGCAGCACGACGGCGACCCGCCCGAGAAGTACGTGCGGTACCTGGCGCGGCACGAGTACACGTACGTATGGGGCCGGGGCCGGGCCGCGGGGCCGCGGGCTCCCCCGGCTCCCCCGCTCACCGGCCGGCGCGCGCAGGGTGGGCATCGAGCGCACGAGCGGCCAGCCCGCCGCGGCCTACGCCGTCGCGGCCAGCGCCGAGCCCGAGCGGGCGCGCGAGCCGCCGCCCCGCGAGCCCGCGCCGCCCCGCGAGCCCTCCTCCGACTCGGACTCGGACTAGGGCCGCCGCCGCACCGGCCGCCGCGCCGGCCGCCGCCAGCCGCACGTACGTTTCTTACGCTTCGACCGAGGAGACCCACTGGTATCCTTCATGCGGCGCTTCGAACCTCGTTTTAGCGTTGTTCATTGTATAGTTGAACGAATGCGACGAGGCTCGGACATGAGTCGGCGCCGACCGTCACCGTCCTGTACTGTTCGATATCGAAAGTGACCCTAAATAGTATATAAACTTATTTTGTAGTATTCGAGCACGAACGGTTCAGTTCGGCCGTAATTTTTTATTTGTAACAAAAAATAAATATTTTTTTTAAATATATATAATTCGATAGAACTTTATAGTGTTACGGTCGTACTGAAGTATATCTCAAATATTATTGCGGCGACGAATAGTCGACTGGCGTCCCTGATGCGTTCCCTTGTTTGTAAGACTTCTAGCAAAGAATAGAAAATAATAATTTCATCTGAGCCGCGTGAACGTCGTACATGAACGTCGCGTACGCGAGACGAGCGGAACGGAACGGACCGTCGCCCGATACGTTCAAATTTATTAATATATTCTATAAAAGTAAATGAGAAATCTCCAATATGACAAATGTTATTTATCTCCAGGGTACGCCGACGCGCACGGCGGGGGCAGCGGCGGCGCCATCATGTTGCGAACGAAATATGAAATAGTATTTCTGTTCGTCGAGCGCCGCCCGCCGTCCTGTCGATAATATTATATTAACTCGTTACGTGCAAATGTTTAATAATTTATATAGTAGATAAGGACAACTGTATATAAATAATAAATGTAATTAATATTCGATTATAACTGTTGAAAGTAACTATTTTGCGAGTTAAACTGTTAGATGCATAGCGTTAGATCTGGTTGAATATACATATACATGCATATTATTAGTAGAGTTGTAGTTTAGAGAGCAGAGCCTGGAGCGTGAGCGAGGGCGGTCCGCGTGCGGTCCGCGTGCGGTCCGCGTGCGGTCTACTCTGCGATGTATATCCCTCTGTTATATAAAGTTCGATAAACTTGGAAAATTTATTTACTATATTGTAATCGTTATGGTTATATGATATATGATTGATATGCAGAGTCGGGTGACCGCTAGCACTCACATGTATTTCGGTGGTCAATGTTAACAAACTTTAAAGAGGACCCTTACATTATATACCTACTAGTCTCATATAATCCAGCCTATAAACTGTTAAAGCTAATTTTAATAATGATACTAAAAAAAGTGTACAGATACTCGTAGTAAACGAAGCTAAGTAAAAAAATTTAAATCGTATCGTACCATACATGTAACGAACGGAAGAGCCCAACTAACAACAACAAACGTTACGTGAGAGCGAAGCAAGGCCAGTGTGGTGGTGAGAGTGGTGGCGAGAGCGGTGGCGGCCCGTCGCGAGGCTCCGGTCACAGCACAAACTGCACGAGTCAGCTCGGCGATGACAGCTGTCGCGCTGTCTGTGGCGGAGCGCGGGCGGCGCTGCCGGCTCGGCGAGTCCGATCGCAGTGCAAGGGACTAGGAGACGTAACCGAACATGTTAAGCGATATCGTTCGTTGCTTCGGATCGTTCTAATATTTATGAAATGTGTTTAATAAAGAAAACTTGAAAAATGTATCGTATCGTAACTGTAGCTCGAACTTATGTAGTCCGCGCCGTGCGTGCTGTATCGCCGCGGGCGGACTCCGTGTTGTCAATAAAAGTATTACCACCATGAAACTGTGTGTTATTGTACTGAGTGGCCCGCAGCGGGCCGGCGGCCGCCCTGACGCTCTACCGGCGTGTAAGGCTGTTTTCGGACGCGGCATCCCGCGGTCGCTCGGTCGTCTTCGGACCTCCGTCGAGTCTACCAATGTTCTAAACAATATTAAATAGACGATTATTTTGTCTCTGAAAATGAAGAAACTTGAAATGAAATGATGAAACTTTTATTAAATAATTTATAGAATTAGGCGTTACTTTGCGGAGATCCATAATACAAATGTAATAATAAAATTATTTTACTATAATCCGCGATGAAGTAAAATAGAAAATATATGTAATGCTAAATGTAGAGTGGACAATCGGTTGTCGTACCTGATCTGATACATGCAGGATTCGTAAAAAACACATGCACAAACCTCCACCTTTTTTTTTTCGAAAAATGACTTCTTGCTGTTAGCCAGAGCGGCTTTTACAGCGTCACCGGGAGATTGGGGCGAGCGTCGGGAGAGATTCGTGACATCTTGGGAACGTCGCCTTAAGGGTGCCTCCTGTGAGGCCGAATCTCGGCGTAAAACGCCGTATCGTGGAGGACTATAAACGGACTTATGGAGAGTCTGAGTGTCGTATGGGTCTGGGCCGGACGCCCCTTCCGCTAGACGTAAGAAAACGGGGACCTCGTCTTCACCGGCGAAGACGCTGTGTATGTGTTTGTTTGTTTTGTGTTCTGGCGATGTCGATCGTGATTTGATCGTCATGGTCGGTAAGAACGCTCCTTGGGCGTCTGTGAATACGGGCTTTGAACGATTTGTCAAAGCAGCGGTAAACGGCCATCCTTGCGATCAGAGGGTTGGCGTGTACCTCCGCTTTGTTGAAATAATTTTTCGAATGCTTGAATAAACTGGCGACTGTAGGGAAACCTAGGTCTTTATGTAGGTCGTAGTTTCGCACGTACCATGGGCAGTCACTGGCTATTCTCATGAATTGTAAGATAGTCTCGTACGAGAAGTACGAGCCTATCCGGTATACCTATTTGCTTAAGTTTGTAAATCAAACCCGCATGCCAAACCTTGTCAAAGGCTTTGGCGACATCAAAGAATACGGCGCCCGTGTTGCTTCTTACGGAGAATACGCTCAAAGCGTGTTCCACCAGCCGATGGACCTGATGAACGGCCGTGTGGTGGGATCTAAAACCGAACTGTTCGTTCGGTAGAAGGTTTTTGGACTCTATTATTGATATGAGTCTAGAGAGGATGACTCTCTCGTAGACTTTACCCAGACTATTGATTAGGCTGATGGGGCGGTAGCTGTCTGGGAGGTTACGGGGTTTACCCGGTTTGTGGATACCTATGACTGTTGCTTCCTTCCACTCGTCCGAAAAGCAGCAGCATGACAGGAGGGCATTGAAGATCAATACCAAGAGGTGCACGAGACGGTCAGGAAGACACTTGAGTGTCTTGTTTGTGATGGAGTCGGGACCTGGGGATTTACGGGGGTTGAGTTTTTTCAAAATGGATCGAACCTCATCTCCGGAAGTGGGGGGGATCGGTTCGCTTTCGGGAACCGCCGCTGGTAGGCTGGCTGCCGCCAATTCCACGTCGGCGTGGAATTCTGCATGGTCAGGAGAGCTACTATTTGGGGAGCACTGGGCTTCAAAGCTGTCCGCCAAGCACTCGGCCTTATCGATGTCATCGAACGCGGGTGGTAAGTTATTCCGCAACAGAGGCGGCGTGGCTGCATACTGGCTACCTCTCAGGGGTCTCGACAGCTTCCAGAAAGCCAGATGACTTGGCGAGATCTCCGAGAGCTTCGCATCCCAGGAATCGCTATTATGGAGGGCAAGTTTCTCTCTCACCTCTCTCTGTAATTTCCGGAGTCTGATCCGGTTTTCAGGAGTGGGATACGCGGCATTCGCCCTAGTGGCGGCGCGTTTTTTGGTAAGGAGTGCTCTTAAATCATCAGGGAGTCTCCGACGTTGGTCGTCAGGTATTTCCCTGGAGCACGCTTTAATCGTGTCGCACAGGTGAGCAGTAAGATGAGAGGTGGCCGCCTTGGCGACTTCCTCTGAATCTATATTATCCAGAATTTGGTCCAAGTGGACAGAGTCAATCGACTGAAGTTGCTCGTTGAGCTTCTTCCAGTCTATGATGGTTTTTGTGCTAGGTGCTGCAGAAGCAGGCCTGCCTAGCTGGAATAAGACTGGTCGGTGATCGGAACTTAGGTCATGAATGACCTATATAGAACGTAGCTGGAGTGTTACGTTCTTAAGAAGCCCTATGTCGAGGATGTCGGGCTCGTGCTTGCTGTTGATGGGATAGTGAGTCGGCTCATCTGGAGCTACGACTTCGAAACCGAGGTGGGCAATGTCGCTTAGACAAACCTCCACCACAATACACAAGCATATATACTATATACGTTCACTATCACAAACTCAACAATCGTTTCGCCCCGCAACCGAAGCATCATCAGGAGATAGACTTCACGACCAAAATCGTAAAGCCTAACTAACAACGCAACAGATTTTGATTGCGGTTGCGGATTTGCGATGCGGTTTTTTGTAAATAGATAGTGTTTGAGCGTCTGCGTCACGGGTCACCAAGTCACCAATCAATCAATCCTCCACTCAACTAATCACGCGCCAGAACGTCACTCAACGGCTACATTCATCCATACCATCACAACAAAGAAACAACGTTCGCTTCCAAGCAACTTTGCAAAACCATTGTAATTTTTACGCTAATAAACAGATAGTGATTAAAGAGGAAGGTGTATATGTATGTAAAGAATATAAATTCTTTTTAATTTTGATATGTACACATCTCAATTTTAAATTTGGAAAAGGAAACGAATTGACGCCGTCAAAAGAAAAATGTTTAAAGCAAATATTAACAGGATTGATATAATGTAAATATTTAAGGGCAAAATATAAACCTTATTGTCGTTTCTTTGATTCTTCAGAGCAACGCACTTTTTTATTTTGCCGCTCCAAGAAAATTACCTTATACTATATATAATAAAATTCAATATGGAGTAGAGAAATACTGTAATTTCAATTTTATTATGTTTATTTTATTATATTATATTGTAATTTTATTATATTATATTGTAATCGCAAAGCATTTTTGCGCAAAGCGAAGCTTTGCGATTGCGGGGCGAAACGATTATTGAGTTTGTGATAGTGAACGTATATATAGTGCTTGTGTATTGTGGTAATGGAGGTGGAGGTTTGTGCATTTGTTTTTTTACGAATCCTGCATGTGTCAGGTATGATAACCGATTGTCCACTCTACATTTAGCATTATATATATTTTCTATTTTACTTCATCGCGGATTGTAGCAAAATAATTTTATTATTACTTTTGTTTTATTAAATAATTTAATCTATTGTTCACGAACAGGCGTAGGGTGCGATGTGGAAATAAAAAAAGATTCGGCGCATGAAAGTTTGACAGCTTATTCTGCTCCGTATCATTACTAAAATCTGTTCAGAAGCAAGGTGGTCTTCGGCCACGGAAACAACAGGTGGGCCGGCCGATACTGTGCGGTAGCGACAGCACGGCCGGACACTGCGGGAGAGTTGGCGGCGAGAGCTCGCAGGACTAGCGCACGGGAGGGGCCGGGGACGGCCGCACGGAGGGCTCGAATCAAGTTAGGGCCTGAAAACACGATCAGGCCGCCTGACGCCCGGCAGAGGTATCGACTGCGGGGCCGTCGGGATCCGCATTCGGCCGTAATGTCAGCGGGCACGCGAGGCCGCCGGCGGACAGCGGCCCCGGAGGACGCATGCGCGGCCTGGCGCAGGCGCGGCGCGGCGCTCGATGGCGGCCGAGCGGCGCCAGCTCGCCGACACCCTCCGCTGCCGGCACGCGTCGCGCGGCGCCCGAGCCCGCAGCCCGCGCCCGCAGCCCGAGCCCGGAGCCGAGTCCGGAGCCCGAGCCCGCAGCCCGAGCCCGCAGCCCGAGCCCGCAGCCCGAGCCCGCAGCCGCAGCGAGCCCGACGCAGCGCGCAGCGGGCAGCACTCCGCACTCGGCGCCAGTGCGTACGCCGGAGCGGGGGCCGCGGGCCGCCCGCCGGCCGCGTGACCCGCTGACCCCGCGCGTGCACGAGGTGACGGCACTCTCTGTAATTGTTGTGAAGCGAAGTGCGGCCGGAACTCGTCGAGCGGGAAATCACGTTCTTAAATGTTGACTCTCGACCGGATCGATTCGTTCGTACGCTTCGAATGTTGATAAATTTTTATAAATATTTTATAAATTTAATCATATTTACTTAAGTAAATATGATTAAATTTACGTCGGCCGAATATCCAAATATCGCCAGCGGAATCGTGTGTCTGATGCGAAAGAAGGTTTCGAATGTGGTATTGATTTTTTGAGAGGATATCGAATCGCTTCTCGTGTCGGGCGAGTTCCTAGTCGAAACTTCTGAAAGAATACATACGCTCAGTACTAAAGTTGACGTAAAAAGTATAATGTGAACGTGACACGTGGTCGGTCGCGGAGAGCGGGGTCGTTGAACTTTGTATCTCGTGACGCGTGGTGAGGACAGGCTCCGCGAGGACAGACTCCGCGGCACGGACTCGGGCGGCTTGGAGCTCGTCCCGAAACAACGCCCGCGCCACAGCTCTGACTCGGTCGGTCCCCGGGACCGGGCTGGGGCCACGGAGGCGGCATGTCTGCCGGAAGCCGCGGAGACATCGAATACGAGATGTCCCTCTCGAGAACGATTATGTCGCCGAGACTTTTAACGTTTTTATACTATGTATAGTTTTAACGAATGCTCGTACAATTTTAGGACACATATGCGAAAATGTAATATACGATTGAATAGAGCCAATCTAGGGTCCATCAGGCATAGTCGCTGTTTGAATATTTATAGCTCGGTGATCGCTCGTTAGGTATCACCTATGTGGAGGCGACGACGGTGCCAGTGAGCGGGCGGCGGCGGGCGCATGGCGGCCAGCAGCGCAGAGCGCCGGGCGCGCCGCGGGCCCGCGCCCATCGCCTCCTTCGACCACGACGCGTCCGAAGAAGTGAGTTTAGAAGTGAGATCACTGGACTAGTTTTTTGGTAATCTTTTCGTCCCGTTGTAATCACGCCGGACGCCGCCGCACCCCGCGCCGGCCGTGCGGATGCTCCGGTTCGATCGTTTGCCGACAACGGGAGCCCGCTCATTTCAAATGATAATTTTAATCCCGCACACGTGCAAGTGAACCGATACAGTTCAAACTAGCTTCCGAGCTAGTTTGAACCTGGCTTCCGAGCCAGGAACGCACGCAATAGTAGCACGCATACATCTGTAGTAAAATAAAGAAAAACTATAAAGAGTAAGCATTCTGTATTATGATATTTTTTCGTGCTCGGGTACCGATCCTGACGGTGACGTGATCGGCATTTTTAAATTTACAGTCGAGTCCGGAAAACAAACAAGCCGCTCGGCTGCCCGAGATCCACGAGGATCGGCCGAGCCCGCCCGAGCCCGCCGGCGACCGCCTCGCGCCGCCCGAGCAGCGCGCGCGCTCGCACTCCGAGCCCGGCGCCGGCCTGCCCCTCCCCGGGCTGCCCCTCCCCGGGCTGCCCCTCCCCGGGCTGCCCGCGCCGCGCATCGACATCTCGCGCGCCTCCAGCTCCAGCCACCAGGACTCGCGGGACAGCTCGCCCGAGCTGGCGCTGTTTGCGGGCGGCGGCGGCGAGGACGCGCGCGCTCGTCTCGAACTCGGCTTCCGGGAGGACGGAGCCCTCGATCTGCGCTCGTCCACCGAAGAGCTGGCGTTCCTGGAGGGCGCCCCGGGAGGGCCGGAGCCGCGAGCCCCGCCCGCGGCGCCTCCGTCCCGGCGCCACTCGCGCAAGGACAGCCAGGGCTCCGAGGCGGCCCTGCTCGGCGTGTCCGGCCGGACGAGCCGTCTCTCGAGCGTCGGCTCGCAGTGCTCCGCGCACTCGGCGCTCTCCAACTTCAGCCACGCCAGTCGCGTGTCGCGCCTGTCCGTCGTGTCTGGCGCGTCCCGCTCGCCCTCCCCGCACAAGATGCTGCTCGAGACCTCGTTCTGCGGACCGAAACCGATAGAGACGGATCCGGAGATGTGCGCGGCCGCAGTCGAGGAGCGGCTGCTCGAGATCGCGAAGCTGTCGTCCGAGGCGGCGCCGCGAGCTCCCGCGGTGCTGCACGCGCTGTCACCGGCCGCCGCGACGCCGGCCGTCGAGCTACCGCGACCTCAGCCCGACGCCCGCGACCGCCGCGAGGTGCGCACCGAGGCGACGGTGGAGAGCGCGCGGCCGGCGAGCGCGCCGCGCCTGGCGTCCCCGGACAGGACGCCACCCGCTCCGGCGCCCGGACCCGCGGCCTCGTTCTCCTCGTTGGACGACGAGAAACGCTCGAAGGAATCGAAAAATCGCGCCAAGGCGGAGGAGCGTCGGGCCAGATCGAGAGATAGAAGAGAACCCTCCCGACCCGAAGGACGAACGACGGGAGAACGAACGAAAGATATCATAAGAATAAAACTGAAGCCGGACGACGAGTACGATAACGACGACGACGACGGAAACGAACGGACGCCGACGAGCGCCGAACCGGCGCGGAAACCGGCCACTCTGGAGCTGGCCGAGCGGCCCGCGCGCCCCGCCGCCCCGCCCGGACCGCGGGACGCCCCCGGCAGGCCGCGGGACAGCCGCACACCGTCCCCGAGCGGAGCTCCCGTGTCGAGGAAATCTTCCTTCTGTTCCCTGTTCAAATCGCGAGAGACCATCGCCTCCCCGGATTCGCCGTCCGAAGCCCTGCGTCGGAAAAAGAGTCTCAACGAGGGTCGCTCGCGAAGCAAGAGTCGCGACCGCTCGTCGACGCCCACTTCGACGGGAAAAATAAAAGGATCCGTCCTGTCCCTGTTCAAAACGCCGCGAAGGAGCGCCGCGTCTCCCTCCCCGGGCTCCCGGGACGCGTCGCCGGGGCTGCAGCCGCGCCCGCCCGACCGCCCGCCCGCCGACCGCGGGGAGCGACTCAAGTACTACGAGGAATCAAAAAATGGTATCATTCACATTCCGCTGCGCACGCCGCCCGACGAGACCGACCCGCGCGACTCCGCGAGACCCGCGTCGGCCCCGCAGGTCCGCGCCCCCCTCGACGGCGCGCCCGCGACCCCCGCGACGCCGACGGCGCCGGCCCCGCCGTCGAGGCGCACCGTGCTGCCCGACGGCAGCATCATTATACCCTTGCGCTCTCCGACGGAGAGGACGGTCGGTGCGAGCGCGGAGTTCGACCCGCGGCCCGGCGCGACGGCCGCCTCGCGGACCGACGATCTCGCGATCGCGCACGCGATCCGGGCCGGAAACGTCGCGAGGCCCGAAGGGGGCGAGGCCGGCGGCCCGAACGGAGACGCGGACGGGGACTCGACGACCTCCCCGCTCGCGGAGCGCACGCCCGAGGAGGACGGAGCGGAGCGCCCGCGGAGAAAGGAGCGACTCGTCTTCACGACGCACGTGGGGAGCGAGGACCGAGTGTTCAGCACGCAATTCAGTATCACCAAAACACCGAGCGTCACCAGCGAGATATCCGAGTCGATTCCGAGCTTTCGAGAGAGCGAACGGGTCGAGCCGATCGAGCCCCCGCGGCCCGACTCGGGAGCGCGGAGCGACCGCGACGGCGACGACTCCGAACCTCCGGCGGAGGGGAACCGCGGCGGAGCGGGCGAGGCGCGCGAGGCCGGCCGGAGCCCCCCGCCGGACCCCGGCCGCGACTCCTCCGGCTCCGAGGCGAGCTCGGAAGCGGCCGGCGCCCGCGGTGGCAGCGACGCCGAGCGCCGAGGGCTCGTCGTGCAGGAGTCGTTCGAGGAGCTGCCGTACGTGCCGACAACGCTGCCCCTGGAGCGGTCGCTGGCGCTGCCGATGGTGCCGGTGCGCGACCGTGGCGGCGTGCGCGTGGCGGGCGTGCAGCGGCCGCGCGCGAGCCGGGCCGCGGCGGGCTCGCTGGGCGCGCTGACGCCGCCGGCGCCGGCCGCCGCCTGCCCGCCGGCCGCGCCCGCCGCCACCGCCCGGCTGCACATCCGGCTGCCGGGGCGGGCAGTGCCGGGCCCGCCGCCGCGCCCCGAGCGGGCTCGCTCTCGCAGCGGAGGCGACGGTCAGTACTCGTTTAACTGATTCCTTCGAATCACAGGCGACTTCCGGAGGTCGGACGTCCCCCGTAGACATCCCGGCATCCGGACGTCTCCGCAGAGGGCGAGCGCGAGCCGCATTACGCGATAAATATTTCTACGATCGTCTAATCCTACTATACTTACTTCCTTATCCTTACTTCCTTACTAGTATTATAAATAGGCAAGTCCGTCTGTCTCTCTATCTTAATATATATTCCATGGAAGTACGGGCTATTCACTAAAATTATCAAATTATACTCTCGATAAAACGATAAATCCCTCTGATTCTTGCCGGATCCATCAGATTTTTGTGACGAAGATATTTGCAGTGTTGGAGAGTGACAGAAGCTACTCTTAATTTCAAGACTACAGTCGACGAGAACGAAGTTGCGCGGGTAAAAGCTAGTAATATTATATATCAAGATAAATATTATTTTTTACACACGCAAACTTACATACACACGCGCGGAACACACAAAAAATATACTAACTTCTCACGTGCGTACATGAGTACACGAAATCTTTATTTATTATATATTACTACATAGAATAAAACAAAGTTTCTCTGTCGGTTCCATGTCCCTATATTCCTATGTACGCGGGAGTGATAGAAGAGGAAGGTGTATATGTATAATAACATTCAATATGGAGTACAGAAATACTGTAATTTTTGAGGTTACTAATGTGATGTTTAAATAATTACATTTTTTTCCGCTTACATTGCAAACGCAGGTTGAACCCTTACTAAGTATTTGTACACCTTGAAAAGGTCTATAGAAAACTCCGCGATGGTATATCTCTTACGGATAACAAAATAGCGTTTTTTTTGGCAGTTTCTTTTTACGAAAAATTATGCCTATTTTCGAAGTTGCATTCTTTCTCCATAATTCCCTATGTATGCATAAAACTTTAAAACTACGCAACAGATTTTGATGCGGTTTTTTTTAATAGATAGAGTGATTCCAGAGGAAGGTTTGTACGTATAATAACATTCAATACGGAGTAGAGAAATACTGTAGTTTTTGAGGTTTCTGTGAATAATTACATTTTTTCCGCTTACATTGCAAACGCAGGCTAAACCCTAGGAGATTTATCAAAATAATGTACTAAGTATTTGTACACATTGAAAAGGTCTACAGAAAAGTCCGCGATGGTATATGTCTATCTCTTATGGATAACCCACTATAGCATTTTTTGTCATATACTTTTTACGAAAAATAGTGCCTTATTTTTGGAGCAATTTTTATACAATACAGCATTAATCCTTATGCAATTAAGTACCTTAAATAAATTGTTAAAAGTGAATATTTTCGGTGATTTTACAGATTTAAAATGCCGTGAGGACGCCGCGCTTCGCCCTATAACACTTCGACTTAAGCAGCGATGTCGCTCTTTCAAGAGTTTGTTTCAAGACATTCTGTAATTAATTGTAAAAATAAAATACATAGGGAAAATGTAAAAGTAAATAAGTAAAAATGTACTATATGAATTTAGATATTCCAAAGATAGCAGGAAATCTTCTTGGTATAGGGAAAGGAAATTGTTTTTCTCCAAATTTAACGCGTGCGGGCCACGGGCAGTAATGAATAAATCAAAACTACTGGATAGATTTTAATCATTTTTTCACTGAGTGACATAGGCTACATATTTTATACCCGTGAGAAGCCGCAGCAGCCCGCTTGTTTTACTATATTATAGAAACCAACACTATCATCCGATCGAAGCTACGACAATGCCGAGAGTGCGTTCAATATAACTGTCTAATACTAAGTACATGCGAGCACGACTCCTCGACCGACGGCCGACTCTCCCACTCTAGGACAAATGTAATGTAACGGGGTCGTTTCCGTCCGCAGCTGCGGGCGGGGAGTCACGAAGTAAGGGGGACTGGATAGACTTTTCCGAGGTTCCCGAGCGACGCAAGCCGCCCAAGCGCATCCAGACGCTGCCGGCGGCGGCGCGCGACGCCGTCATGTTTAGCTACGTGCCGCCGGAGCGCTGCCGCTGCGAGTGCCACGCGCACGCCGCGCCCAGGGACGACGAGCTGCCGCTGCTGGCCGGCGGCGCGGACGGCGAGCTGCCGCTGTTGGCTCGCGGTGCGGACGGCGAGCTGCCGCGGCTGGCTCGCGGTGCGGACGGCGAGCTGCCGCTGCTGGCCGTCGGTGCGGACGGCGAGCTGCCGCTGCTGGCCGGCGGTGCGGACGGCGAGGCGCAGCGGGTGGAGCCGCACGCGACGCCGTGCTCGCTGCAGGCGCGGCCGCCTTGACCGCCGGCCCCCTTTCCGCTGCGAATTTAAACTTTTATAAGATATATTCTCTTTGGACCCGACCGAACTGCTATCATTTTTGAGACGTACGTTTACCCTTACCCTTAGATATACTTATATAAATTTCTAGCATCGTTTGAGACAGAGAGTATCTATCGTTGACCTATTTGGCGTTCTTTAATGTTTGTTGGTCGTTGGTTTGTAATATTTCTTTACGCGCTGTATTCATACTAGGCTATGGTAACCTCTTTCGCAACCTCTCGGATCGCGTGACGCCCGCGATGTCAACTCTAATATCGAGCGATCGCCGGTTCGGATTTCGGATTCGGCGAGCGGTCTGCCTAGCTCTGCCTGCGGCCGACAGGCGGCAGGCGACAGGCGTCAGGCAGAGGGGGCAGGCGGCAGGCAGAGGGGGCAGGCGGCAGTCAGAGGGGGCAGGCGGCAGGCAGAGGTGGCAGGTGGCAGGCAGAGGGGGCAGACGGCAGGCAGAGGGGACAGGCGGCAGGCGGCAGGCAGAGGGGGCAGGCAGAGGGGGCAGGCAGCGCACGACACCGGTGCCGACAACCCGTACGCTCACGCGGAAGTTCCTATATCAAAGTATCAGAGCACTGCCCCAGAAAGAACGCGTTACCTATATATTTGCGCGGTACTCGGACTCAATAACGTAAAACGAACGTGGCGAGAAAACGAGTCTATGCAGTGCTGCGGTGCGATTCCTTTAGACTTTAGAGTCGCCGCGAGTTCATCCGCGAGCGCCGCCGCCCGCGCGGGTTTTATAGTCCAAACTATTACAATAACCCTATTACGTATTTACATAAAATCAAAAATGCTACTAACTATTGCTCAGTACCGCTATGCATTGCGCACAGACGTTCCACCATCGTGGCCTCGTGCCGCCGTCACGACGTCGCGGGGCGTCGGGACGACCGCCGCCGCCGCCGCACCGCCGCAGCACCGCATGACTTACCTTCTCTTCAGCCATACGACTCGGTATACAGTGGCCCGCCGACCTGCCCGACCCCAGCCCGAGCTCGCCGAACGCACCTACTCGCTTTTGCAAATTAATTTAGATAGGCACAGTCGAAGGTGTTTCGAAGGACCTCATGAAATAAAAATTAAAAGAACCGGGTCTACTGACTGGCTATTTTGAATTCAGTGAGTACTCTGTATGTTCATATTATTCATAATGAAATATATACAGTTCGACGGCGAGCCGACGCAGTTCCGACATGTCGCCGCGCGTCGCTCCCGAGTGGCGTGGAGTGAGGGGCGGCCGACGGTCCGCTGTTCGGTCTCGTACGTGATCGGCTGTCTGTTCTCTTGTATGTTAGTTCGTTTGTGATGCAATAATAGTTAAGGATGTATGAACCAATATTAAAATACTTCTAAAGTTTTAGATACGAGTCTGAAATATAAATTTTTGCTTTCCAGTTTTTGATTTTTATTATTCCCGAATTCGACAATTGTTTATCGTCACGATAAAACAGCTGGCCTGACCGAACGATGCGGCCCGCAGGTGAAGACCGGGACTTGGGAGAGATTTATCGTTTTCTCGAGAGCGTAGTTTAGTAAATAACCTGTATTACTTATATCACTAGATCACTTCATAGTATAATAATATAATTTGTGAGAAAATTCATGCAAATCAATGACAGCGAAAACACATCGATAACCCAACAAAATACGTAATTAAAACTATACACCACGCACTTTATTTACTTGGCGACAGCCCGTAAGTGAGGTTAAGCCAGCCTAAAAAGCTGAGTATAAAATTTTTAACAATAAATAATAATAATATTGTTACAACATGTTTTTAATACAACCTCCTTCATAGAGTTGGCGATTAATATGAAAAAGCATTGTGGCTGTCATATTTTTATGTGTCATTCATTGAGTTGTAGCGAAAAGAGTAAATGGGTTGACTCTGGGAAAACTGCTTTTTATTTATTTAATAAGAATAAAGGAGAAATATCGTCGCCTTTTTATAATATATGGGACACTTACACACACGGTCGTCTGTGCCCACAAGACAACTGGTGAATATACACTTACCTATATATACACCCAAATACAAATATACACACAGGCTCAAAGCCCAACAAGTTCATTTATAGAATATGTTTGCCCTAGGCAGGAATCGAATCCGCGACCCGCGGAGCTCAATGCAGGGTCGCTACCCACTGCTCAAAAGGGCCAGTCATAAAGTCACAGTCAGTATACAACAAAGTCGCTTTCTGTGTCTGTCCCTATATCCCTATGTATGCTTAAATCTTTAAAACTACGCAACATCACTACATATTATAAAACAAAGTCCCTATATCCCTATGTACGCATAAAACTTTAAAACTACGCAACAGATTTTGATGCGGTTTTTTTTAATAGATAGTGATTCCAGAGGAAGGTTTGTACGTATAATAACATTCAATACGGAGTAGAGAAATACTGTAATTTTTGAGGTTTCTGTAAATAATTACATTTTTTTCCGCTTACATTGCAAACGCAGGCTAAACCCTACGAGATTTATCAAAATAATGTACTAAGAATTTGTACATCTTGAAAAGGTCTACAGAAAAGTCCGCGATGGTATATGTCTATCTCTTATGGATAACCCACTATAGCATTTTTTGTCATTTACTTTTTAAGAAAAATTATGCCATATTTTTGAAGCAATTTTTATACAATACAGCATTAATCCTCATCCAATTAAGTACCTTAAATAAATAGTTGATTTAATATAGCTCAATATGGCCGTTTACAGCATGTAATTTAAGTGAACATTTTCGGAGATATTACAGATTTAGAATGCCGTGAGGACGCCGCGCTTCGCCCTATAACACTTCGACTTTACTTTAGCAGCTATGTCGCTCTTTCAAGAGTTTGTTTAAATACATTCTGTAATTAATTGGAAAAATAAAATACATAGGGAAAATGTAAAAGTAAATAAGTAAAAATGTACTATATGAATTTAGATATTCCAAAGATAGCAGGAAATCTTCTTGGTATAGGGAAAGGAAATTGTTTTTCTCCAAATTTAACGCTTGCGGGCCACGGGCAGTAATGAATAAATCAAAACTACTCGATCGATTTTAATCATTTTTTTTACACTGACTGACATGGGAATTTTATACCTGTGCGAAGCAGGGGCAGGCCGCTAGTAATTTATAGAATTAGGCGGAGATCCATAATACAAAAGTAATAATAAATTTATTTTGCTATAATCCGCGATGAAGTAAAATAGAAAATATATGTAATGCTAAAAGTAGAGTGGACAATCGGTTGTCATACCTGATCTGCTACATGCAGGATTCGTAAAAAAACACATACAAACCTCCACCACCGCCACCACAATACACAAGCATATATACTATATACGTTCACTATCACAAACTCAACAATCGTTTCGCCCCGCAACCGAAACATCATATAATAAACGACGATATTTCTCCTTTATTCTTATTAAATAAATAAAAAACGGTTTTCCCAGAGTCAACCCATTTACTCTCTCGCTACAACTCAAAGAATGACACATAAAAATATGACAGCCACAATGCTTTTTCATATTAATCGCCAACTCTATGAAGGAGGTCGTATTAAAAACATGTTGTAACAATCATCAGGAGATAGACTTCACGACCAAAATCGCAAAGCCCAACTAACAACGCAACAGATTTTGATTGCGGTTGCGGATTTGCGATGCGGTTTTTTGTAAACAGATAGAGTGATTAAAGAGGAAGATTTGTATGTATAATAACATTCAATATGGAGTAGAGAAATACTGTAGTTTTTGAGGTTTCTAATGTGAATGTAATGTGTAAATTTTTTTCCGCTTAGGTCCATTGCAAACGCAGGCTGAAGCCTACGAGATTTATCAAAATAATGTACTAAGTATTTGTACAACTTGAAAAGGTGTACAGAAAACTCTGCGATGGTATATGTCTACCACTTATGGATAACCCACAATAGCATTTTTTGTCATTTACTTTTACGAAAAATAATGCTTTATTCGATAATAAATAATGCTATTTTCGAAGCAATTTTAAACAATGCAGCATAAAATCCTTATCCAAATAAGTACCTTTACTACATTGTTGATTTAATATAGATCAATATCGCCGTTTACATCATGTCACTTAAAGGGCACTATACATGGCGCGTCGGAGGCCGCGCTTCGCCCTCTGGCACTTCAAATTTAGCAACTTATGTATCGCTCTTTAAAGAGTAACCTTTAAACAAAACAGGTTTGTATTGTCTAAAAACAAGAAAGCTGTGAACGTTGTATACAAAGACAGTATGGATATTAATTGTTGAAATAAAGAACATAGGGAAACATGTAAAAAGTAAATACCTACGTAAAAAAGTAGTATATATAATTTAAATATTCCAAAGATAGTAGGAAATCGTCAAGGTATAGGGAGAGGGTAATTGTTTTACTCCAAATTAATTTATTAATTACCTAATTAATTGTTTTTTTTACTGAGTGACATAGGTAGGCTATATATTTTATACCCGTGCGAAGCCGGAGCGGGTCGCTAGTTTATAATATAATAATAATATGAAGCGTAGGATACTAAAGCAGTTTTGCTTGAGACGGCACGGATTGTGAGGAGGTTCCTGTCTGGAGCCCTAACCGCCGGTAGCTTGAGTGCTTTCTCCGCTGCCTGTGGTCAACAATCTTTTTATTCATTTTATATAGAAAATATTTAAAAATATGAAGTAAATTTGTATATAAATAAATATATATACACACACACACACACACACATATATATATATATATATATATATATATATATATATATATATATATATATATATATATATATATATATCTATCACCATCATCTTCCAGTCAATTATATTTTTTTAATTATATAACAGTCAATTATAAGAATTTGACAGTTTTTTTTGTTTTAATTTTTTTTTTTATATTTAATTATATATTTATATTTTATTATAATATATATTTTGATGTCGTCTAATGAGAGCATAATAAGTAATAACTTTTTTTCATTATCCTCCCATGATGAAGCGTCTAGTGATGATAGTTTCCACAGTACATCTTTCCTTCCATGAAGTGTCGCCCTCAATTCATATTTCTCAGACTCACTGAAAAATTTTAATGTAATCTACATCAACGCGCAAAGTATTCCGGCTCATTATCCTGATATGCTTGCGGCATTTGAATGTCGTCACATTCATGCAATCCTAGTTTCAGAGTCTTGGCTCAAGCCCTGCTTACCTTCAACTTGTTATTCCCTCCCTGGCTTTCGGCTTTTGCGTAATGATCGTGTTGGTAAAGGGGGCGGTGGCGATCTACTTACGTGCTCATATTCCTTTTAAGATTATTAGCTCCTCACCACAACTCCCTTTAAATGACTCGGCAGAACACTTACTAGTTGAAGTCAATCTATCTTACTCTAAAATTCTTCTTAGCGTTTTTTATTGCCCTCCTTCTACCCCTAATTACTTTCATGCCTTCGAAGTATTACTTGAAGATTTAATTCCTACATACAGCCACTCTATAATAATGGGTGATTTTAATACATGTCTGCTTAAAGGCGATAATCGCAGTAAGAGACTTATGGCTGTAACTGAATCTTGTAATTTGCGTATGTTACCCCTTAAGGCTACTTACAATTGTCCTGGCGGTACCCCCTCACTTCTCGATCTTATTATGGTCTCCTCTCCAGAATTCATCAGTAAGCACGGTCAGTGTTCTGCTGATGAATTTTCTTATCATGATCTCATCTATCTCTCCTATAATATACGTCCTCCAAAGGCAAAACCGAGAATACTTCTGCAACGTAATTTTGGTGGGATTGATAAAGACTTGCTTTGTGAGGATGCTCGTCGGTTGGATTGGAGTTTAGTTACCAATGCTGATACCATCGACAATAAAATACAAATATTTAACACATTGATAACTGAGTTGTATGATATCCATGCTCCTATACGGCCAGTTAAAATAAAACATCTGCCTGCTCCTTGGTTATCCGACGAGTTAAAGATTTTAATAGAAAAAAAGAATAAGGCCAAATACAAATTTAAGTTAAACAGCACTGAAGAAAATCGTATAAATTACAATAAGGCCCGGAATCGCTGCAATACATCGTGTAGAGATGCACAACGACGCCACATTTATAAGTCTCTTGAAAATGGCGACACCGCCAAAACTTGGAAATTTCTTAAGACACTTGGAGTTGGTAAATCATCTCATATTACTTCCATCATTCCTGATATCGAAATTCTAAATAAACACTTTTCTTCGTGTGACACGATAGATTGCATCAAAAAAGAACGGACACTTAACCTTCTTTCATCGTCCCCAACTCCAGACTTTCTGCCATTTATTTTCAATGATTTCACTGAATGTGATGTTAAAAAGAACATACTATCTGCCTCATCGAATGCTATTGGTGCTGACTGCATTAGCCGTAATATGATTGTTCCTATCCTTGATATAGTAGCTCCTGTATTAACACACATCCTTAACTTCTCTGTCTGTACTAGTACTTTCCCTGAATCTTGGAATAGTGCTCACATTATTCCTTTACCTAAAAAATCCTGTCCCACAAATATCACCGACTATCGTCCTATCTCGATTTTACCTTTCCTTTCCAAAATACTTGAAAAACTAGTACATCAACAACTGTCTCTTTTCCTTAATAAGCATCTCCTTCTGAGTCCTCTACAATCCGGTTTTCGTCCCGGTCATAGTACGGTCACAGCGCTTGTCAAAGTCACGGACGACATTAGATGGGCCATGGATAGTAAGCAGCTTACTATTTTGACTTTACTAGATTTCAGCAATGCTTTTAACACTGTGGATTTTGATATCTTGCTAAGTCTGCTACGTTCGGTTAACATATCTCCATCAGTGATTGAGTGGTTTCGGAGTTACCTCAGTGGTCGTCGACAACGAATTCACGTTGATCAGATCTTCTCATCGTGGTGTGACGTCTCTTCTGGGGTACCTCAAGGTGGCGTGTTATCTCCACTTTTGTTACTATCTTTATTAACTCTTTACCCTGTGATATTACTTCTCTCTATCACATGTATGCAGACGATATCCAAATCTATCGCTCTTCAACCCTGGAAAATATTGCTCTTGCTGTCACTGACATAAATAGTGATCTAGTGGCTATTTCTGAGTGGAGCAAAAGTTTCGGCCTTTGTGTTAACCCAGCAAAATCACAAGCCATTGTTATTGGCATTCAGGGTATGATTTCGAGGGTTGACTGGGAAAGCCTCCCTACTGTTGTTTTTAATGGCATTGTTATGCCGTATTGTTCTAGTGCTAATGATCTTGGATTACACTTAGATCGAACGTTATCGTGGTCCTCGCACGTTCAAGAAGTCAGCGAAAAAACATTTATGACGCTAAGATCGTTACGTCGATTACGGTCGGTCCTACCAATTCCTACCAAAATTATGTTGGCAAATTCCCTTCTACTTTCAATTCTCGATTATACCGACGCAAGCTATATCAATTTGACTGAGGACCAGTTAAACAAACTTGAGCGACTACAAAATCTTGCCATTCGGTTCATATTTAGCTTGCACAAGTATGACCATGTATCAGTTTTTCGTCAAAAGCTCAAATGGCTCCCTATTCGTTGTCGCCGGAATTTGCATATACTTTCAATTCTGTACTGTGTGTTATTTGATTCAAAAACTCCTTCGTATATAAAGGAGAAATTTAAATTTCAGGGAGTGCAGGCTGATTTGCGTAATACAAGAAAGCTGTTGCTTAAGACACCTACCCACAAAACCAAATTTTTCGGCCAGTCTTTTGAAGTTGGTGCCATTAAATTATGGAATGCACTCCCTCTAGAAATTCGTAACTCCGCTTCACTGGGCATTTTTAAAAATCGTCTCAAAGCTTACTATCTTAATTTGTGACGTCTAATTTTAACTAGTTTATTTTAATTTGTATTAGTATATTTACATTTATTATAATATTTATTAGTCTGTGTAGAATCGTTATGTATTTTGAATATTATAGTTTGTGTAATAATATGTCTGTGTATTAGCGTGTACTTATTTGTATGTATGTTTGTTATAATACACCACCTACCTACATTTATATTAGAACTTTCCTAATCCAAAGGTTGTCTGGAAGAAATCGCTATGTAGCGATAAGACCGCCTCTTGATACTTTAAATTATTTACGTTAAGTGATTGTATTGTGTAACTTTGTGGTGTACAATAAAGTATATAAATAAATAAATAATCTTCCTGCCCTTATGCCACACAATGTTATAAACATGTTATCACATGTATTTTACAACCGGCCGCCTGCCTGACATCAACTTACCATAGTCGCATTTTACGACATCTCGGTAAGAAGTTAGGGTGGTACATTCTATTTCGCCGGATACCACACGGTAGCGTAGAAAGATTAAAATCGTAATATAGTATTTTGATAACCATAAAAATGGGTAGTGGGTTAACCTTAAAAGCCAGACATGTGCTGTCGCAGACTTTTATTTAGAATTTTTAGAGGGGAACAATTTTATAATACATGTGTTACAATATGTTTTTAATTCAACCTCCTACATAGAGTTGGCGATTAATATGAAAAAGCATTGTGGCTGTCATATATTTTTATGTGTCATTCATTGAGTTGTAGCGAAAAGAGTAAATGGGTTGACTCTGGGAAAACTGCTTTTTATTTATTGAATAAGAATAAAGGAGAAATATCGTCGCTTTTTATACATGATTTTTAAAAACTACTAATTCACTCAGCACACGCACGCTTTAATGTAATCACGCGGGCGGAGCCGCTGGCGACTGCTAGTGTATCGTAATAACGGCAATCTTTTTATAATATCGCTCAACCAACTATAATATGAAGGAGGTTGTATTTGAAACACGACACCGGAACGTCTGCTTCGAGTTTCAATCGGACACAGGTTCAAGTTCTGTACACGGTAAGGAAGGTACGGTTTCAGATCGAGCACACTGCGCCGCGGAGGTCGCCGTGTCATATTCAGCACGTGCCGAGCGCGCTCCGGCAGCGGGTGCCGCGTAAATAAAACACAGTGTACGGAGAGTTTCGCGGTAAATGCCATTTAATTACAATGTAGGTGCTGGCGGGCCGCTGCGGCCGCGCTCACTTGAAGATCTTGCCCTGGTTGAAGGGGCGGCCGCGCGCGTCCGCGCCGGTCCACGACAGGTACTGCTGCACCAGCCGCTTGGTCTCCTCGCTGCCGGGGTCGAGCTTCTTCCACTCGTACGACTCGTAGTCGATCTGCGGCAGGGCAAAACGTTCCCGGGATATTTATTACACACTCCCCGCTGCACCGATCTGCGTTCGCGATAAACTGAACTTTCGATATTCCATATGGATTTTACCGAAAGTTCAAGTGTTTCACGAAGAAACTGTGTAGTTTCGCCCCCGAGTTTCAATAAAAAACAAATAAGGAATGATGTACGATAACGAGCCGATATATAGAAAAAGCACAATTGAAAAGTAAAGGCATATATATATGTGTCGGAATGATATGAGTGCGGCCACCTGCCAGTCGGGCGACAGCGGGAAGGCCAGCTGCTGGCCGCGCCACGCCCACACGCCCGAGATGCTGCAGTCGTCGTCGGCCCCGAACAGGCACACGGACGCGAAGGCCTGCTTGCGCATCTTGTCCAGCCTCTGGAACATGCCTGCGCGAGGACGGACAGAGGACGGTGTTTAGTATCAGACTAATAAAGGTGTCGCAGCATACGCTCGTGACATTTCCCGATACTTTTCTTTACGGCAGTAACGATTTATTGCACATTTTTTAAACCAAATGCACGAAAATTTCGCTTTCACAGTTAAATAATTTTCCCATAATGAGCGTCAAATATGATACTAAAAATACTTTCTTTCTTCTCCCGATCCCGCTTTCGACTCACCGGTGATGAGGTTGCAGCTCATGAACACCTTGGACAGCTCCTCGGGGTACTTGTACTCGGCGTACCAGATGGAGTAGTTCTCCGGATCGAACTTCTCCCAGAAGTAGGGGATGGAGACGGACTCGTCCTCGTTGGAGTAACACCGCTTGAAGTCATCCATGTTGAATGTCCTGATACGAAAGATGCACTCACATTTTAATTCACTCTGATTAAACGTATCGAATTTATAATAGTCTTAATGGCCGTTAAATTATTGACACCAGAGACTCTAGACTCACTCCAGAGAACACTACTTATTCACCGTCATCATTCTCCGGCCCTTATCCCGCTACAAGTGGGTCGACGCGACACGTCTGAAACATGATTTGACTAAGTATTTTACGAACGCCCGCCTACTTGAGGTCGACTTAATATAGTCACGTTTTACGACGTCAAATGATTTAATCTTCTATGTATTTATATTCTGAATCCCGGAAACGATTTTCCTGAAATTCAGCATGTAGGTGTTGTTGGGGGAGAAAAATCGATCTAGCTAGGTTTTAAGTAAAAAAATGTTTTACCCCTGTTTTTGGTCATTAAAAAATATTAAAATTTATATTAAACTAGTGGCCCGCTCCGGCTTCGCATGGGTATAAAAAATAAAGCCTATGTCACTCAGTGAAAATATGATTAAAATCTATCCAGTAGTTTTGTTTTATTCATTACTGCCCGTGGCCCGCAAGCGTTAAATTTGGAGTAACACAATTCCCCTTTCCCTATACCATGAACATTTCCTGCTATCTTTGGAATATCTAAATTCATATACTACATTTTTACTTATTTATTTATACATTTTCCCTATGTATTTTATTTTTACAATTAATTACAGAATGTCTTTATATACAACATTCACAGCTTTCTTGTCATTACACACTACAAACTTGTTTTCTTTAGAGGTTACTCTTGAAAGAGCGACATATAATTGGCTATGTGAAAAACAAACCCGTCCGATCGCAGCTAAATTCACTGAAAAAACCGCATCAAAATCTGTTTAGCAGTTTTAAAGATTAAAGCATACATAGGGATATAGGGACAGACAGAGAAAGCGATTTATTTTATACTATGTAGTGAAGTTTAGCTATTATTTAGATAATTGTCAAATTTTTTTACCATACTTAAACAAAGACAAGACACGTTTTATAGTGACTTGACGGAATAAAATAAATGCGGTCGAACGGGATAAAAAGTCTCCTATGTCCGTCTCCTGGTTCTAAGCAACCTTTACACCAATTTTCAGCCAAATTGGTTCATCCGTTCTCGAGTTATAAACAGTGTAACTTAGACCAACTTTCTTTTATATACATAGATATATATAAAACACTATTTTTTCCATAAACTGTCAAGTCAGCATAGCTTATTCGGGGAACGGGCAGTCTCCTACCTATTTTTTTGAAGTCTCTTTTAGCAAGCAAGTCTCAGTCTACCAGGTACTTAAGCTTTAATCATCAATAATGCTAATAGAAAATATTTAACACTCAATGTAAAGTGTACTATGTCAAAAATCATTTTGCAAAGAATGTAAAGGACCAAGTACTTGGGCGTCACACTTGGGAGCCCACTACGTGGTTATTATGGACCTCTGCAAAGTAACGCTTTATCCTATAAATTATCATGCCATGTTTCACTTATAATGTAACTTAATAGGCGCCAGTAGTTCGTGGTGCACCCACCCCTTAGGCAGGCTGTCGAAGGGGTCCTTGGACTCCTTGGGCTTCTCCTCGTCCAGCTCGTCGGGCAGTTCGGGCTCCTCCACTTTAGCTTTCTTCTCCTTCTTGGGCTGCTCCTTCTTGTCAGCCTTCTTCTCCTTCTTGGCTCCATCCTGTTCCACGCATGCAAAATTTTTGACTCCCACTTATCAGTATTCATTTTCAATAATTGTAGATACTACAAATTTAATATTAATATTGAGTAAGGCGTGAAGGTGCTAATGACTTTGGACTTCTTCACATTCTATCCTCCAACCCAAGAAGATGAAGATTTTATTTCCAGATCATTCTAAAAATTAAAGAGAGCCCCATTATTCCTATTCTGAGCTAGACCCAGCAATGCTGTTCCGATGGGAGTGAACAGATTATATTTATCCTAGGAATTATCTAGACCTACTGTATACTGTAAACCACATGCAAACTGTTTGATTACCTGTAGGTCAGCAAGAAAAATGGCGACCGGTGTCAGTGCGGTAGGGAAAGAAAGAGTGTGAGGAAAAATTTCCAAGGTTTGTGGGAGAAAGTATTATGTGATGGCAATCAGACATCAAAACTATTGTAAACCTTTTTGTTCTGCACCAGCTCCTGGTACTTCTTAGGATCGTAGGTAGGGGGGGCCTCGCACAGAGTGAGGGGCCCGACGACAGACGCCACCTTGGGCTGATTGGCCAGCGTCTGGAACCAGCGCTGCACGTTCACCAGCGACGACCTCAAGCTCGGGTCCAACACATTCTGGAACATAACAACTTACCGTTCGTACAACTACCGCAACTCACGTCTAAAGAAAGGTGACTGATTGAAATTAGATTGCTCTGTTTGAATGCTAAAGAATTGAAAGAGTCAGCATGTTTGTATTGAGAAGCTACATGTCAAAGTGCCTGATGTTACTACCCAAATGGGAACAGCAAAATTCTCAAATTACTGGTTACCAATATTATATTCGTGGATTATCATTTTGTGAGCGAGCATGCCACCTGATACACCTTGCTCTATTTTACATCTGCTTTATTATGTGATTATAATTTTAATTATTACCTGGAAGGCGTGGAGCAGAGTGGTGAATACGATGATATCAGCCAATGTGATGCGTTCGGTAACTAGGAAGGTGCGAGTCAGCAGGTGGTCGTCCAGCACCTGCAGCGCTGCCAGCAGGTCACTCTTTGCACGTTCCACGTTCTGGTAGTATGATTAACTAATTAAAGTATGTCTTTTAACAGTACTTATTGTACTAAAGATGACATACAGTCACATAAAGATGTCCTTACAGAAAAAACAAAATAGTAATAATATTTTTTTTTGCTATAATCCATGATAAAGTAAATAGAATACACACACAGACACCCACACACACACCCACACCCACACAGACACACACACCCCCACACACACAGACACACACACCCATACACACACACACACGCACGCACGCACACACAGACACACACACCCACCCACACACACCCCCACACACACAGACACACACACACACACGCACGCACGCACACACACAAACATGTACTGGTAGCTTTTGTATTATGGATCTCCGCAAAGTAATGCCTTATGGGTGGAATAGTCCGGAATAGGAGCTGATCACCCGTCCTGCACCGACAGGCGTCCCCGAAATTAGATAGATAGATAGAAGTAATGCCTAATTCTATAAAGTCCTTTACATACATTTACAAGTACATGAAAAAGTACTGAAACAGTGTTTAAGAAAAATATTACTATGATTAACAAAATCATCGATCAATATTTTAAACCAATTCATAAATCAGTAAATCAATAAAAGATATCTTACTTGTTTATTGAATTGCATAATGCCCAGGTAAGGGAAGACCCAGGCGCAGGAGGCGGGCAGCAGCTCGCTGTCGGCCCACGACGCCCACTGGTAGATGGCAGCTTGGGTAGCCACATCTGAGCCACGCAGAGCTGCATTGGCGACTACACATCCAAGTGAACATATATTAAGATATGATAAAAAACCTTATCTCAGATTACTATAGAGGTAATTTATAGAATTAGGCGTTACTTTGCGGAGATCAATAATACAAAAGTAATAATAAATTATTTTGCTATAATCCGCGATGAAGTAAAATAGAAAATATATATAATGCTAAATGTAGAGTGGACAATTGGTTATCATACCTGATACATGCAGGAGTCGTAAAAAACACATGCACAAACCTCCACTACCACCACCATGATACACAAGCACTATATACGTTCACTATCACAAACTCAACAATTGTTTCACCACGCAACCGAAGCACCATCAGGAGATAGACTCCACGACCAAAATCGCAAAGCTTTGCGATTTTGGTCAATTGTTAAGTTTGAGATAGTGAACGTATATAGTGCTTGTGTATCATGGTGGTGGTAGTGGAGGTTTGTGCATGTGTTTTTTACAACTCCTGCATGTATCAGGTATGATAACCAATTGTCCACTCTACATTTAGCATTATATATATTTTCTATTTTACTTCATCGCGGATTATAGCAAAATAATTTTATTATTATTTTTTTTACTATAGAGGTATTTATAGTTACCATATACCATTTATAGTTATTCCAAATTACAATTATAAAAAGATTGTTTGCTCTAAAATTGAGAAAAATGATTAAATATTGATTTCAATACTACATGTGAATTGGATAGAATATCTAAAGAGCGAATTATTTACATTGCCGTTATTAAATAATAATCACATGAATCACATCAACTCAAGAACATGTGCTACAACTTATATTTCAATTTCAACTGTTAACAGATTTTGGGCCACAACACTTATGGAATGTTTTTTTCGTATTCTTGCAGTGATGAAATGAGATAATAGTACTTTGTAGCCAAAAAATGGAAGAAGACCTCAACACTTATTCAACTACATACAGCGCAGCAATATGTATGGTGCCCTTCACGCACTACTGACTGAAACTACACATAATATAAAGCCATTCAATTGCAGTGACTTACATTAAAAAGGGGAGAGTTCCCTGATCGGTCGGCCCAGTGTTAAACTATGATATTTCTGCAAGAAGAATCACTATTGATTTTGCTACAGGTTTTTATTGCAAAAAAAGGCTTTCAAATGTGTCATCATGGCACAGATTGTTTGACAATTGTTACTTAAGGCATTGTTCATCCCTACAGTCAACACGGACATTTTTGATTTCAGGGAGAACTAACAAAATACTTGATTATATGTTTTTTTGTAGAACAATAGTGACAAAGAACATATATTGACAGTCCCAATCACTATAAATATTGTATGTCAGGTTTTAAAACTTTTAGACACCAAAATTATTCCTTGAAGGTGTTAATTATAATAATCATAGTATATATAACTCTATAATAATAGTTGTTGCAACAGACATCAATGAATATTCAAAATCATATTCATAGTTTCAATAATTAATTTAGTTTCTGCATATTAAAACGAAAAATGTTTCCATTCTACCTGTACTTGGCAAAGGCATATATGCCTATTCGGGAAAATAAGAAATTATTATTCAAGAATAGCAAAATCAATTTAAAAAAGAATGCGCGAATCGGAAACATATTGCCTCCAACCTGAAATACATTTTATGACGAGGATTCATTTTGATTTTCATCACAATAGTTTGTGAAAAAAATGAAAAAAGGTTTAAATAGAACTAGTTGGTTTGATTGGAGATTTTTAATTTACTTTCAAGATAGGTATCATGAACGAGTCGCGGATTCTTCATATTTTATTAAGGTTAGCAATTGTTGACTAATAATGAGATATCATACCATAATATGCAATCGCATTGCTCTCCGTCAAAAATATTTTCCCGTCAGCACTTTCATACGCCGGCACCTACAATAAATTAGCGAAAATTACACGTCAAAAATCACCGCTCTATATATCCGGCCATAATACACCTGCATTACACAAACTAATTTCTTGGCACTCACTTTTCCGGCAGGGAACTTCTTTAAGAACGCTTCGGTCTTATTGGTTTCCCCGAATACAAAGTCGGGCGATTCTTTCAGATCGGTCCCAGAGTATTGTGCGGCGATTAGCGCCTTGAAGGCACGAAAATTTTCCGGATAAGTATAAAGTATCTGCAATAAATATATTGAAAATACAATAATACATCATTTGATATTTTAATGTAATATAATAAATTCCATAAACGAATTTAGATTTTAAAGATATTTCGGAATGAAAAACACCTACCCCAGCCGCCATGATTGACGTCTTTCTAGAGAGAGAAAGACGGCGGTGGAAGAGAGGAGGGAATCAAGCTGACTACATGACATTGACATTTGACAGCGACAGCACCAGCAGCCTTGGATAAAGAATACACTGGATGCCGCCTTAGCTATTTTTGTGTGTCCGTGTTATGCTTGTGTGAACTTTTAGAACTGCATTAGTGTGCGTGATTAGGGAAGTACTTAGCTTATCGATAAGCTAAACTAGGCGTCAATAATTATCGAAGCCTAGCTCAGGTACTGTAAAGTTAATTTATAGTTGTAACCAACCTAGTTGGTTTACTGTTCAGAATAGATTTAAACATTTGAATAGATTGACATAATTTCCTGAGTGTACAGTCTGCAGTATGATGTCATGAATTATCCGATGCACATCTTTACTGCATATCTTACTGTGATGGGTGGTTCTCAAAAATGGTATCAGTCAATTGACTGTGAGCCTAGATTTACCAAAGAATCCTTTGAAGCGTTAAAAATAAATTCGAAGGTGCAGCCCATACTCGGTGCTTTATGTATAGATGAAATGTTAACATAAATGTTAGTGCTTCAGTGGCCAATGGAACAATATCATCATCCACATTATTCCCAACATTTACATATCCGTGAGACCAGTGACAGTTTTATCCACTGTTCTCTTATATGTGGGCATTTAGGAAACCTAAGAAAATAATCTAAAATTAGAGAATTCGCATTTACTTGGCTAGTAAATATAACTTTGACTGATATTTATCGATAAATAATAATTCTTTAGTGTGTACATCACTACGTAGGTAACACAATTCAATCGAATATTTAATGATTAATTTCTATGTTTTATCAGTATCCCACACTCGTGCCGGCTAGGGAATATCAAACTGTACTGATACATTATAATTTGAAACGCTTTAACTGAATAAAACGCTTTAATTTAGCACGGAAATGAGAGTCAAAGATTTACTTATGAAATGGTAATTCCGTGTTTTTAACTCCTCCTTTCGTTGTTCTTGATGGTCACGTTAAGGCAGCACACGACATATTCCACCTTTTTTGAAAAAATATATCAGTAACACTCGTATTTGCTTTAGATTTCAAGAAATAATCTTCAACAAACTCAATGTTATGGCCTCATTTGGTGTCACCAACTGGACACATTTTTAGCGACGTTGCCAAACTTCATCACAATCTCTTTCACTCTTATGTATAGTTCGCGATAAGAACAGAGACAAACGATAAATCGCTTACACACAGACGCAAGATCGGCAACGTCTTTTGGCGCCGTCCAGTATATACTACGTCCATGCCAGCAGCTTTTTTTTAGTAATCTATGACCAGCAGTATTGCACATGGACGTAGTATATACTGGACGGCGCAAAAAGACGTTGACGATCTTGCGTCTGTGTGTAAGCGATTTATCGATTGTCTCTGTTCTTATCGCGAACTACACATAAGAGTGAAAGAGATTGTGATGAAGTTTGGCAACGTCGCTAAAAATGTGTCCAGTTGGTGACACCAAATGAGGCCATAACATTGAGTTTGTTGAAGATTATTTCTTGAAATCTAAAGCAAATACGAGTGTTACTGATATATTTTTTCAAAAAAGGTGGAATATGTCGTGTGCTGCCTTAACGTGTCCATCAAGAACAACGAAAGGAGGAGTTAAAAACACGGAATTACCATTTCATAAGTAAATCTTTGTCTCTCATTTGCGTGCTAAATTAAAGCGTTTTATTCAGTTAAAGCGTTTCAGATTATAATGTATCAGTACAGTTTGATATTCTCTAGCCGGCACGAGTGTGGGATACTGATAAATCATAGAAATTAATCATTAAATATTCGATTGAATTGTGTTACCTACGTAGTGATGTACACACTAACGAATTATTATGTATCGATAAATATCATTCAAAGTTATATTTACTAGCCAAGTAAATGCGAATTTTCTAATTTTAGATTATTTTCTTAGGTTTCCTAAAAGCCCACATATAAGAGAATAGTGGATAACAGCTGTCACCGGTCTCACGGATGTGTAAATGTTGGGAATGATGTGGATCATGCTATTGTTCAATTGGCCACTAACATTTATGTTAACATTTCATCTATACATAAAGCACCGAGTATGGGCTGCACCTTCGACTTTATTTTTAACGCTTCAAAGGATTCTTTGGTAAATCTAGGCTCACAGTCAATTGACTGATACCATTTTTGAGAACCACCCATCACAGTAAGATATGCAGTAAAGATGTGCATCGGATAATTCATGACATTATACTGCAGACTGTACACTCAGGAAATTATGTCAATCTATTGGAATGTTTAAATCTATTCTGAACAATAATTTATAGAATTACTAGCAGCCTGCCCCTGCTTCGCACGGGTATAAAATATATATCCCATGTCAGTCAGTGTAAAAAAAAGATTAAAATTGATCCAGTTGTTTTGATTTATTCATTACTGCCCGTGGCCGTAGCGTTAAATTTGGAGAAAAACAATTTCCTTTCCCTATAGCAAGAAGATTTCCTGTTATCTTTGGAATATCTAAATTCATATAGTACATTATTACTTATTCACTCTTATATTTTCCCTATGTATTTTATTTTTAAAATTAATTACAGAATGTCTTTAAACAAACTCTTGAAAGAGCGACATCGCTGCTAAAGTCGAAGTGTTAAAGGGCGAAGCGCGGCTTCCTCACGGCATTTTAAATCTGTAATATCTCCGAAAATGTTCACTTAAATTACATGCTGTAAACGGCCATACTGATCTATATTAAATCAACTATTTATTTAAGGTACTTAATTGGATAAGGATTAATGCTGTATTGTATAAGAATTGCTTCAAAAATAAGGCATTATTTTTCGTAAAAAGTAAACGACAAAAATGCTTTAGTGGGTTATTCATAAGCGATAGACATATACCATCGCGGACTTTTCTGTAGACCTTTTCAATGTGTACAAATACTTAGTACATTATTTTGATAAATCTCGTAGGGTTTAGCCTGCGTTTGCAATGTAAGCGGAAAAAAATGTAATTATTTACAGAAACCTCAAAAATTACAGTATTTCTCTACTCCGTATTGAATGTTATTATACGTACAAACCTTCCTCTGGAATCACTCTATCTATAAAAAAAAACCGCATCAAAATCTGTTGCGTAGTTTTAAAGTTTTATGCATACATAGGGAAATATGGACTTTGTTTTATAATATGTATTGATTGTTATTTTCCTCGCTAGAGAGCTCCGATCATAAATGCGTCCGATCGCTGCTAAATTCAAATGGTTTTTTTTCCGAATTTGACTAATGCTGTTAGCCCTAATGGCTTTGACTGCGTCACCGATAAGACGGGCGAGCGCGGAAGCATCGCCGAGAGGCGAACCGCGACCTCCGACGCGCTATTTATAGGCTCGCGGCGCGGCCCCTGCATTTTAAATCTGTAATATCTTCGAAACTGTTTATTTAAATTACATGCTGTAAAGGGTCATATTGATCAATATGAAATAAACAATATATTTAAGGTTCTTAATTGGATAAGGATTAATGCTGTATTGTATAAAAATTGCTTTGAACATAAGGCATCATTTTTCGTAAAAAGTAAATGACAAAAACTGCTATTGTGGGTTATCCATAAGAGATAGACATATACTATCGCGGACTTTTCTGTAGACCTTTTCATGGTGTACAAATACTTAGTACATCATTTTGATAAATCTCGTAGGGTTTAGCCTGCGTTTGCAATGTAAGCGGAAAAAAATGTAATTATTTACGACATCACATTAGAAACCTCAAAAATTACAGTATTTTTCTACTCCATATTGAATGTTATTAGACATGTAAACCTTCCTCTAAAATCACTCTATCTATTAAAAAAAACCGCATCAAAATCTGTTGCATAGTTTTAAAGATTGAAGCATACATAGGGATATACGGACATAGGGACAGACAGAAAATGCGACTTTGTTTTATAATATGTAGTGATATTATTTATTTTTACAATTGATTAGACAATGTCTTTACATACAATATTCATAGCTTTCTTATCATTAGACAATATAAACTTTAAAGAAGGACATTTAGTTGCGCCTCCGGTCGCTGCTAAATTCGAAGTGTTTATAGGTCGAAGCGCGGCCTCCTCGCGGGATTTTAAATCTGTAATATCTCCGAAAATGTTCACTTAAATTACATGCTGTAAACGGCAATATTAATCTATATTAAATCAACAATTTATTTAAGGTACTCAATTGGATAAGGATTAATGCTGTATTGTATAAAAATTGCTTTGAACATAAGGCATCATTTTTCGTAAAAACTAAATGAAAAAAACTGCTATTGTGGGTTATCCATAAGAGATAGATATATACCATCGCTGACTTTTCTGTAGACCTTTTTAAGGTGTACAAATACTTAGTACTTTATTTTGATAAATCTCGTAGGGTTTAGCCTACGTTTGCAATTAAAGCGGAAAAAAATGTCATTATTTACAGAAATCTCAAAAATTACATTATTTCTCTAGTTCGTATTGAATGTTATTATACGTACAAACCTTCCTCTGGAATCACTCTATCTATAAAAAAAAACTGCATCAAAATCGGTTGCGTAGTTTTAAAGTTTTATGCGTACATACGGAAATATGGACTTTGTTTTATAATATGTAGTGATGCGTTACTTTGCGGAGATCCATAATACAAAAGTAATAATAAAATTATTTTGCTATAATCCGCGATGAAGTAAAAAAGAAAATATATATATAAATGTAGAGTGGACAATCGGTTATCATACCTGATACATGCAGGAGTCGTAAAAAACACATGCACAACCTCCACCACCGCCACCATGATACACAAGCACTATATACGTTCACTATCACAAACTCAACAATCGTTTCGCCCCGCAACCGAAGCATCGTCAGGAGATAGACTCCACGACCAAAATCGCAAAGCGAAGCAATACCCAAATAAGTTTAGTTATATACTAATCGGTTCAACCCCACCCTTTATTTTATTTTGCCTGCAAAGAAGTGTAACAAGCTTGAACTAGAAACATTTATTTGCTCGTTAATGAGGGTGCCATAGTTATGTTTAATAATCTCAAGGTTTTCCAATAGGCTCAGTTTAAGTCCTTTATTAGAACACGTGTGCAATTATATAGTAAATTGATCCCAGTCTTTAAATCTGGTGATAAGAGCGACCCTAATAACTATAGACCCATCTCCATCTTGCCAACTCTTAGCAAGGTGTTTGAAAAAATCATTCTTAATCAACTGCTCAGGCATTTCAATTTAAATAACTTGCTTCATCCTGAGCAGTATGGGTTTACTAAGGGTCGGTCTACAACGGATGCGGGTGTGAGATTGGTGAAGCACATCTTTGATGCATGGGAGAACTCACAGAATGCCATAGGGGTATTTTGTGATTTGTCCAAGGCATTTGATTGTGTTCAACATGAGACACTGTTGCTAAAGCTTGGTCATTATGGTATCACAGACAATGCGCTTCGACTCGTGGCATCCTATCTTCATAGCCGAATTCAAAGAGTGTGCATTAATGATGTGCAGTCATCTGGATCGGCCTTAGTTATGGGTGTGCCTCAAGGTTCAATCCTTGGTCCTTTTCTGTTTTTAGTATATATAAATGATTTACCGTATTTTATTCAGAGTATATGTGATATTGTACTGTTTGCTGATGACACATCTTTGATATTTAAAATAAATAGAAATGACGACAAATTTGACGAAGTAAACAGTGGTTTGTCGCAGGTTGCTCATTGGTTCAGACAAAATAATTTAGTACTGAACTCAAATAAAACAAAATGGATAGAATTTGTATTACCTAATGCTGCTAAAACAGCAAATAGACTTTTTATAAATAATGTTTCACTAAAAACAGATAATGCAACTGTATTTTTGGGAATGACTTTGGATACAAAACTCCAATGGAGCACACACATAACAACTCTTGCAGGGAAACTCAGTTCAGCGGCCTATGCCGTTCGAAAGATTAGACAGTTTACTGACGTCGAAACGGCAAAACTTGTTTATTTTGCTTACTTCCATAGTGTTATGTCCTATGGAATATTGTTATGGGGTAAATGCGCGGATAATGAAAAAATCTTTGTATTACAAAAAAGAGCCGTACGTGGTATATACAATTTAAGTCCGCGGGATTCCCTGCGAGAGAAGTTTAAGGAAATAGGTATTCTTACATTTGCCTCACAGTATATTTTAAGTAATTTAATTTTTGTATATAATAATATAAAGAACTATAAAACAATAGGCGATGTATATAATAGACAAAGTAGGAACCGACATAAGCTTGCGGCCCCTGCTTTACGCCTTGAAAAAGTACGTAAGTCGTTTGTGGGTTTGGGTATAAGATTCTATAATAAAATTCCACAATCAATTTTAACTTTGCCATTACAGCAGTTTAAAAACACTATCAAGGAGAGGCTGATACAGAAAGCCTACTATACTGTTGAGGATTATTTAGACGATAAAAATGCGTGGATATAAATATTGTTCGACCCTGTACAAGATAGAAACATTAAATGTAACTAGCATTAAGAATTGTATTTTTTAAAAAGAGCAACCGCCGAGTTTCTTGCTGGCTCTTCTCGGTAGGAACAGCATTCCGAACCAGCAGTAGATTTGACGATTCAAAAGCGCTTGTTTACAAGTTTATTTGAATAAAGAATATTTTGAATTTGAATTTGAATTTGAATACTTTGAAACTATCTATGGTCATTAGGAACTTTATGACCGCTTTCTATCAAATGTTTGGCGAAATGTGAATTTTGTGGTTTATTATTCCTGAAAGCTGCCATATGTTCTGTATAAACACCAAAACACCGGTGTTTATAAAATAAAATGTCCTGAATGCAATGATACATATGTGGGTCAGACTGGTCGTAATTTTGAAACCCGTTTGCACACGACTCCTGCATGTATCAGGTATGATAACCGATTGTCCACTCTACATTTAGCATTATATATATTTTCTATTTTACTTCATCGCGGATTATAGCAAAATAATTTTATTATTACTTTTGTCTATTCTGAACAGTAAACCAACTAGGTTGGTTACAACTGTATATTAACTTTACAGTACCTGAGCTAGGCTTCGATAATTATCGACGCCTAGTTTAGCTTATCGATAAGCTAAGTACTTCCCTAATCACGCACACTAATGCAGTTCTAAAAGTTCACACAAGCATAAAACGGACACACATAAATAGCTAAGGCGGCTTCCAGTGTATTCTTTATCCAAGGTATTGCAGACTGTCATAGATAATCATCATCGCTTCACTACATATTATAAAACAAAGTCCCTATATCCTTATGTACGCATAAAACTTTAAAACTACGCAACAGATTTTGATGCAGTTTTTTTTAATAGATAGAGTGATTCCAGAGGAAGGTTTGTACGTATAATAACATTCAATACGGAGTAGAGAAATACTGTAATTTTTGAGGTTTCTGTAAGTAATTACATTTTTTTCCGCTTACATTGCAAACGCAGGCTGAACCTTACGAGATTTATCAAAATAATGTATCAAGTATTTCTACACGTTGTAAAGGCCTACAGAAAAGTCCGCGATGGTATATGTCTATCCATAAGATAACCCACAATAGCATTTTTTGTCATTTACTTTTTACGAAAAATAATGCCTTATGTTCAAAGCAATTTTTTTACAATACAGCATTAATCCTTATCCAATTAAGTACCTTAAATAAATTGTTGATTTAATATAGATCAATATGGCCGTTTACTGCATGTAATTTAAGTGAACATTTTCGGAGATATTACAGATTTAAAATGCCGTGAGGACGCCGCGCTTCGCCCTATAACACTTCGACTTTAGCAGCTATGTCCCTCTTTCAAGAGTTTGTTTAAAGACATTCTTTAATTAATTGTAAAAATAAAATACATAGGTAAAATGTAAAAGTAAATAAGTAAAAATGTACCTACTATATGAATTTAGATATTCCAAAGATAGCAGGAAATCTTCTTGGTATAGGGAAAGGAAATTGTTTTTCTCCAAATTTAAGGCGTGCGGGCCACGGGCAGTAATGAATAAATCAAAACTACTCGATCGATTTTAATCATTTTTTTTACACAGACTGACATGGGATATATATTTTATACCCGTGCGAAGCAGGGGCAGGCCGCTAGTATACTATATAGGATGTTTATTGTAGGGTACGAATAATTTTGTGGCCATCATTGGCTCGCTGACACATGCCTTCACCATACATAATTCAAATTCAAATTCAAATTCAAAATATTCTTTACTCAAATAAACTTGTAAACAAGTGCTTTTAAATCGTCAACTCTACTGCTGGTTCGGAAAGCTGTTCCTACCGAGAAGAGCCAGCAAGAAACTCGGCGGTTGCTCTTTTAAAAATATAATTTTTATTATTATTTACATTAAGTCGTTACTGTCTTGTACAGGTTCAAAGAGAGCTATATCCACACATTCTTATCTTCTAAATAATCTTCAAGAGTATAGTAGGCTTTCTGTATCAGCCTCTATTTAACAGTGTTTTTAAACTGCTGTAATGGCAGTGCTGAAATTGACTGCGGAATTTTATTATAGAATCTTATACCAATAAGGGACTAAGAGCCCGTGAACTCCAGACCTTTGTCTTTTTTCAAATCACATCAGACAATACCAGACACCTAGCATCGTGGCAAACCCTTGCCAGACACCCTCAAAGTTCATAAAATTCTATTTTCGTCATAGTATAAACGATGATTTTAATATATATAAGTTGGATAATAATAAGATGATGTTTCCTCACTAGCCAGACATTTCTGATAGTTCCAACCCCTGCCAGACGAGCATGGATGGTAGCTATAGGCGCAAGCGCGAGGTATGCACATATATAGGTGCAAAAGAGATGGCGAATTAGGTTACTTACTGCTCAGTGCTCAGCCTCATTTCTTACCGAGGTGTCGTAAAAGGTGACTAAGGTAAGTTGAACCATCGTGTGGTATCCGGTTTAGTAGAATAGACCACCTTTCTTACCAA
Organism: Morpho achilles; assembly: GCA_947086495.1. Lineage (NCBI taxonomy): Eukaryota > Metazoa > Arthropoda > Insecta > Lepidoptera > Nymphalidae > Morpho > Morpho achilles. The sequence continues at coordinate 16,858,273 of CAMTZB010000025.1, read as the reverse complement.
GGTGTCGTAAAATACAATTGATGTAAGTTGACGTCAGGCAGGCGGCCGGTCATAATAACGCAGCCAAATCATGTGACAGCATGTTTATAACATGTTTTGCCGACCCCACTTAGAGTGGGATAAGGGCAGGAAGATGGTGATGTGGAGGTCAAAAATCTATTTATAATAGATAATTTTTTTCTCCTTTTAAAATAAAAACATTTTCAAAAACATCGATTAACCCGATACGAAAAATCGAATATGAACAATCGATTATTTCTTTACTATTTGATTTTTTTTTCTTTTTCACATTAATTATTATAAAGACTAATTAAAGTCTTGTAGTACGATTAGAAAATAAAGTGTGTTTGTGCCGTTTAAAAACCCGATTAATATGTATAGTTAAGCAAAATTGGTTTAAGCCTAATAACAATAAATAAAGGTAAATAACATTATAATAGATTATTTAGAAATCGATGTATGTTTAGAAATTCGATTATAATGATAAAATAATTGAATATTATACGAATCGATAATTTTTTCACACTCATACCATAGACTAGTTACTACGTCCTAAGTGTAACCTATTTTATCTGTCAAATTTTATAGATCGATCTTATATGGTGTGATCTGCAGTAAATTCGATTTTCAATTAAAACTAAATACATATTGTTCATACTAATAATATTATATTTTGATTAGGTTAAAATATTTAAGTGGGCCTTTGTTTTCAATAAAATTGAAATCGAGTGTTAAAAGGTCGCATCATGGTAAGCAAATTTCGAATATGTACTCTAAAATAGGTATTAGGTACTCTTAAGTTTTAAGGGTGTATTACGATATAATTTATTTTGTTTGTCTTATTACACACCACAGGTCAAAACAATACATGATTACAAGAGCTTATCATTGCAATAACTGCGAAAAGTTTCATTGCAATTAAAACCATTTCATTTTCACAGGGCAATGAAAATTCAATTCCTATGGAGATGTGTTCAAACTGTGAGTACCTCACGTATGACAGCGGTCGAATTTGAAATTTTGTTTACTATTATTTACAAATTTTGATTGCATATTTTCTTATTTTAATGATATAACAAGACAGTTTAACTTTTACTTAACCTAATTACGTGACGTAAAGTTCTGTTATTTTCATGCATTACAACTTTTGCCATTCCCCAGTTCTTTGTTGTTATTAGCATCCTTGCAAGAGGAGCCATGTAGTGTTTGAGTGCGGAGTAGGGAGTGCTTGAGAAGCATAACGGAAGGTTTGTTTCAGCACGTGTTAACTGCATTGATTTTAAGGTGGAGAACTGTGAGTGGTAGCGTCACTCGCTGACATCATCTCCATGTTACACACCGCACGTACACCCCTCTACATCCAGAACAATTTTTTTTATAAAAAGAGCATAATATACATTGTTTAGTTGCCAAAATAAAAAATCAGTACATAGCTATCATAATGGATGTGGCTACTTCTTTTGCTGGTGGAGCTGTGTTGTATGCCTATTTGTATCGTAGTGTATGTGTCTCGCACGATTCCTTATAAATTAAGCTCTGATTTGTTTCAAGACACAATGTGTAACACATAAATAACTAAAGTGACCTGAACTAAATGTTTCCTCTAATTACTTAACAAAGGTTGTTGATGTAAAGTTTATTTTACAAATTATTCTATAGTATAGTATTAGTTTCTTTGTGGGTATATTTATGCATCGAATCAATGTGCCAGATATATCATTTGCCAGATTTCAAACATATAGGCCACTTTTGTTCCGTGTGCGATGTGTTTAATACATCTGGTTGACTGACTTGAGTCCCTCTAGACAGATATATTAAATATAATATAAAATGTTGCTTGAAATAAAAGTTGTCCAGCTAAAAAATAATTAGTTCAAGTTAAATTAAAATTGGCAGTTTTAAAATTATTAATTAATGAGTAATAAAAATTAGTTTTATGAATTTGTTTACTTTAAGTATGTATTTTGAATAAAATATTTCTTAATAAAATTATTAATTAATAGTTTTAAAATAAAAATAAATTTAAGTGATTGTTAATATGTAGAGATTGTTTGCTCTGTTTCACTGATATTGTGGAGAATAGCATAAATTAACAAACTGAAATGAAATGGTCATATGACATGGGTGAAATACACACGAAATTGTGCAGGCACTCGGCCATACTGATCCAAGCATCCACCTGTAAGAACAACTTACAATATGTATATAACTTATAATATGCTATAAGATATATGATTTGTTTTGCATTATAAAGATATTATTTTTAAAAGCAGAATAAAAAAGGCGCATATTGCACATCTTGTATTGTATGGTTGCTCAGTACTGTGACATCGACAACCGCGAGCTCCAATCAATGATCCACTTAATAGGCGATAATGTAGTCACTATACCTAGTAATCCACTCTTTGTTTTGTCTCTTGCTTGTGGTACAGTTTGATGTCATACCAGCTGAAGTATTAAATATAAACTTTAGATGTGAGTAGCGTCGTTTTCTAAACAATCTTTTGTGAGGCATATTGTATTTGGTGGGGTCACACAGATCTGTGAAAGTTCAAACAAATCATTGACTGGCTTAAGCATAATTGTTGTAGATAGTCGAGTTTCGTAATATGTTATTTTCATCATGCGGTAACTTCTTTCTTCCGTACGCTATTATAAAAAATTGTTCTGGATTTACATAGCGAACCCTCGGGCTAGTGCATTTGCATCACCAGTGCCTCTAGAGTAACTTGGTTATAGTTGTGAATGTTTTCAACTACTGTGTTCTCTCATTACTGCAAATGCAAGGTATGTGTGTGATGGGAGATGTCAGCTGCCGTCAAGTTATCTGTCGTAATAGATATTAGATTTAAAATCTCATTCTGGATTCGCTTCCGATACAGTCTCTCCGACCCCGCGAGCCGATTACATCAATTCTGCACTCAAAATTTTACCAGACCGTAACCCGACCGACAGACGGCAGACAGCTTCGATTATTTATAATTCAAAAATTATACAAAAGATTGGTTAAGTTTATGGTTGACATCAATCAGTGTCTGTAACTGTTGCCGCTCGTTAGCGCGACACCTTCGGCTCTAGCGAGCGCTACCTCTCGAGTTGACATTGTCTCCGTCTGACCTCTCTCATCGCTCGGTGTAGCGGCGCGCGGCCGCCGGACCGCGCCGCCCGCCGGCCGCCCGCCGCGCGCCGGCTTCGTGCACGGGAACGATAGACGCTTTTGTGTTCGTCAGTAGATCGACAGACAGACGCGGACACCCGACGTTACAGTGTGTGCAAATGTAACGGTTATGAAACCGTCGGTTGGTAGTCTGCACGGTCACAGGTACCGTATTCGCGACGTAACTTCGCGTGGCATCGAACAGCCGAGTGTCGGGCGACGGGAGGGTCGATCGGTGTGCTATTTCCGTAACGCGTACTTCCGAGTACCCGCTCGCGCGAAGACAGCGCGACGTCGCCGAGCCGAATATATTTTCATAACTTGTAACGTTCGTTCGAAACGTAAGTAAAGTACGATCGTCGCGAGCCGGACGCACGCTCGGGTGCAGGGGGCTCCGCAGGGCGTGCGCGAGGCCGGCGCCGGTCGCGCGGGCCCGCCGGGGCGCGCGTGAGCGGTGTCGTTTGTGGGTAGTCGACGCGGACGAGATCCGGCGGCTCGGCAAGCGGTTCCGAAAGCTGGACCTGGACAACTCGGGCGCGCTCTCCATCGACGAGTTCATGTCGCTGCCCGAGCTGCAGCAGAACCCGCTGGTGCAGCGCGTCATCGACATCTTCGACGCCGACGGCAACGGAGAGGTAACTATACGCACCCGACGTCACCGCGACCCGCCGAGCTGTGGAGCTAACGCATCGGAGGCCCTCGACTTTTCTTGTCTCTCTGCCCGATCGAAAAGCGATTCAGACTTAAGGTGGAACGCCCTAACGAATGTCGAACGACATTTATTCATTTTTAACTCCCGGTCGTGAGCGTGAGATAAGAGCGAGGCAGAGCAAAAATGTAAAAGTAAAAAGTCGTACCCGGGGGAAGTATCGACGCACCGCAGGTCACGCTGCCGGCGACGACGGCCATGCCGTTCATATTTAGAATCTGCTGACGGGTAGTACTTTACGAAAAGTATCCGAGCGAATGTGTTATACTTTTTCACGTCGAAGCGAGCCGGTATATAGTACCGGCATCGATCGAACCTTATTAATAATTCCACGTGTCTATCATTAAACCTCGAACCGAACGAATCCTCCTAAACTGTATCTGAAATGAGGGAATCTAATTGTTGTAATATTTTCTTAAATATCCATTCTGTTAGTTAAAATTATTACGACGATGCTAGAAGCGAACAGGCTTTAAGGTACACGATAAACAAACATGTCAATCGTTAGTCAATAGCGTCCTGCAGTCGGCCCTTCGGCGCTCGATGCCGTAACGTAACACCGCTCCGCTCCTGCGCAGGTGGACTTCAAGGAGTTCATCCAGGGGGTGTCGCAGTTCAGCGTGAAGGGCGACAAGCGCTCCAAGCTGCGCTTCGCCTTCCGCATCTACGACATGGACAACGACGGGTTCATCTCCAACGGAGAGCTGTACCAGGTGCGCGACCGGCGGACGGCTGCAGCCTCGGCGCCTGCCCCGGGCCAGGCGGCGGCAGGCCGTGCGAGTACGATGCGATACGGGTGACCGCTTCTCGGTCGAACGAATCGAACGTAGCGAAAAAAGATATCCAAATATCCGATACTAACATCACGTTAACGGCACATGGTGGACTACAAATTGTCAACTGTCGCTTTTATAAGGTTTATATTTAGTTGTCACAGCATGTCGAAAAGCTAAAAAATATATTATGTCTAATGACAATTCGTGGGATATGTGAGAGCTGCCAGTCGTCACTTCAGGAGCGGGGTGGCTCCGAACTCCAATCTTTCTCACTAAAATTCTCTATAATAATTCGTAGTAGAACCGAGACGTTAACGTGACGCGTGTGAAAGAAAACCATACTTCATCCAAAAACTAGTCCGAACAATAATAACGGTAGTGCAGCGCGGCACTCCGGGAGCCGCCCGCTCGCCTCCGGTAATCCGTTTCGAACGATCGCAGGTCCTCAAGATGATGGTGGGGAACAACCTGAAGGACACTCAGCTGCAGCAGATCGTCGACAAGACGATCCTGTTCGCCGACAAAGACGAAGACGGCAAGATCTCGTTCGAGGAATTCTGCAACGTCGTGGGCAACACGGACATACACAAGAAGATGGTGGTGGACGTGTAGGCGCCGGCCGAGCCGCCCCCTCTCGAGAGTTTCGCCATTTTTTTACTTCCAGTGAAATTTCAGGGTTCTAACTTCGCTCGTACCTCGGCGTCGTCCGCCGCGACCCCGCCCCGCCCCGCGACCTCTGCCCCCCGCTCCCTGCCCACTCCCCTCCGCCCCTCGCCCCTCGCCCCTCGCCCTAGCTAGGACACTATACAAATCGCGTCACTTCATCCTGTATCACATTAATATAAGACGTACATACTATTTACTTTATATAATTATCGTACAACCTATCGTAGTCGAATCGAGTGTTATTGTTTTTGTATTATTTGTTGGTGTAATTTTTAATTTGTATTGTTATTTAGTATTTTATGTTCGGGAGTGCCGGAGCTCCGGCGCCGCGCGGCCGACACGCACGGTGCGACCGACCACGGAACGAGTGCGAATCGCGGTCGCGGCGCGGGCACGCTGGGACAGTGTCGCACGGCACGCGGCACGCGGCACGCGGCACGCGGCACGCTGTCGGTCCGCAGTCAAAATATTGTACCACACTGCGCACACGACGAGACTTAACTATTCATTATTTTTAAACTACTATAATTGGCTTTTAGAAAATAACGTGATCGCACCGCTGTACCCGTTACGATCGTGTAACGATGTAGCTCGCTCCGCCGGCAGCTGCGGGGAGGTGCCGTGCGTTCTCGACGAGCGGTCTTCGTGGGTCACACGCAATGGAAAATGTTAAAAAGATAGGAAAATGGGTGTCGCAGGAATCGAATGATAGGCAGATGGAGCGGCGCCAAAACATATGAGAAATCTTTCTCGACAGACACAATAGAAAGATTTTTTTTTAATTTAAAAGATTAAGTTCGTGAACGACTACTCGTAACGTGTTAGCATAACGGTGACCGCGTTATTTGTAACATCCACGTTCAGCTCGCTGCCCGCGCCGGTAGAGGTCGCACGTGAATCTTTTGAAATTGAACTAGTCGCAGTCGTGAGTTGGTTACATCGAAAGTGGCGTGCGCCGGCCGCCTCTCGTACTGTATGTATATATTGTAGCAGGTCGCCGCCGCGCGAGATCTGACATTACCGAAAGACAAAATATTACGCCGCGAGCAGACCGCGGCCGCTACATGACATTTTTGTATATCAACGTTGAGGATGAACGGTGAATACGTTATAATAAAAAATATTTTTTAATTCTGTAATTATTAATATAATTTATTATAATGATTACCTCGAATAATAGTTTTTACAGTAGTATTTAAAATCTTAAATTTCGATTGTAGAATATCGAGCCCAATCGAGCGGTTTCGATTGCAGTATTTTTCGCAAGCGCTCGTCCCGCTCGCACGGACCGCCGTAATCTTCGTGCCGCCGCACTTTGAAAGAGCTGTACGACAAACGTGCCGCATGCGTTAGGTATATGATTATGCACCAACGACAATATTTTTTATGGTACAACATTTTGTGACGTGCCTATCGTACGAAATCGCTGCGGTGTCCGGTCCGCGCGGCGTCACCGAGCTAGCGTGTCCCGATAGGTCTATTCTGTGACTGCAACTGATAAGTTTCAATAAATTTTCAAATTTCAACCGGTCTTTTACTCCATGATCTTTTCCCATTTGCATGCCGTCGGACGCTTTGATATCACCGGACGCGCGGCCGGCGTACCGCAAGCCATCATGCAGGGGCCCCACGTGCGAAGGTGCCGAGCCCGAGGATATCGTGCCGCTAGCGTGCCGTTCGACCGATCGTAACGGTTTAATTGCACGTATCTGGGTTTTAGAACAATAAGAAGTTAAAATTATTCTACTCCAAAGGAGACCCATTGAGAAAACTTTAATTTTTTTTATTATGTAGGTATCACTACATAATTAATGTATAGAAACCGGCTATACTCACGTGTTATTTTATAGTCTAGTCGGGCTCATCCGATAAAATAACACGTGAGTATAGCCGGTTTCTATACATTAATTATGAATTCCACTCACGATAGTTTAAATTCAAAATATCACTACATATTATAAAACAAAGTCCATATTTCCGTATGTACGCATAAAACTTTAAAACTACGCAACCGATTTTGATGCGGTTTTTTTTAATAGATAGAGTGATTCCAGAGGAAGGTTTGTACGTATAATAACATTCAATACGAAGTAGAGAAATACTGTAATTTTTGAGGTTTCTGTAAATAATTACATTTTTTTCCGCTTACATTGCAAACGCAGGCTAAACCCTACGAGATTTATCAAAATGATTCACTAAGTATTTGTACACCTTAAAAAGGTCTACAGAAAAGTCCGCGATGGTATATATCTATCGCTTATGGATAACCCACAATAGCAGTTTTTTTCATTTACTTTTTACGAAAAATGCCTTATGTTCAAAGCAATTTTTATACAATACAGCATTAGTCCTTATCCAATTGAGTACCTTAAATAAATTGTTGATTTAATATAGATCAATATGGCCGTTTACAGCATGCAATTTAAGTGAACATTTTCGGAGATATTACAGATTTAAAATGCCGTGAGGAGGCCGCGCTTCACCCTATAGCACTTCGAATCTTTTAGAGTTTGTTTAAAGACATGCTGTAATTAATTATGTAAAAGTAAATAAGTAAAAATGTAATATATGAGTTTAGAAATTCCAAAGATAGCAGGAAATCGTCTTGGTATAGGGCGAGGAAATTGTTTTTCTCCAAATTTAACGCTTGCGGGCCACGGGCAGTAATGAATAAATCAAAACTACTGAATCGATTTTAATCATTTTTTTTACACTGACTGACATGGGATATATATTTTATACCCGTGCGAAGCAAGGGCAGGCCGCTAGTTTTAATATAAATTTTATCGACTACACGAAATCCCTTAGGCCTTTCGCACGTACGTTTTAAATATTTAATTAGTATTCTTGAGTGAGGACAGAAATGAAGAAATAAAGAACTATAAAATGTAAAATGTTAATACAGTAATGGCAAAGTTCCTTACTAACTGTCGTTACACTGTTGGGTGTCGCGAGGCAAGAGAAGCTTGCAGTCACCGCGCGGCACTGCGGAGGGCGGCTCTCGCGCCGATACCGACGGCCGACCGCGACCCGCGGTGTGATACAGTTAGGCCAACATGAAAATAATTTACGTGATAGTATTTAACAGAAATATTTAGCATTTAAATAAATAGGTTTTCCATTTTATTTTATTAATTCTAAATAACTATAGACATGTCAGTACTGGCTACACAAATCTGGTAGCGATGGCCAGTAGTTTGGTGTAGTCGGCTCCCTTGGAGTGAGTCCTCTCCTTCAGGATGGTGCGCAGCACTGTGGGGATGGGGACGTGTATCCGGGTGCCAAGAGGGGTCCCGTTGTCCTCTATCAGCACTAAGTTGTTGCTATCGAATTTGGGTACTCTCACTTTTTGATTCTGCTTGAGGCCCACCAAGATGCCTTTCTTCTTTTGTCCTTTAATAGCTACCATGACTCTATCACCGATGAAGCCTACGCCTGCAAGAAAAATGTCATCATTATTTTTTTTTAGTATCTTCAATATACATTAACAATGTTCGAGATTGATGCTTTTTAATATCACCGGTAATGTCTCTAAATAGAACCTTCAAATATTGTTAGCGGCAATGGATCACTCTGTGAACCATTAGATTAGATGTGAACTAAAAGATTTAGAGAGGCACAAGGTACAATACAACAATAGACATGAAGGTCAATATATGCTTTAAATCTAAACATTATCGTGCGCCTTGCAAGTGAGACACCCACATTATATCAATTGTCACACTGATTGGTAACAATGTCCACCAGCTACTGTCAAAATTTATATGCTTATAAATTCTCAATCAAGTTTTCCATGAAGACTTCTATATTTTGATTTTCGAATAACTCAATGGTTTAAAAAATTATTACAGTGGTTTCAATAATATATGACATTCTTATTTATTGCGCTCTATAGTATGTGTATGTAATTATTACCACACTCTTAACTTGCATGTGGATTTTAAATAACATAATTAACATATTCCAAACCTACGTGCATCTTATATTGTGTAATAAGTCATTGATTTTAATTTGCTCGAGTTTCATTAGAAAACTACCAATTACATACGTTTTTTGTTATAGACGCAAATCACTTTTGGAGGTTTCCCCTCGGCCATAGCCCGCTTGCCAATCTCTGAATTGTCGACTACTCTGAGCCGGGTCAACAACCTCACTTCATTTAAACACGATGTTGTGTGAAGTCCACAGACTTGCATACTATTAAGTTTATTTATTACATTTCTAAACATCTTGATTTTTTATTATTGTTTATGTACAAATTAAGGTTATTTAAGTGACATATGACATTGACAGATTTCTAGACGTTCCGTTCCACGACAAACTTGTAAGTGTTATATAATTAACTTATTCCAATATTATAATATTTTTGCAAATTGATGGGAGAGCTTTAATAAGTTAAGTGAACCTAAAACAAAACTATGTTGGCTTTTCGCATAGACACATCTACAAACACGTAAACAATTATTTTAATTGAAACACAAAAAAAACGAAATTGAAATATATGATAGTGTAAATAGAAAAATAGAACGTGTAATTCGTTTTTAAAATTTTAGTTGGAGTGTTTCGGGATTTATGCAAATAACTACGGTGGTGGTAATTTTAGTATAGATATATTTCACATTCACATTTACACATGACATATCCAGAAATATTAGCTATTATCAAATAAGTCTTGATTGATAAATGTTTTACCGACGATTTCACTATTTGCACTTTAACTTAAATCCGTGAGAGCGTGTAAAACATTACTCTACATTCAATTTATGTTGGGGTAAAAGTTTTTTTTGTAGTTTATGGTAAAAGTAGTTCAGATAACATTTGAACACAATGAAACAGCCAGGGACCAATATCATTGGCTGCCCTCTGTCATTAGTAGAATACAAACAGTTACCGTATTCATTAAGTGTAGTGCTTCGGAGTTTGCCTTCGCCACGAAAGCAATCGCCTTCCTTCGAACCTATTTTAAAAACCAAAGTAATAATAAAAATTATTTTGCTATAATCCGCGATGAAGTTAAATAGAAAAAATATATATTGCTAAATGTAGAGTGGACACTCCGTTTTCATACCTGATACATGCAGGATTCGTAAAAACACACGCACGAACCACCACCGCAACCACCATACACAAGCACTACACACGTTCACTATCACAAACTCAACAATCATTTCGCCCCGCAACCGAAGTATCATCAGGAGATAGAATTCCACGACAAAATCGTAAAGCGTCGCGGATTATAGCAAAATAATTTTATTATTACTTTTGTGTTATGGATCTCCGCAAAGTAACGCCTAATTGCATTGATTAATTAATTCCATTATTAAAAGGTTTTATTTGTTAATATCTACATTTTTATAATGAATCCCTGTTCTATTTGTATGAGTGCGTGTTTACACGAACGTCTGTGCGATAGTTATCGTCATATGTTATTGTTATACTTATAATTATAATTATTATATATTGTTGTTGTTGTCGTATGTCTGTTTATGTCAATCTTACGAATTTATTCCGGTTTTACTACGGATATGCCTTCGAGTAGAAAAATTCGATTAATAAATAATCGTTTTTTGCCTTTCAAAAAGGAAGACTAACGTCACCTAGTTCCCTTTTGAACTACACAGTTTGAACGTCTTGTCCTTTTGTAAATTAAAAATGAATTTATTTTTTAACTACGAAAAGTAAAACAGTTTTTGCATTAAAATAAAGAAGTCCGAAAGCCCCCGTGACTAACAAAATAATTGATTAATAATAATCGACTTTTTCTTATTATTTAAAAAGTTGCCTTTTTAATATTAAAATATTTATAAGAATAAAAACTAATTAAAGTGGACAACAACCAATAAAAAAAAAAATGTTTTGCTCGTGAAATTCGGTTAAAATGTGCAGTTTGGCTACATTGGTTTCAGTCACTAATGGGTGTCTTCTCTTAAAATTCAAGAAACGAGAAAAAACAATAAGAGGATAATGAAAATAATCGTTTTTCAAAAAAACTATTAATATTGTAAAAAAATCGTTTATTCCATTAAAATCGATTAATATAAAATCGATAATTTTTCGAAATGCCGAGATCGATCCCTCTGTTTTGAGATAGCGAACCAGGAATTAACAGTTACCTACATCAAATTTTATTTAAATCAGAAGTTTATAAAATGTGCAATTTTGTTACATAGTTTTGCGATTAGGAAATAGTATTGCCAGCCGACCAGCGGTTGTATGAGGAACAATACACGCTTTCGAGCTGTAAACATAAGTAAGTAAAAGTAAGTAACGGCCTGTTACTATCCCACTGCTGAGAATAGGCCTCTTCTCTCCGTTTTTGGGAGAGAAGGATTGGAGCTAAGACCTACCACGCTGCTCCAATGCGGATTGGTAGGTTACACATACCTCCAGAATTCTCTAGAGATATGCAGGTTTCCTCACAATGTTGTCCTTCACCGAAAAGCGTGTAATAAATTGCAATTATCAATTAGACACATAAGTTTTAATAGAAAAACTCATTGGTGTCTGCCCGGGTTCGAACCCGTGATCGTCTCTAGAGATTCACACGGTCGCACCGCTGGGCCATCACAGCTTAAACATACATCACAATAAATACAATAAATACTTTACGATGCAGGCGCTCCTCGGGTGACGTTTCCCGACGCTAATGGGGTTCTGTCCTCCACTTTCCGCACTTCGACGATGCTCTTGCGCTCGTCCGTCTCGCCCGGAACGAGCGTCACCCGGGCCATTCGGGCCACCTGGATGCTATCATAAATTCTATAAAAAAGGCTCGTTTGTCTATAATTAAATTATTGGTAGACAGCGAATGTCTATAATTAAATTATTGGTAGACAGCGAATGTCTATAATTAAATTATTGGTAGACAGCGAATGTCTATAATTAAATTATTGGTAGACAGCGAATGTCTATAATTAAATTATTGGTAGACAGCGGATGCTCGATGGCACTTAATATTGCAAGGGTATTAAATGTTAATAAAGTGTCAGACGAGACGCAGCGAGGCTATCCTCTTACGAGGCGAGCCTTTATGGGTGACCGTCGCGCGCGCCGCGTTGCCGGGGCTCGTTAGCGCCCGCCAATTTACCCGACCTGAAGTTTTCTCGTGCCACTTTTCGCGGCAATCAAAGGCGTATCGATGGCGGGCGGCGGCGGGCGGCGGCGGCGTCGGCGTCGTTAGCCCGGTGTCGGCTTCCGCGGCACATCGCGCTGATTAAAGGCGGTAACCCAATAAGGAGCCGCCGGCACAAAGAGCGCCGGCTCGGCTTACTTCATTAGGGGTCGCGGCCGCAGTGTGGCCGGTGTGGGCGCCTCCCGGGCCCGTGGTGCCGCTCGCTGGATGCCATCAGTCCGTCCCGTCATCGCCTCGCCATTGCTCACACTAAAGATTATCGATTAATCGGCAGGCGATGCCATTTACTTAGCCGTAATGGCATCGTTTCGTCGTGCAAACTTTACAAAAGCTCAAAAGTTTTCATAGACTACTATTTTGTAATGCCATATTATATTTGTACACATTTTTCTATTTAAATAATTTATCTATTAACTTGTGGTGCATAAATAAGTAAATATATTACATTCGGTTTAAGTCAGACGTGTAAGAAATAGTCGTAAGTATATTCAGCATTCAAGTCGAGCAGAATATCTTGGACGTTTAATTTTCCGTGCGCCCAGTACGGATGGGGCCTTATTTTGTACATACTTCGTATGCCAGTGGAAAAATTGTATATTGCTTACAATATTTTAATGAAATACATAAGAAAGAATAGTTTTAGTATTTTCAAAATTATAATAAAAATATTACAAAATGTTTATGAAAGTAGTTACTCGTGTAATTTTATACATGCAACCGATCAAAACGTACTCCGAGATAATAAATATCGATTATAAGTAAATAATAAATATTATATATTGTGATATTAGCGACGTCAATTAATGAGTCATGAATTACTTCCGTTAGTGGCGCGCCGTTGATTCAGGTAAAACACGGTCATCCGTGACTCACCTTATGAGCGGAGTTCATTCTAAAATATCATAAATACTTTGACATACAAACTTTTAGATTATTTAATCTAAAATTTTAAATGTCCCATCCCATCTAGTTCATAGTTGTTTTTTTTCATTTAAAATGTGCATCTTTGATTCAGATACATTAAATGTAAAACTCAAACTCGTATTGGGCGCTTCAAATCGGTGAACTGTCACACACCGCCTTATATTTTTGCCAGTAACGTCCTTGACCCGATGGTATGGTTGAATAGTAATTTAAAAAACATTTAATTAGAGAATATAAGTTTTATTCGCTTAATCTATCCATAACGAGACGGGCGCCGTGAGGAATACGAGTGGCAGCTCGTGCCGTCGGCGGCGGCCGGCCACTAGTTCAGTTATTTACTGCTGCCAGCCTTTTACTATACACCGTGGGTTTAGTTAGTTAACTAACGGTAAACATATCTAGAAAAGATTCTTATCAGTAGGCAGATTACAACACATTACGTTAAACTTTATATTATTTTAATTTTTTTTAAGCATCTAAAATGATCGATTACATTTGCGCCAATTTATTATGGCATGATAATATTAAAGAAGTTGAATAAATTTAAATATTGTTGTAATTTGTCTAAATTAACAATCTTTTTTAACAGATGACATGACAAAAGCGCAGGTATTTTAAACCTTTTCTAGAAAATTATGGAAAATATTAAATATATATTGTAATACTAGATAATGACAGAGTGACTTTATGAAAGATTGATATTGTATTACATCCAATAATCTGATATACTTATTTAGTTTTGCCAGAATTGCATGTTATAGTAATTTTATTGATATTCATCAAATCAAGCTTCAAATCAATCGAATCAAGTCAAAAGCTTGACACTAAAAGCATAAGTATTACATTATATAAAAGTTATTTCAATTTCTTTATTTCTAGATCATATTACTGCTAAATGTTTGGCACCTCCGAGTCGTATGGTTTAATTTGTTTACATTTAGTTAATTACCTAAACCTGTATAGTATAGAGCTGTTTCGATGTAATATAAATAAATAATAATAATGTCACGTGCTAACAGGTAATGCAGCACTAGCGATACGGACGGCGGTTTTTGTATACGTTATTTATGTCTGGTGTTTCCTCACCTTATTGACAATATTCCACCAGAGCAAGCGAGGTAAACAATGTATAAAGTTACCTATTGAATTTTAAATGCGGCGGAGAACGATGTATTGCAGTATTTTACGAATATTTAGTTTTAGAGAAAGGAGCACATATACCACATACAAAGTATGGTGAATCAATATCATCACGACATATTGTAAAACAAAGTAGCATTCTTTGTTTGTCCATATATCCCTATGTATGCATAAAACTTTAAAACTACGCAACAGATTTTGATGCAGTTTTTTTCAATAGATAGAGTGATTCAAGGGGAAGGTTTGTATGTATAATAACATTCAATACGAAGTAGAGAAATACTGTAATTTTTGAGGTTTCTGTAAATAATTACATTTTTTTACGCTTACATTGCAAACGCAGGCTAAACCCTACGAGATTTATTAAAATGATGTACTTAGTATTTGTACACCTTAAAAAGGTCTACAGAAAAGTCCGGGATGGTATATGTCTATCTCTTATGAATAACCCACTATAGCATTTTTTGTCATTTACTTTTTACGAAAAATAATGCCTTATTTTTGAAGCAATTTTTATACAATACAGCATTAATCCTTATCCAATTAAGTACCTTCAATAAATAGTTGATTTAATATAGATCAATATGGCCGTTTACTGCATTTAAGTGAACATTTTCGGAGACATTACAGATTTAAAATGCCGTGTGGACGCCGCGCTTCGCCCTATAAAATTTCGACTTTAGCAGCTATGTCACTCTTTCAAGAGTTTGTTTAAAGACATTCTGTAATTAATAGTTAAAATAAAATACATAGGGAAAATGTAAAAGTAAATAAGTAAAAATGTACTATATGAATTTAGATATTCCAAAGATTAATTCCAGGAAATTTTCTTGGTATAGGGAAAGGAAATTGTTTTTCTCCAAATTTAACGCTTGCGGTAATGAATAAATCAAAACTACCGGAGCTGGAGATTTTTTTCACACTGATTGACATGGGATATATATTTTATACCCGTGCGAAGCAGGGGCAGGCCGCTAGTTATTAATAATTTAATATAAAAACCACTGATATCTTTCTACTGGGCGATTCTCGAGGGAAGAAATAAAAAAGCGTGGACTCGCCGGCACGATTACATTTAGGTATATTTAAAATTCTCGATGAACTTATTTAGTAAAAAGATAAGTTCACCGAATTGCAGTCTCTGTGACACGGTTGAGGATACATTTCATCTTTTAGTGGAGTGTGCTCGGACCGAAGTCATGCGATCATCTTTTGTTAACCGATCCAAAGTCGATATAAAACAATTGGGTGCTATACAAATTATTCTTGCAGTACGACATCAGAGCGAGCACAAGCATTGTTTAGAAGTCTCGATGCGATAATGTAAAAATAGATATTATTAGGGTACGATGGGTCTGACATAACCTCTAAGAGGGTTAAAGACCCAGCTAAAATAACATAATAAAAAAAAAGAACTTATTTTGTACCGATCCTATCCGCTTCATATGCAATTGATACTGTGGGCCCCAAACGGGTGATCCGTATTCTAAGATATTAAGGATCTCTCGCAGCACGCAACACAAAGCCCATTATACGCTATGCTTTCGACGTGATATAGTTAATACAACAATTAACTCGGTGCCCAAGTAAATATAAAGATCCCACACATCTGTTACTCTGGATAGAGACACATCTTGAATAGTATACCTATAATAAAATATTTTTATTATAATTGTATATATAGTATCGTATTGATGCAACTGTCCAAAATATGTGTTTAATTTTTTAAGCGATAGCGATTGACGTACATGAGCTCGCCGAGCTGGTGAAGCTCTTGCGACCGATTGCTGTACTGTTCGTGATACTGGTGCGGGCAGCGCTCGCAGTGGTAGTATCCTGACTGTCTCTGCTCGCTAAGCGAACGGCCCCTCCGGCGGTAGATGAAGTGCCTGCCAATCAACGAAACAAGTCCTGCGCTAACGTTCCTCGGAAATTCTTTGTAATGATATTTGATCCAGGAATATAAACATGTGAATATAGCCTTATTGTTTTTTTATGTTTTCATTATTCTCTTGTTTGTTTTTAGGCTTCTAAATATAACATTGTGAGAATGATGTGATCTCCTGTAATCGGTACTACACAATAAACTTATAACTATGTAGGATATTTGTTGGATTATTTCATATGTAATGTTGTTGGAGATCCGAATAAATAAATAAATAAACATATCTGGTCATGGTGTCACTATTTTGACAAAAAGTTCTAACCGTCCGCGGATCGAACAGGTCCACTCCAACTGGTCTGGCGCCGACACAGGAGCGGCCGGTGTGGACGCGTGCTGCACTCACGGGTGCTTCTGTGCCGTGCTTCGGATGAGGTTCTCTGCTCCACGTCTCGTTGCCGGTGTAACCGGGAGAGGGGACTAGTTTATTCGATCTGTGGAATAAGTTCAATCTTTAATATTAATATTACCGTAAAATTTCTTAAGTAACTTTCGACTTACAATTAAAAGTATGAGCGTAGTTGGAGTCATCATCACTCGGTATTCGAGGTTTATGTATATACAGTACTTTAAAATAATTAATGCATTCATACAATGGGCACGATTTCATTCAGTTTCGGGATTAAAAAGCGCATCGATTACTGTTAAAATAATTGCTAACCCATTAAAAATATTCGAATTAAGGGATCCGCGAGTGCCGCGGGCCGCGCCGCGTCGCTAATGGATTGGGATTGCCGCGCCGCGAGCGAGCGGCGGAGGCTCCGCGGCCGCTTCCGCTCGCGTCGCGTTCGCGGGACGCGAATTTTTGTCGCCATTTTGAAAGAGGTGGCGAATCATATAATGGGGAAATAATTCAATCAGCGGCCCGCTCACCGCCGGCACCTTAACGGGCTCGCCTCAAGGACGACAGTCGGCTGCGAGCGCCGGAGGGGGGTGAGAGCGTGCGCGGCGGTGCGTGCGTGTGGGGGGGCGCGGCACCCTCCGGCTCCGCGACCGCAAATTGAAATGAAATTGCATAATTCTTGCCCGCAGCCCGCGACGCCCGCGACGCCCGCGACGCCCGAGACGCTCGCGGCCGGACGAGGCCCGTCTCCCGGCGCCGCGCTCGCTGCACTCCACTTGACGCCGCGTGCGACGCCGCGGCCGAAGCGACCCGACTCGCAGGTCGCTTCCAGGTGGTGATTCGCCGCGAGCGCCGGCCGGACCCCGCGAGATATTAAAATATATTTATAACGGTGTACGAATTATATTTGTAACGATGCACGAAAGGAACTTCACAGTATGTACGGAAACGATGATGAGACTAAGAGTTTGCATATATGGTGCGTCGATATAGCCGCGCAGATTTGTCGGGCTCGGTATACGTTTTCTGCATATCTAACGTTTGCGGCGAAGCCACCTCGACAGGCGAACAGATGCGCCGCGCCGACCGCTGACCGGTCCGAGCACGCGATACAGTATTGTATTATTAGTTTTTTTGTAAAATACAAATGTGTGATCTGTTATGATTTATAACAATCGTCTATGTCCGTACCATCAACACTATTATAATTTGAACTGGATCGCACATAAAGTTAAAATCTGCAACCGTCGGTGAATGTTCTGTAGAACTCGGTATTGGTGTGCGGGCCGCGTCGGTTACTGTGTGACGGTGGCTGGTGTGGTGGTGTGGTGGTGTGGTGGTGACACCTTGGAGCTCCCTCCAGTCAGAACACTAGCAGACAGGCGACTGTCGTGTCGTGTTCAAACTACACACCTTACTATTTAAACTACTGTTTGTTTCTACACTTCGTCTATGTCCAATGGCATTTTTTATTAAAAAAGTAATCATATATTTTATATTTTTATTACTTTTACTGTAGTGGTAATATTCCACACCGTGGGTGATTCGATATTCAAATATTACTTTACAATTTACATCACTTTTACAAGCACAAACTTAATTATAAACGCTGCTCATAAACGAGTAAGTGAACAATCTGGTCACGAATAAATATCTAACGCGATACTTGGAGGTCATCAGCATCATCACGACAGATGATACCGCATGAGACTATCACACTGGGAACTCTCATCTTAACTCTCTGTTACTAGCAACACGGGCAGTAGCAGCTGAATTATGTGTATAATAGACAGAATAGAAACCGGCATAAGCTTGCGGCTCCTGCTTTGCGCCTTGCAAAGGTACGTAAGTCGTTTGGGGGTTTGGGTATAAGATTCTATAATAAAATTCCACAATCAATTTTGGCTTTGGCACTACAGTAAAAAAAAACTAGTAATAGAAGGCTGATACAGAAACTACACACCTCCTCCTGTAGTGGTGTGCTCGCGGGGAGCATCGTGCCGCCGCCCCGGTGCTGGTGCCGCCGCCGCCAGGACAGCGCTGTGCGCGGCCACGCTCAGTCTCATGTCCTGATGTCCGGACGCATGAGTTTTCCCGTCTACTTTTCCAGCTGGATTTTCTGGATATAGGTACTTTTCAATTTTGAACAAGGTAGCAATGAAAAAATGTAACTATATATGTAAAAGAATCAAAAGGAAGCGCAACCGCCGATTTCCTGACTAGCTCGCTAGCAGTAGCGTTGAAGATTCAAAAACATTTGTCTACAAGTTTACTTGATAAATAGTATTTTCACTGTCATTCACACGGGAGCTTATAACACTTTTGTTGACAGTATCTCTGTAACATATCCGAACACCTGCCGATACCTTTACTAATATATCTACAAGTATATGACTGGCCCGTTGGGGTAGTGGGCAGTGACCCTGCCTTCAGCTCCGCGGGTGCAGGTTCGATTCCCGCCGGGGGCCAACATTTTCTATAAATGAATTTGTCTGTCTTGGAGTCTGGGTGTATATTTGTATTTAAGTATGTATTTAAACTTATACAAGTGTATATTCACCAGTTGTCTGTCTACCATGACACAAGTATTAAGTTACTTTCGGGACGGACGACCGTGTGTGTAAGTGTCCCATATATTTATTTATTATTTCTTATATTCCATAGCGTATTTATATATGTTCGTATCTACTAGAGTTTCAATTTTCTATTTCGTTCTAATTTACCGCCATAATATAACCTCGAGAACAGAAAGTGTTTCCCGCCGCCGCATCGCCCGCACGATGAAGCCAAGTATTCACTCGACTAAACAAAATCATTTAGCGGTTTTTATTCCAGTGAAAAAACCCTCTTCAATTAAAAGTCAGTCAGGATGCGTGTAATGGTTGCGTGACGGCGACACCTCCACACCTCGCCGCATTGTCTCCGCCACAATGACAGGCACGCGGAGGCAGCGAGGAAGGGCGCGCCGGGCACACGGGGATGGCCCCCTCGTCCCAGGGGCAGGGAACACTGCTCGCGGGAAAAGTATCACCTTCGAGTAAAACCCCATGAGGGTCACGACGTTGACGTCGGGGCCTTTATAGTGCTGACGACCTGACACCGGAAAACACAGTGTCGGTGCTCCAATGGGTCTCGATGACCACAACAAGGTCACAGGGAGTCGCCGGGCTCGAGCGACACGAGACTGTGTGATGAGATGTCTGGGAGGGATCTACATCCAGCTATGGATAGCTGTAAGTTGAAAAAGAAGAAACGAAATGTTGTAGGGACAATGATAGAAGGTAGGAGCATAGGAAAGTATTTCTTCGAGAGAAAGTTACGTGTCTCTTAAGCCTGCGGCCTGCGGGCGGACTGCGGGCGGCCTGCGGGCGCCTGGCACCACTGCACTGGTCGGTATATGGACCGTTTATTTTGAAAGTGGTGTGAGTCCATTTTCTTTTGTATCGAGTAAATTAAAGGTTACTATTTTTGTAGATTTAAAAATATTGGCAAATTATATGAGGTCTGGCATTGTTTCTATTGTTTTATCAACATTTAATTTGTTTACATAAATTTGTTTTTGGCTAATTAGACTACGATAACACACATTTATGTCCTGTAAAGGGCTGACACCACTTTCAAAATTAGACAATTGTAAAAATCGTTTAATTTCAATTTTGAAAAATCAAATATCGCTTAAAATATACTTCATTTTAATATAATTTTGTTTACAAATAAGCATAGCACATAAAATTTTATTTTAGACGCCAATTACATTGTCATAATTACAAGATACTGATAGATACTGATTAACAGAATTTATTTATGTGGTAGAGTTTCATATCACCGTAGAGCCAAACCGTTAGAGCTAGAAACTTGAAATTTCTCACACGTATTCCTGTTATCATGTTAGCATCCACTAAGAAAGGATTTTACAAAATTCTACCCCCAAGGGTGTTTGTATAAAAAATTTTATTCCTTGGACTTATTTGCATGAAAATTCGTAGGAATGGAGTAAATATCCACTAGGGATTTCCTGCGTTATCAAAAAAAAAAGTTTAGTCATTATAACCATTTTTGTTATAAAAAGTACTTTTGTGTCAACAAATTAAAATCGTTGTAAGGTAAATAACTTACGAGTAATGAAAACACGGAGGGGAAACGATGCAAATCGTCCGCGAGTGAAACCGCGGGACACAGCTAGTATAAAATAAATGAAAAATAACAAAACACTGATCGGCATCCATCTGCCACCTAGCTCTGTCAATTGGATTTACACCACTTTCATAATCGATGATTATGCAATTTCATTTACCGACCGATTTTAAGTTGTACAAAACATGGGATTTTTTTAAGATATTAAATACGGACTAGTTATATATAAAAAATTACACTAAATTAACCATGAATTACGTGATAGCTCATTTTTTTCAAAAATGGACTTATACCACTTTCAAAATAAACGGTCCATATATCTCCAGAACCAAGGAACTTGATCTATTTTAGCTATTTTAGACGAAATCATCTCGTGTACTTCCCGAGCGTTTGTTAATGATGCTGCGAATTAATCTGCCGATCTAAACTAACGGCGTTTGAAAATTGACCACATTTAACTAGTAGCATGTTTTATTTTATTGGATGTAAATAATCAGAGTCGTAATATAGTTGCGTCACGCTGACCTGCCGAGCGCACCGTCGGCGGCTGGCGCGGAGCCGCGGCCCTGCGACGCCCGGAGTTCGGTATCCGCGAACCACTGCCGACGAAGAGGTAGGATGTGTGTGTCCGTGATACGGAGGTGAGCCTGCAGGAGCCTGTTACCTAAAATAGCGTAAAATCGTATAAACTCATAAGAGCCAGGCAATAAACGTACATAGCAACAAAAACCATACATACGTTGCATAAACTTGATAAACAAAAATTTGTACAAACAAAAGACAGACAATTTCATTTGGGACGTTTATAACTCTGGAAAGGAAATTATGTACATCTACTCGTAGTATAGAAATAAAATACACTATGAATAAGCTACACAAGTATCTCCTGCTTCCAAAACATATATTACTGACAACATCAATACGATAAAATGAAACCGCTGAGTGTCACTGTTGCGGAGCGCGGTCCGCGGGCCCATTTCTAGTTCGGGTTAAATACCGCACTGATCCCTTCAACGAGCACGCCACATTAGTTTAATAGGCTTTTATGTTTATTTGTTCACCTGTTTTGGATATATGCCTCTAACTTGTTAAATTATTATTCATAAATGGTGGATATTTTTAGTCCAATAAATATTTATATAAGCGAATCGATTTCCTTTCGATGTGAATATAAAGTTTTTTCGATAAACGTATTCATAAAATATGTTCGTTCAATATAATAAACAATAAACAAACAATTTATAGCATTGGTGACTTGTGAAAATCTATTAAATTAAAAATTATATTAGATAATTTCGTCGCAAACATAAACACTAAAATTGTGTGATACACACACAATAATCGCGCGTGTGTGTTGTTTAAATAAACATAGTTTGTTACTGATGTAATAAATTATTTAATAAATACTTAGAGATAATTGTTCGCGTTGTAAACAGAAAATCTTTATAGCCCTGCGAAAACTTAAAAAAATATATAAGATATAGTAACAAACCACTACAGTACATATGGCGGAGAGAGATTAGAGAGTGACTGGAATTGACAGTAGGGAAATTATTCCAATTAATTTCGAGAGCGGTACAATACCTACACAAAATGACTTGACAGAGATACAGGAAAGAAGAGATTTGTTAATGATATATCATCATCCTCCTGACCTTATCCCACTCTAAGTGGGGTCGGCACAACATATTTCAAACATATTGTCATATGATTTGACTACGTATTTTACGACCGGCCGCCTGCCTGACGTCAACATACCTTAGTCGTATTTTACGACTCCTCGGTAAGAAAGAGGGTGGTCTATTTTACTCAACCGGATACCACACGGTGGGTCAACTTACCTTAGTCGCCTTTTACGACACCTCGGTAAGAAATGAGGGTGGTCTATTCTACTCAGCCGGATACCACACGGCGGGTCGACTTACCTTAGTCGCCTTTTACGACACCTCGGTAAGAAATGAGGGTGGTACTATTCTATTCAGCCGGATACCACACGGCGTAGATTTGTTAATGATATATATGTAATGCTAAGTGTAGTATATTTAATAGTATGGGAATTATTAAGCCAATTTATAGAAATTGGGCGGAAACCAATATTGTAAGCGATAAGATGATCGGGCTGTCGGTACGTACGAAATTGATATGATCATGAGGAAAGAGATGGGGCCGGGAGGGGGGGTGAGGAGGGGGTGTCGCAGGAGCCCGTTAATTGTCGAGCTCTCGGCGCCGCCACTTCACCTGGGATTGATTGGAAAAAGGAATATTTCTATCATGGTTTTATTTTTTCTCTCTGCGGATAGAGTGGGGGGACATTAACAAACGCTGTGTGTGCGTGCGGCTGTTGGTGGTCACGATGAGTGGGCCGCGGAGCTGGACGGCGGTATGCATTGTGGTGGACTCTGGCCTAAAATAAAAGTAAAATGATTAACAAAATTACCTGCACGGTGATGTTACGAGTACACTGGGAGTGAGGTTGTGGCGTCAAAATAAGAGACATTAAAAAAATTCCATTTGAAATTACTATATGTACTATAGGAGTAGTAGGTACTATATCATATCAGGTGTTAGTGCAATCATTATTTCTTAATTATTTTTAATTGTAGTTGCACCTAGGTAAGAATCGGCTTATTACTATCACAATTCCAAAAAACGAAGGAAGAAGCTTAAACCTTTTCCTCCGTTTTTGGAGAGAAGGTTTGAAGCTAAGACCTACCACGCTGCTCTAATGCGGAGTGGCGTACACATCGTTAGAGATAGAATTAGAATTAAAGAATAGAATTCTCTAAAGATATGCAGGTTTCTTCATGGTGTTTACGTTAACCGAAAAGCATGTGATCAATTGCAAGTAACTGTTAGTCACATACGTTTTAACTGACATACTCATTGAAGCTTGCCCGGATTGGATCCCGTGACCCCTCGGAATAGTCGCACGGTCTCACCGCTGGGCTCTCACACCTAATAATGTAAATAATTTTCTCTGCTTCTTAGATTACATACGATCTAGAGGCTTATTTCTATTAATATTTTATTCATCTTCCACTGCTTCGGTGATGTCTAATTTCGCTTTCAATGCAAGCTGTTATTCATATATTTTAATTTATACTAATAATATATTATAAATGCGATAATCTGCGTGACTGTCAGTCTGTAGAGCTTCACGGCTAATCCAGCAATATTGATAAAATTTGGTAAGATTAAAGATAACATTCTGGGTTGACATATAGAATAATAAGATCTAAGGATCAAACATATTGCTTTATTGACGGTATTTAAACACACAAGTTGGTGCGGGCAAAATGGCGGGTACCGTCAGTAATGTACAATAGTTAAAAAATGTTGTTTTATTATTTCAAGCCCGTATGAAATGGATGGCCACTGAGATTGAAATGTTATTTTATTTATTGATAATTCATAGTACCTGCATATATACATATACATAGTATTTCATAGCATAGTTTTGTTAAAATTTATTATACTATTGACGATCAGAAAGTTTTTTTTTTTTACGCCGTGTGGTATCCGGCTGAATAAAATAGTACCACCCTCTTTTCTTACCGAGGTGTCGTAAAAGGCGACTCAGGTAAGTCGACCCGCCGTTTGGTATCCGGCTGAGTAGAATAGACCAACCTCATTTCTTACCGAGGTGTCGTAAAAGGCGACTAAGGTAAGTTGACCCACCGTGTGGTATCCGGTTTAGTGGAATAGACCACCCTCATTCTTACCGAGGTGTCGTAAAATACGACAGAGGTAAGTTGACGTCAGGCAGGCGGCCGGTCGTAAAAACGCAGCCAAATCATGTAACAGCGTGTTTATAACATGTTGTGCCGACCCCACTTAGAGTGGGATAAGGGCAGGAGGATGATGATGATGATCAGAAAGTTTGGATTTGAGCCGATAGCCGTTATTTGTTAGTGTAAATAATATAATAAGCATATTTATTTGTATTAATAATTTTTGAATAGAGGGATCGCAGTCTCTTCGGAACAGCTCACCATTTTTAAACAGGGGCTTTTTATAGTTTTTTAACATTAACCTTGTCCTTGTCTTGTTAAAAATTGTTAAATATTTGAGGAATCGATTGTGCTTGTTGAGGCCTATTTGAATAAAAAATATTTTCAATTTTACTCCACGCTTAGTGAGAATTTAAAACACTTAACATTAGTTATTTTTGCAAGCAAGTTTATCATGTTTCCCAAATTATGAGACGACCTTTTATGCCACATCTGCGAAAAATGTAATCAGTTATTTAGTGCTAATATTAAAAAAATATGTAAAAAGCAACAGAAGAAACAGACCAAATGACAAACGTGTTACGCATAAAATTTCAATTTTAATAGTTCGACACCCAATCAGTAAATATTTGTGCTTTTTTGTGTGCAGAATTTGAAATTGAACTCGTTTTATCTTAGTCGAAAGTAAGCACGTATCTCAACTGATGTCGAGGTGGATACAATTTACTTAATGGCAATTATGACCCATTTTGATGCGGTCCATGGAATTTTTGATAACATTCTCCAAAAAATTAGATAAAAAAAGAAAAGAAAATAGATTTAATAATTTATTTAAGTGTATCTTAATATAAAAAATCAAAAACTTATTAGGTCTCAACATAAATTTAAAACCTACACGACTTCTTACGCGCCAACTTAAGCGTTAATACTCTTTGAATGTAATACACACAAAATTTATGAAAATACCAACAGATAACAATCCAGAAAATCCACCTCTACATGCCTTTCCACATTCGAGTAGGTAATGAAGTAGGGTGATGCAAACAATGGATAGGACTAACAAAATGCTTAATTAATATTTACTATTCATCATGCACATTGCAGTTATGCACATCGTGAACATTCCTGGGATATGTATATCTTGATGTTCTTTATGTCTGATTGGTGGGTTCTAGCTCTATTTCTTCTCTCCAAACAGCGGGGCGGCGTTGCCCAGCAGTATGAGAGTAACGGGCTGGTACATAGTTTTAATATAATTAATGTGAAACAATGGCCGCCCCACAGCTGGATATGTACACAGCAGACCCCCTCGCCAGGCGCCGTACGTTATTTAAAAGGTCAATAATTCAAAACATGGCTGGCAAAATATGGCTGAGGAATGTACGAAGTTAGGTCGGAGGTCGCTCACTGGAGCAGCTCGGTATGCAAGAAACGGGTAAAGCATTGTCAACAGAAGTGGTTTACGATAAGGAAGACAAGTTGTGAAGAGTTTAACCGAATACACCCTCTCCCTATCTGGGAGAAACTGTGTAACAGGATGCGTAAAAATGTATAATAGCAAATAGATAACAGTACAATATTGTATTGCAGATACATAATGATATAGTATTGTAGCATAATTGAAAAATAAATTCATTTAACACATTCCAAATAGTATAAGTATGGTAGCACCAAAAAATGTTACAACAATACTACGAGATCGGCTCATCAAATGAAACTTTTACAATAAAAATCAGTTTTTAAAAGGAAATTATAATTTAGTATGAAAGCTTGAATATAAAATGGCGTTAATTTTATTGACATTCTATATGTAACATTCACTTTAGCTTGCCTTGAAATATTAAAGTTAAAAAAGTAAAGTAAAGGCCTGTTACTATCCCACTGCCAGTCATAGGCCTCCATTCTCCGTTTCTGGATAAAAGGTTATGAGTTAAGACCCACCAATGTGCTCGAATGCGGATAGTAGGTCACACATATTCCCAGAATTCTCTAGCGATATGCAGGTATCTCATGAAAATTTCCTACAACGAAAAGCGTATGATAAATTAACATAAATTGAAATAGAGATGCTTGCTCATCATTTGAACCTGTGACCCCCCCTTGAAAGAGTCGCATGCGGTCTCACCGCTGGGCTACTACAGACTCAAAACTTACACATACAGAAACTTGTTTAACTTCGTAATGTACGTGTATTTATGCAATAAAAAAATCACTAAATACCGTCTACGTCACCAAATATCGGTTTAATTTGTATGAGCCCTATTAATACCTAGTAAGCTATGAAGGTACCTCGGCAGGTGCTGCGTGGCTGAAGACTAGACCTTGGTTCGCAATGGTGCAGTGTGGGAAGAAGAAGATCAGACTGAGCTAGCTGGAGGTTGTGTTTCGTAACAACCTTCAACCATATAATTATTCGTCAGGCACAGAAAACATTTTTAAAAATGAATAAAAAATGATTCGTAAAAGGAAGACAATCTGCCACGAGCATTAAATATAGTTGTAAGCGGTCCCTGTTCAGTTAATGTCGGCGATTACCGGATTGCAACACATTAGGGCCGGAGTCGGGGACATCGTCGCGGCACATTATACTCGTACTTACTTTGTGTACTTTGCCTTTTGTTCAAACTGTCATTATGTAATTCACGTAGATTTAACAGAATTCGTAATGGAGCGGCGCTCGCCGCGTCCAATCTGCGCGTACAATATAAGGCAAGTAATGTTATTTTGTTACAAATATTTCTTCTCCAATTCAGTAATTGAATGTAAGACTCTTCATCTTTTGGTCAAACCTAGTGTCTTAAGTCGTGTGGTTGAGGAAGTATGTTTGCGGTGCGAGGAAGGCGAGTGCAACTCGCCCTGCCCTTATCTAAGTGTGGTCGGCATAACATGTTATGAACATGTTGTTACGGGAACCACATTTGATGAGTCACATTTGGCTACGTATTCTACGACCGGTCGCCTGCCTGACGTCAACTTACCTTAGTCGTATTTTACAACGCCTCGGTGAGAAGTGACGGTGGTCTATTCTACTTAGCCGTATACCACCGTATACGGAGGCTAACTGTATGAACGAGTATAGTAACAGTTTTACCAAACTGTTCCGAGCCTTTTTACTGGTTCCTTATTAATTTCGCTCTGATGTATAATATTCGTAGGTTTTTAAAGCTGAAAAATCACTGAACCATAGGTGTACCTACATTTAACAGCTATTACAAAATTAAGACAGCTTCCGCTAAGAACGTGACAAAATCATCAATCAACAATCGTGTAATATGATTGATTCCCTTTGAAGAATATCTCAATTGAATATATCTCTATAAATACTTGAACTTTTTATTTCGGTTTATGTTAGTCTGTCCGTCAGTCTGTCGCCAATAGGGCGCTGCGCAGGATCGGATCTGACGTTGAGTGGCAACAAACATATAGGATAACATGATGTCACTACAAAAAAGGGCTTTTATTTGTTACGAGGTCAAACTGATCGGTAGGTACTAGCAGAACCCGGCAAATGATATGATCGTTTTTATAGATAGACTCGTAAGTAAACACTAACCAGACGTTTAACCTAACTATTCCTCTAGTGTCGTCGTTTGAGGTTCTATTCATTATGTTAACACACTGACGGAATAACGGTAGATTTTTCATTCCTCTCATATATATTTGCTCATAAAATGTTGTTCGTAAATATTTAATAATTTTATTTATTTCGCAATATATTTTTGTCTCTGGGCAATTGTTTTTTTTTATTCACTGATATGTGGATAGCAACGAATACGCCACTCGCCGATCGGTTCTCTGTCGCCGAGCGAGTGTCTACGTGAACGCGGAACCTTCGCTAATGGCCGCTCGATCGCTATAAATAATTCGCGTCAAATTCATTATAAAACATTAAATAATTCGTCTGGGACTAAAAGTGTCGTGTCGAGCTTCGGACTCGTAATAGTGTTACTGTTCGTCCGAGTAACATTCCCCTGGCGTCACAAGAAACGGCCGGCCGCCGGCGCATATCGAGGGTTTCGAACCTTCCAGTGCATGGTGGCAGCAAAGGCATCGAAAGGTGGGTGGTGCTAAATTGTTACTTCTTATCGGTGATAAATTATGCATTGCCCAGAAAGATAGAAAATAGTTAAAGCCCTGAACCCCCCATACAGTCCACTTAAGTTTTCCACCAGCGACCTAGGGTCCAGGGACCAGGTTCCTTTTAATTTGGGGAACATTTTCCTACAAATGTTATAAATATTACATAAAATTCATCAGTATCAAACTGACGCATTAATGTAATATCTGAACCTAAACATACTATTTTCAGCGTTTGCACGTAACTAGAATCTTGGACGTAATGTCGCAATACGGACATTGTCCGTCTCAGAGACTAACCTCCCGCGCCCTGCTGCGCTCGGATGGAGAGTGAATAGTTGTGGTATATTCGATGTTTCTCTACCGCATCTTAGTCGCTCGAGATGCTACTATCGTATACAATACACATTTAACAGAGATAAATATTGGCTGGTCTTTAATATCACTTCATTGATTCTTTCTATTGAATGATTTTTTTGTTGTATGTAACATAGACGAGGTTCATCGAACAATGGAAAATCTTTAATGAGATAGAGCTGTCTTATATGTAAGACACATTGTAGGTTACCCATCATTCAGTGGATATTCCTGGCAGTATTGCAGGGAAAAACCTTTACGATGCATTAACAGTATACCGGAAAGGATATTTAGCAGGTATTGAGTGTCGTACGTAATACAATTTTTTGTAATTTTTCGGATTCATCCTTTATGATGGAAATTCGAGTGGAATAAAACGGGTATCGGGTCTCGCCGGGCCGGCCCGGGCGGCGGGAAACGCGAGTAAACCCGCGCCGCGAGCCGCGAGCTCGAACATTTCCCCAATGATTAAAGCCGCAGTCACTTCACTCCGCACTCCATTATGCGAGCTGTAATCACGAAACTATCCGGCCGCGCCCTCGCCGCCGACCGCCGGCTGCCTGATTATTTAAGTTAATGATATACCACACCTCGCCGTAAATGATTTCTTTTACGGTGCGCGCGAGCGGGACGGGGCGCCGACGCGGCCGGCCGCGCGACAGGGAGGGCCGAGGGGTGGCGCCTCCCTCGGCTCCCGCATTATAATATCGCGGCTCTCACTTTGAAAGCACTGGACTGTGTTTTAATCTTGCTTACTTATGTACTGACGGTGCGGCGCGGCGCGGTGCGGCCCCACCGGGTGTAGGTGCCGGTGTATCGCGACCTACGAACGGAAACCTTCGGAATCTACACATATCATAAAACAAAGTCTCCGAAAGATGTCTGTCTGTATGTGGTCGATTTTCTCAAAATGTACTCAACGGATCTTTTTACGATTTTACTAGAAGACAGTACAATTCTTGAGGAAGGTTTAGGTTGATAGTACATTACGGTTTTATGTAAAGTGATTGAAATACGTATTTGTAACACACTGATTTCCACACGGACGAGTTACATAATAATGATGTGATTTTAGAGACACGTGACTCTGTCATAAACTTATTAATGTATGAAAGAAGAATATACTTTTTGTGTAAAGCAGATAGTGGTATCAAGTTCACATAACATAGTTCTACTCTCCACCGAACACAAACGGTCACGCTATCACCATACGCTACACACATGCTGAAATTCATATGAATTTCATATTCCATTATACGTTCAGTAAGTTCAAACTCTTATTGTAATTGACGCTCGTTTCAGATATATTTTACTTATAAGTATATAACAGATTTAACAGATCATGTTACTAGACAATTATTTATTAACTAGGTACATACCTATATAGAAAAAGAAAAACTTTTATTATAACGCTCCAACTTGTTGCATACAGTAACTCGTATGAAATGAAACAATATAGACAAACTATAATACTACCATACCTATAAACAATTCGTTGGTCCTTAGATACTGTGTATATTTGTATTTAAGTAGGTATTTCAAATTATATATGTATATATTTACTAGTTCTTCTCTTTACTCTCACCCATAACACAAGTATTAAGTTACTTTGGAGACGAACGAACGTGTGTGCAAGTGTCCCGTTTATTTATTTATTTTACTTTGAGTTAATCCAATTCTTAGGAAAATTAAATCGGTTTTCGTCTATTACTACTGATACTACTACTTAGGTATAACAATTTTTGAATTTTTAAGAGGTACAACCTTGTACCTCTGTTGAAACCTCGTACAATGCAACAAGTCGCAATAGAATTTATACCAGCCTATAAGCTCGCTGCACCCAACACCAACGTCGGTAGCCTATAACAGATTCAATGAACTACTCAATAAGAATAACTAACCTAAAGTAGTTAATGTTACGACTAACAACTAACTGTTAATATATTTTTTGGATACGTACATTGAGAACTGGAATTTTAAACATGATTGTAACAGTACCAAGATATCACAGTGTGCTACATGCGCCGCGCCATTTAAATTCCATATTCAAAAATTGTTTGGGGTTCTCGGAGTACACATTTGAAATAAGAATCTCATTAGTGTTTATGAATCGCGAAAGTTTGTAATAATAATATTAAAAAGCGAAATTTGTTTGTTTGTTTTTTTTCTGTTTTCTTGTCCAAACGAAGCACGGGATAGATGTGCTGTTTGATATGGAGATGGCTGTAGTTGCTATAAAGTTCTTAGGGAAACAGATATTTGGAATTGGTCAGTTGTTTATAATTCAAACTTTGAATTTTAAATATTTTTAATTCAAAATTAAAATGTAAGCAAGGGTTTTTTAGTAGTATAATAAATAGGCCCTCCTTGATAGCCTCCTCTTAATGTTATATTATTATAGCATATTTTGTGGAGTCAAAGTGTGATTTTTTTACCCGTTTTAACACCTCGGTTAATTGCCTCTTCACTTGATAAGAGGGCGGGCTCCTTTTTCGCACAAAGAATGAGCTTAGCGATTGAGCGCGGAAACGCTGCCAGCATTCTTGGGACCATTCTACGTGGGCATGATTTGAATAGTCCTAGCGTGTAAGTAATTTAAGATAGGATATAACTTGTATATTTTTGTTATAAATAAAAATAAAAAGCATATTTTTTCATATATGAAATAATTTACTTGGAACATGGCCATGAGCTAGACTAAATAAAAAAAATATTCTAATGCTCCGAAAATTTTAAAACAAATCTTATTTTAAATTATTAAAATATTAAAAAATAAAAAAGAGCGCCCAAAAAGGTGATTTGCATTAGTTAAAAATACGAAAGATTATTTAATTGAAGAAAACATTTAGTTAAAATACTTTTCTCTCTCCTCTCTTATGAAATTTACAATTACTTTTGAAACAAGTATTCGATAGGTTACCTCCTTCCCATACCAACATGTACTTTCCTTCGTTTACTCTTTCAGTTTACAAAGTGGGAAAGGAAGGAAGGGTCACTCAACTAAATAGGTATAGGTTAGGTTAAAGCATTAAAAAACAAATGTACAGTTAATTTTGTATATATATATCAGCCAGCCCTTATCCCACTCTAAGTGGGGTAGGCTCAACATGTTATAAACATGCTGTTACATGATTTGGCTGAGTTTTTACGACCGGCCGCCTGCCTGACGGCAACTTACATTAGTCGTATTTTACGACACCTTGGTAAGAAGAAGGGTGGTCTATTCTACTAAACCGGATACCACACGATGGGTCAACTTACCTTAGTCGCCTTTTTCGACACCTCGGTAAGAAATGAGGGTGGTCTATTCTACTCAGCCGGATACCACACGGCGGGTCGACTTACCTTATTCACCTTTAACGACACCTCGGTAAGAAATGAGGGTGGTAGGTCAATACTTGAAAGTTGTCACCTCTACCGAGTGAACTTTAATCTGCCATCCTCGCGCAAATAGGTAGGTAGTAGGTAAAAATTATTTCGCATTTTTCAACTGAAAATTAGCCTTTTTAAGTAAACTGTGTTTTTTATGATAGATTATACAATTGATTTAATTGCGGGCATTAGCCCACAAACAAACACAATATATAGACTGTTGGGTAAATTCTAAACTATCTAAGGAACACGACGGGAAGATCGCGTCTATACCTTTATCCCGTTATAAAAATAACGAAACACAAAAAAAATGACGAACAACTACGAAGCTGTCCCTACTTTAAAATCAGAGAACTACTTTTCCAATGTCATTAGTGTTTCTCGTTTAGTTAAACTATGACGCCGTGTGGTATCCGGCTGAGTAGGATAGACCACCCTCATTTCTTACCGAGGTTTCGTAAAATACGACTAAGATAAGTTGACGTCAGACAGGCGGCCGGTCGTAAAATACGTAGCCAAATCAAATGACAACATGTTTATAACATGTTCTGCCGACCCCACCTAGAGTGGGATAAGGGCAGGAAGATGATGTTTAGTTAAACTATGATGGCTTTGTTAATTTTTACATATTGTTAATGTGTTTGGTGTATGTTTATCTGAATTTCTTTGGATTTCATGAGTAATAACAATTAATATCTTTATAGCTTGGATTACGATGTTGTATAATTGGGAATTAGAAGTGCTTAAACATTTTGATTAATAATTATATTGGTTTGAGCTTAACGGTCCTGATATTTATTCGTAGCGTGTTTTTACCTAACAGTAGCGTAAGTTTGTAAGTTGTTTTTAAGAAAAACGTTAAATATATCTTGTAATACGTTATTTTGTTTGGAATTTTACTTGAAATTGAAGAGTTTCCGATTAAATTTGTGTGTATACAAATTCAGCTACAAACCTACTGATTTATTATTAAGAGTATTCCATAAATTGAGTTGAAATTTCTACACATTACGTAAGGTCTACTATTTTTAATTTTGAACTTCTTTATTTTGTAAAACGGAAAGTTTTGAACGTTATTAATTATTAACATGTAATGTAATGTTTTATGTACGAGGCACCGCCGTGTGGTATCCGGCTGAATAGAATAGGACCCCCTCTTTTCTTACCTAGGTGTCGTAAAAGGCGACTAAGGTAAGTGACTCACCGTGTGGTATCCGGTTAAGTAGAATAGACCACCCTCTTTCTTATTGAGGTGTAAAATACGACTGAGGTAAGTTGACGTCAGGCAGGCAGCGGTCGTAAAATAAGTAGCCAAATCATGTGACAACATGTTTATAACATGTCGTGCCGACCCCACTTAGAGTGGGATAAGGGCAGGAAAATGATGATGATGTACGAGGCACCACGAAGCGAGGCCGGCATTAGTCAGCGTTATTTAATGTTATTTTATTTCAAGACCAAATGTTCTATCTCGAATTAGCAAACCATAGAGTTGTTATACTTAGAGTAGGAAACCAAGCTAAAATATGTGCAACAGAAAGTAAACGAGACTTATTATCTGTCTCTGTTTATTACGTGTCATTAGACAAACACAGTACACAGGTCTCATGTTCCCTCTCACACAGGGCTGCCGATGGCTCCCCTTATTCTGGTATAATACATTTATGTAGAATACAGGTTGTATCGTCCAAATTATCAGCTGGATGTTATCTGCGTGTCGCTATTTATTTTTGTTTCAAAAATGAACCAATTTGCGGAATAAAATTTGGTGTAACTTTAGCCGGTCTATATTTTTGAATTCATTTAATTTTCTACGGTCGTTTTTAATTTACTTTGGATCGGCGAATTGCAATGAAGCTACCATTGGTTCGGAAAGGTGTTCTTACCGAGAAGCACCAGTAAGGAACTTGGCAGTTTTAGTTTAATGGCTAGGTTAGTACTTAATAAGTAAAAACTACCTAGTCCTTTCAGTGTCTCCAGACCAGAGGAATGTTAAACCTACTACAAAGGATATTGTTACTATGGTGGTAGTTACCGTAGTCTGTTCCCTGGTTATCGGGAAGACTGCCGTTTCCACCATACAACGTCTATGCAATCAGCCCGCCCTTGGACGAACAGTCGAAGCACCGAAGTATTAGTATCTTGAACGCATTATTATGGTAGGTGGTACCTGGTCAGTGGCCACATTTTATTATTACGACCGACTACTTACACATACTTTGTCTTTGACCTTTACAAAAGTACGTGAATAGTTTATGGGTTTTAGTCATACGATTTCATAATAGATGCGTAGATTTAGGTACTCGTCGATCTTGTACAATGTAGCGATGACCGAATGTAACTAATAATAAACATTATATTTACAAAAGACCAACAGCGGAGTTCCTTGTGGGGTCTCCGAGGTCGGAGCAATTTTCCGAATCAACAGAGGTGACGATTTAAAAGCACTCGCTTACAAGTTTGACCAGGAGAGAATATAGAATTTGAATATTGAACTTTAAGCAAGTAGAACTTACCCGTAGTCCTAAAAAGAGCTGTTGTCGAGTTTCGTGACAGTAGATGTCGCTGAACGACAATCAATATTACATTAGGTAATATTTAAAAAAAAAATGGTAAACTTCACTAGTTCTCGGTATCGTGACGTTACATTTCAAAATGAATTCGGACTCAACCTTTCAAGTTCGACCCATTTCTTTGACTGCGCATAATTTACGTGCAAATTGTTATATACTCCCTTTATATAGTTTGTCACGAAACGTTCGAAACAAAGAGCTATGTGTGTGCGGGACGCGGGGTGGGAGGAATGGGATCGCAGCGTGGTACTGGTATATAGTGGTGGGAGTGGGATGAAAAGTACATAGGGTCGAGATAGCGAAGTAAGCGCGGCGTCCAGTGGGCGGCACCTTAACGAGATCATTTCGCAGCAGCCGAGTTTAGACTATGTACATAGATCATTATACTCTCAGCTCTCAGCCCGTGGCTTCATTTGATGATTTTGTGTGATTGTTTCCTTTATTTATTAGACACTTTTGTGTCACACTTTAACTGGCAAGCGTTAGGTTTATCTCTATAATATATATAAAAAATAGAGATTAAAGCGATACAAGCGGTAACATCTAAAATGCTAATCCTATTGAGAAAAAGGAAGTATTTTTCAAAGAAAATTCCACTGACTTCCTTAAATTTTCAGTGCATAAGTAGGTACTCGTATCTCAGGTTGGTGCAGCCGAGTGCAGAGCTTGCTGTACGCGAGCAAATTTAATCAATTTTACTACGGGATTCCTTCCACACTTCCCGAGGCAGCTCCAGTTGCCGCTCACTCAGCCTTTTGCTCTGATAGGTTCTTTCACGGCCCGTCGCCTCAAGCTATGGCGGCACGTCGGAGATCTCTCATATGCATATATATTGTCAATATTTTCTTTTCCATTCCATTTGCACAGGCAGTAATAAGTTCTCGCGCGATTCGCATCACATTTACAATTTTGCACATCGACTGAACGCGAAAGGGTAACACGAAGATTACGGAATACATTTTAAGAATAATATAATATAGATGAAACGTTTGCGGTATCGTTAAGTACGTACGATGTTCGGTTATAAATTGCGCGATAAGACTCGTAGTTATTGGAGGGAATGATTATACTCGGAATGATTTTACTCTATCTTCAGTGAGATAATCCACTGAAGCAATATGAATGGAATTTCATACAATTAAGGCATATGTACCGGACTAACAGATAGGATAAAAATTCCTAGCTCTTCCGTAGGAAACAGTAGTAATAACAGTAAAGTAAGAAAAGTATCTTGACGCGAACGAAGTCGCGGGTATGACCTGCACGCAATAAAAGAAAGTTATACTTAACAATATCTAGACGCCCATCACGATTCCATCGCGATCTATAAAGGTACTTAGCTATTGCCAAAGATAGACATAGTTTTGGGTTATCTTAGAGTCATATGATTTACCAGAATAAAAAGTAGCCTATACGTTATTCCGTGTCAGATCTTCCCGTATGTAAAAGCCGTTGGGGTACAGCGAGCCACAGCAAACTTTCACTTGCTCACTGTTAGGTTTGTTCTGCTGACGGTACAGCGGGCCGCTGCCGCGTGCTGAGAGCGGCCGTGCATATAGGGCGCCGCCCGCTCTGCTATTCGCTCATTTGCTTTTTTTTTCAATTATATATTGCGAACTGTCGAATCTACATAAAAAATTGAGCTACAAGCTGTAAATCAGCGCCGTGCATCACAAGCATCGATGCAGCACAAATAGTTGAGCTTGCATTCTATTGCTATATTACCACTCCTCCAGTCAAATTGTATTTTTTTTAAGCTGATAATTCCGGCTGTTGCATAGCAGTAGAAGTGTTAGCAATAAAATAAAAAAAAGAAATAAAATATATATGCTAGCGCCCACTATATAGAATAACACTATATAATACGAATACCACAATTCCTGTTCCGAGATACACTTCTCTTGAATGAAGAACAAAGACTGAATGCAACTGACACATTTTAGCAATATATAGGAACACTCCACCGGAAACAACACGACACAGTGTTGCCATCATTTCAGTCAAAAGCGCGCGATACTCGCTTCATGACGGTGTTGCTATAAAATACAAAGCGAAAATCATTGGCGACAACATATACGTATGTCATAATAAGTTGACAACATGACATATTTAGATCGCGAGGGTCCAGAACGTAATAAAAACGTCCTCCAATGAACATCCACTTCTGGACACAGGTCACAGGATCTTCACGTAGAAGAATAGTTGAAAGAAAATCGTCAAATTTTCATTTCTTTTTTTCTTCTCTTTTTTAAATCTGTTTAAAACGTTTCAAGATAAAGAAAATTGAATGTAATCGTTTTCACATTTTGAACATTATTTACTTGCACCAGAGTTGACGAATGATAGAGGAGAATGGAAGAAGAAGACATATTGTGCCGACCTCACTTAGAGTGGGATAAGAGTAGGAGAATGATGATGGGGTGCCAAAGTGGTCGGCCTCCTCGTGGCGCACCCTGGGCAAGCTTAGTCTTGGCGAACGGACCACTGAGGGGTGGCCAATCCAGTTGTCCCTCTGATTAGCAGAGGGCAATCTGGACGGGCCGGGGACTTCGGGGGGGTTGGGGTGAAGTCCCTAATGAGCGACGGGTCCAGTTGGGCTTACTCTAAGTCTGGCTGGACATGGTTACGGCCACCGTCGGCGAAACCCGGAAGCCCAGCAATGGGAACGGGGACCTTCGGGTTGCGAGGAAGAAAACCTCTATAAAAAATTACCCGGTGGGGGCGGAAACGCCCACCAAGGCGTTGGGGCCCCTACTTGGGGCGCGATCTCTCCCTGTCGACCGTGACATAGCAAACACGGTGGGCAGGGAGCGATCGTGGGCAGCGATGGCCTCCTTTAGCTCTGCGGAGGGGGGCGGAGGGAGGCGGCGGAGCGGTTCCACGAACTGTTGTTCTGGATCCAATCTGCTGCTGGTGAGTCCAGGTGTTAGTGACTCGCCCAAGCCCATCGTCTGCCACCCTAACTGGGGACCTTCGGGTGTTCCGAACGGGGTACATCGGACACCTGGCTTACAGGTCCCCGAGGCGGTCGGTGCATCTGGTGCTCCCGATGCACCGGTTAGCGGAGGGGGGTTTCTCTTTCGAGGGGCCCCTACCTGGAGGTGTTTATTCTCTGGGATCAGAGCTGACGGCGGGATGGGGGCAAAATGTACAATGATACCCTGTCCTTGCCATTGGCAGCGTGGTGGAGCACACAGGTCGTTTTAGTCGGTGCGAGTCCGACATAACCGCCGCCTGTCCCCGTCGGGCGGCGTTACCCATAAGGGGTTTTTTCCTGTATAATAAAAAAAAAAAAAGGAGAATGATGATAAAGTCATTATTTGCTTGTTTCGGAAGATGCGCGTCTCTATCAAAAGATGGGTGACTGACCACAGATCAGCACGCTCCGACTTCCCAATTTTATCAATTTATTCACAATAATACGATAACACCTTGAATGCTATAAATAGGATGTTTATATAATGATAATTAAAAGTAAGAAAAATGTTACCCACCTAATGGATACAATCTCGTTATTACAATATTGTTGCTTTATCGACGGTAGCCAAAATAGAAGTGTCAGTTTTGAGCAATAATAGAACCTGTGCTGAAGGAAATAAGTTCGCGTGTTGCTCTACAGCCCGGGCGGGGTAGGCGCTTGCCATCACTCGTGGAAATTGCTTCCGATCTTCGCAATGTTCGAGTTCAGGGCCGCCAATCTGGTAGTTTTGTTGAAGCACTCGCAAGTTAAAACTACTAACAGATTTAAATAAAAAAAATCTTATAAAGAATATAATAGTAAAAATGTGGCTAGAGTGAGGTCGAAATAGAGGTGGGTCGATTGTGCGAAATATTAAAGCTATAAAGTCAACAGCTCCAGAGTCAATTAATGATACAAGAGTATAGAAAAGATTTGTTTTCCATACTCTTGTATCATTCATTGTGTGGGATAAGGACAGGAGAATAATGAAGTAAGAGTATAATATTAAACGCTTATTTTGTAATTGCATCACCTTTAATAGTGTCTATTACTACGTTAAAAAAAATCGTTACACACTGTCACATTCCAGTTTTCGATAAATATATGTTACCAGCAGCTGGCGCCGCAGCCCTGCGCCCTCGCACTATTAGGGCTCCTTGTCCGGGTGTAATTCGATAACGACGTCTCCACTGGCCCGCCGCGAATTATCCAATCAGCGGCCTGATGAAAATGTTCCCTGCCGAGGGCTCCCGGCTGACGTTTAAAATGTCCTTAAATAAAAAAAATGTTGTCGTAGTGACGTCTCGTATATTATTATTTGTTTATATGAACTGCAAAAGTAAAAAATATATGTAATGCTAAATGTAGAGTGTACTATTCGTTCTCATACCTGATACATGCCAATGCTTTGCGATGTTGTCGTGGAGTCTATCCCCTGACTTCAGTTTCAGCTTCAGTTACGAGGTGAAACAATTGTTGAGATAGTGGTGGTGAATGTGTGCAGTGCTTGTGTATTGTTGTGTCATCGGTGTCGGGTAGTGCATGAGTTCTTACAAATTCTGCATGTATCAGGTATGAGAATTTATCATCAGGTATTTGGCATTACATATCTTTCCTTTTATCGCGGAATATAGCAAAATAATATTCTCATTACTTTTGTATTATGGACCTACGCAAAGTAACGCCTAATTCTATAAATTATATGAACTGCGTTATTCACATAGGGTCTATAGCAGTTGCACTGAGCTAGTGTTAATACTGGTCCACTACACTAGCAGCAGTGATACTTCCAAGGTAAGGGGCGCGTGCTGACTTGAACACGTGTATATATTACACATCTTTTCGTTAAGCATGAATTGAATACCTGTGCATCATGGTGAATGAATTAATGTTATGGGATCTTCGAAAGCTGCATCGTGAACCGGAATCTCTGCGTTAGGCAACCATACCCTCTGTCCGTAATATTTCGATGTTTTAAATCTAAGAAAAACACCTCTCTAACCTTGGTATTGGAAAGATATCCAAGCAAGACATCGACTGATTAATTTACTAATTGTTCTACTGGTGTAGGGTTTTTGTTTGATCGTTTCGCGTTATCAGTCGCTGTTAACGTCAGACGTCTCTCCGGTATTCCTATTCCATCAATTTCCGGATATGGTAAATTAAAAGTGACAGTGAAACTTCTAGACGTGGTGCTTGCAACGTTTAAGAAAAATGAGGAACCGACCAACGACGTTTTGTGTTTTAAATTATTTTATTTTCAAGAACTTTTCGTCGTCAACGTTGAACGTCGGTTGATTTTATGCAATTTTCAACCCTCATTTGCCTCTCATTTAGCATAAAAGTATAGAGTAAGCAAGTTAGGAGAAGCGACCCTCCGCTCGTGTCGCGCCCTCTGGCGGCGCTGAATCGTGCATAATTTCTTTCACTGGTCCATTTTCATTTTAAACCAATTCAAAGAGCCTCGCGAACAATGCTTTATTAGAGGTTTAGCAATTTTTCATATTGAATTATATTTTTTTTACAGAAAATTCCTTTTGAGTAAATAGAAGAAACGGCGGGTCCTTTGACGCGCTTTTATTTTTAATACAATACAATTTTTAATTTATTATACAACTAGTGGCCCGCTCCGGCTACGCACGGGTATAAAATATATAGCCTAAGTCACTCAGTGAAAAAATGATTAAAATCAATCCAGTAGTTTTGTTTTTCTCACTACGGCCCGAGGGCCGTATGCGTTAAATTTGGGTTTAAAACAATTCCCCTTTCCCTATACCATAAAGATTCCCTGCTATCTTTGGAATATCTTAATTCAAAAAATATACTTAACCAAAGACATAATTACTTTTAGCTGTCATCTATGTTTTGTATTCCACTGACATTTACGTTTTGTTATACCACGTTTTATAGCGACTTGACGGGATAAAATAAATGCGGGGATAAAAAGTCTTATCCTATGTCCGTCTCGTGGTTCTAAGCAACCTTTACACCTATTTTCAGCCGAATTGGTTCATCCGTTCTTGAGTTATAAATAGTGTAACCAAGACCAACTTTCTTTTATAAATATAGATAGTTCCGCTGTATTCTGTATTGTGGGTGGCAGTCATGACAGTCGGTCCATACCTATTCCTATTGTTTCGTGTGTGTGGCGGTCAGCCACCGTTTACTATGTATTACTATTTACCAATTCTCTACGTCAAAAATTCATATCGTGTATTGCTGTAACGAAGTGAAAGAAGCTATATAGACAAGCGACGTTGCATAAGGTCTCGTCAATACGGGTCAGATGGAACGTTACCTGCAGGACAGCGTGGACCCTCTGCAAATCAATCCCTGCCACGAAGGATTAAAGGGGTCGCGGAATGTTACTTACTTTACGACTCGTTTTATGTTAACTAGCTTCTGGTGAGTTAATGCCGCCGTCGCTCGAGTGAATCGAAGGTTAAATACTATTTGCAATGTGTATTGCATGCAGTGAAACTTGCAATCAGATCTAATGTATGGGAGATACTTCCATTTTACATTATACGTATTCTTTGTTATGATCGTGTTCAAGCCGTAGTTCGATACCAGCTTATGCAGAAAGTATAGCACGAGGGCGGTCGGTACATAAGGTAAGTACATAATATCATTTCACATAATTGTGCGCGTAATGCGGCGGCGGAGTACATGCGGCGGAGTACATGCGGCGGGGACGGCGCTGATTACGGCGCTCATTATCAAGATGGAGCGGCCTAGCCGAGACGGTGTTCGCTGCCGAGCGAAAGATTAGAATGTGAGGTACTATATATAGTTAAAATTTATATTTTACAAAATAACTCAAGTATAGTGATATAAAATCATATTTTATTAATACAAATCAAGTAGTTTTTTTCGGGATTCTTCATATAACATTTTACGTTCTTCAAAATATACGAAATGTCTATGACTTTCGTTCCTGCACAAGTCATGAGCGAAACATTTTTTTTCAAAATAATAACATTCAATGCGAACTAAAGTT
The DNA here is from genome assembly GCA_947086495.1 of Morpho achilles. Lineage (NCBI taxonomy): Eukaryota > Metazoa > Arthropoda > Insecta > Lepidoptera > Nymphalidae > Morpho > Morpho achilles. The sequence continues at coordinate 16,816,281 of CAMTZB010000025.1, read as the reverse complement.
TAACGACAATGCCTTTCGCCTGTGTCGACACGGCGAGTGCTCCGGCTGGGCGCCCGAAGCTCCACGAAGCTCCGCATTACTTGATAGTGCATTTTATATATTTTTACATTTGCGCGCACAAAACGCTCATTACGGAATGCATTTGCTAACGAACGAGATGAATCCGCGAGGCGCGTACATAGCGGCGCTAGGCCGGGAGCCCGCCGCGCCGTGCGCCGTGTGAGCGGACACTCGCATGGTGGTTGTTGCCTGTATCTTATTGTAAACCATTATTAAAAGGAGCTGTAATATTGTACGATGAAGGAAGTACAATATACTATTTATTAGTCTCGGTATTTGTTGTTTTCTACGTATGCTAACCGAGCTTTTAGCTTTGCCGATACATGAAATTAAAAAAACTGGTTCGAGGGAGGCTGATACAGAAAGCCATACATAGATGATTAGAATGCGTGAGTATAGCTATTGTTCGAACCTGTACCAGATAGTTTTTATTTATTATGACAAGCCAATAGCAATTCACAAGTAATTATTAATATCTACACTATTTCATAAGGCAAGTTCTAGGTAAAAAACTTCTTAAGGCTAGTACAGCGTTATCATAAGAAGTAAGAAACAAAAAAAAGAAAATTTAAAAAACGCAACCGCCGAGTTTCTTGCTGGCTCTTCTCGGTAGGAACAGCTTTCCGAACCGGCAGTATAGTTGACGATACAAAAGAACTTGTGTACAAGTTTACTTGAATAAAGAATATTTTGAATTTGAATGAGATGATGTAGCAATTAAGAGTAAACAAAATTCCAAGTGTATGCATTTTGAACAATAGTGATACATGGTAATTAAGTGCGTAGTTACATGCATATTAAAATATGAGTTTATTTAATATTTTCATAAATCCTATACACCTGGCTTGGGAAAATTTTATTTCTGCAAGGTCTTTTGTCGTTTATCGTGAGTGGGTGTGCTGGAAAGGTATACAGCGATTCACCATCACAAGTTGAGTTTTTAAGAATCCAATTTAGTCTTAAGATCATATTTCAAAAAACCCATTGCGGCATGTCTCCCTCACCAGCCAATTCTTAACACATGTACTTAATTTTAAACCTGGACTGGACTACTAAATATTTGTTAGTAATTCACATAGTTATGATATAGCTGATATGGTAGCATATAGGTACCATAAAGCTTGTGATACTATCTTGTGTCTATTTTTCTAAAACTTTGTAAAATTCTATCCCCCTCATCCTCATTTCAAACCGATCTGCATTGCAATATATACAAAATATATCATTAGGTATTATATAAAATATTGATTAACAATTATAATAAAATGCACTAATCGATAACGAAACGAAAATTACGAACAGCTCTTAATGCGGTGCCTGTGGCCTACTACATTATCTAACCTCATCTGACCCATATATTTAACTAGTAGTTATACAGGGCGAGAGTCATCAGACTCCACAACCCAAAATTCACGATTGTTATGTGAGCCAGTGATACTAGCTGTAAGTTATGTCGTGCTCCGTGACGCGGAGAGGAACCTCCCAATGTCGGTCACCCGTCCAGCCCACGGCGGCCAGCTCCTCATCTATCCAGCTCAAAATGGCCGGGCACATGGCTAGGAGCTTTGTCTCTAGGTAACGACGCAGTTCCGCCCAGTAACGATGTCCTCCCGCTAATGACTCCCCCCCGCCGCGGCCCGCGCTGCTCGCCTCCCATCATCTCAAAACAATGACATTATAGTGGGAGTAGTTTTATATAGCCCGAGGTAGAGCAATATCCTTTATTGCGAGCTCAGGGGCGCGGGGGCTCGAGGGGGGCCGAGGGTGGTTTCTACCATTATGTAAATTGCGTAGGTGAAGAGTTGCTCGCTGAAGGTATTTCTATTACTTCGCGTTGGCTTTCAGGATCGGCTAGCGTTTTTAACGACATGTTTAAAGTTCCCATATATTCACTCCTTATGTAATGATGTCGGTTACTGACTTGATTGGTGCATGTGGCCGCCCTTTTGAAAACATCTGACTATTGAAAAGATTCAAACTTCATTTCTGAAGCTGTAAGGAAAGAGGCTTATAACTTTTTTAGTATGTGTTACAGAATTTGAGCCAGCATTTTGATACTTTCATAGGTATAATAATACTTTGTAGGAAGCTGTAAATTTCAAAGAACTATCAGTAATTGAGCGGTTGTTTCGTCATTATATTAACATCATATTATTAAGTTGAGATTTCTTTTCTATCTGTAATTTTAAATCTCTAGAAGTAACTTAAGATTTAAATAAATTTATAAGTGATACTTTATACTACATATACATTTTGTAACACATCCTAAGTCCACTTACGTTTTTGATAGCTGTGTTTTTATTGGATATTTCATTAGAATGTTATATGTTTCGTAAGAATTCATATAAATGGAGAATTGCATTCATATTATCATATTCATCATCCGATAAACGTTGTAACAAGGTTTAGTAAGGTTATAAAAATATATGTTAAGGTTGTTTAGGAAATATTTATTTGTAGATAACTTGAATAAGTAAATCAAGCCAAAGTTATTTGCCTTCTATGATTGTGCCGAGCGGCGCACGGCGAGTGATGCCTTGGGGAGGAACACTTCGTATTTCTTCAATATTACGGTAGAGATGTGGAGTTTATATTTGAAACTTTTCTGTTACATCCACACCGATCAATTTGGGATATCTAAAATACAAATCCTTGTGTATGAAACATCATTCTCCTGTCCTTATCCCACATATTTTGGCGATAGAAAATGATTAATAAGATATAATTCTATCATAAGATATTCAACTTATAAGAAACAAGTAAAAAAAACAATATATATTTTGTGAGAGTTTTTTCAAACTGATTTACTTTCTAATTGCTATTATTTTTTAAAATGTTAACAGCAATGTTAATAGTGGACAGGAATAATATTTTTAGTGGTAACTAAATGTTAAGTGTATCACGTTTGATACAAATTAATCTGCCGTGAAAAAGACATCAACGCTCTCGTATCGAAACTTCACTAAAAATTTATTATTTATATTTGTTAATGCAAACTGTTCTACAATAAGGTGTACTGTAGCAGTCAACTTTGTCCCACTGTTGGGTTAAACAGCGGCTACGCTGCTCAAATTCGCAATATTAGTCTACAATATTCCCTCTTTGTCAACTGATGGACGTTACCACCTGGCCATAGGTCCCTCAAGTGCTCTCCGCACCGCACGACCCAGTGCTATTTGGACCTTCCGAATCAATGCAAACCTTATATCGATCAGGGACATAAAATAAATATTTAATGTGTATTTACAAGTTAAATGTTTGATAACTTTCAAAAAAGTCATGGATACCTATAGACCTAGGATTAAAAATGGTAAATTTCATAAGGTCCATGCGCTCCACCAGACTGTATATCCGTCCATAACGGATATACAGTCTACATCACAGAATGATGTAATTTTTATATAAATTAAAAAAATTAATGAATGAGGACTATTTGTAAAATGTTTAATAAAACAAAAAAAAAACCAGTCTAGCTTAGATATTCACTTAGACTCGTGTATCAAAATCATATCACGGCAGTTTTCCCATTTTTGTATTTAAAATTACTGTATTACTTTTGAAAACAACGACGTCAGAAGGAAAGAAAATAAAAAAGTTTTTTTATTGTAAATTATACATCAACATAATGAGGAAGATTTTCAAAGCGAAAGTTTTTTTTGAAATGTCTTTGTAGGGTCCTTCGTTAGCCTCCGAGAGAGGCACAAAGGCTTCCCAAACAAAATGGAAAATATGGAAATGCGAAATGAAAACATCACAGAGCGATCCACTCCAATCTTAGCACAATACACCTATTTCTAAACATCGGAAAAGTATAGCCTACAGTCGGAGCCAACAGAAATGGACAATTGCAAAAATTCAATTCAGCTTATACAAAAGTGTCTTTTTTCCAGTTCCGTAGGATTAACAGATATTTTGGGCCTATATGTTAGCTTTTTTTGTAACATTTATTAGTGCCATCAATATCGATCCACCGGATTAGCAGTAATAGCGTAACAGACAGAAAAACAGACGTTCGTGTTTATAATATTCATATACCTTAACATAATAAGCTTCTGCTTCTTTAAGCTCTCGTGAATTAAATGTTCGTCACTTCAATGTCAAGTTCCTAAACGAAACTCGTTTTAGAGCTGCACAAACATTTAAGAATCTAGGTATATTTATTTCGTTCATTTTTTAAAATCGTAGCCTTAGGCCTCAGCAATGACGGTATTTGTTTTTTTAGTCGAAGCTTTAAAGCTATAACAGCTTAAGCCTTTTTTGATCTCCTGATTTATTAAGACCTATGTGGTTTCATGTATAGTTTTGTTCGGGTTTGGTTTTTCGACCCTGCGTCGGTATTAGATTTCCAATCCAATTGGGTATCCCTTAAAAAACCTTTCCTCTCTATTTCTTTCATTCTTTTGTATGTTTAATAGTTTTATTGTTCATAGTAAGTATATTATTATGGATATGGATGTTTTCTGGCTTCTTGTTATATAAAATACTTAAAAGTAGATCAGTTTATGGTTTTCGTCTAACGTAGTTAGAAGAAATATTCACAAATTAATCATGAGACATCTAAAGGTATTATTAAAGTTATTTTAAATAATGATCGTGTGATGTTGTCCCGCGGTGTACCGCCCGCCCCGCTCCCCGAAGGCGGCCGTCCACCGGCCGAGTGGGCGAGTGCGGGGAACCGACGACGCCGTACAGTATACAGTTATTATAATACTGTACATTCTTATATTAGTATACAAATCTTTATTACTTTTATGCAATACCAAAGTTATATACGTCGCAAAAAAATTATTGCGTATATGGTGATTGCTCGATAGAATGCCCGCGCTTTTCATCTTGCATGTTTATTACCCTGATTAAATAAATAATAGTCTTTATTAAAAATTAAATTAATCTTGTATAGTTAAGTACCTAATAAGTGGGTAAGTTTGAGATTTAATTTAAAAATGTCATTTTTTTTTTTGGGTACGGAGGTATTATGGCAAATATTTCCGATATTATCAGAGCATCAGACTTTATATAAATACTGTGCTGAGATACAGCTTTTGTCGGTGACATATGTGATAAGTCTCGTATAATATTATTCCATTAGAACTATGATGAAGTTATTCTTTTAAAGTACTCGTATGTTCAACCTGCAATAGTGTAAATTGTAGAGGCCAGCACATGAAGCTACTGTTGCTCCTTACTGTGTAATCTTGCCTTAATCATAACGTATTAATCAATTTCCTTCGATCCCACAGAGCGCACTCATACAAGAGTTACAGACATTTCAAGGATTTCATTGTCAAAATTTACAATGCTCCCTGGGACTCTCGTCTTGAGTGGATTAAATGCGGGACTCTTTTTAAATAAATAGATGTGTGCGATACGTAGCCGTACCAAAACCATACATATTATACGTCGATTCCCTTCGGGAGATGTTTGAGGAAATAGGAGCTCTTATGCCATATACTTATTGCATAAATATATAGAGCTTTATAAATAAATTGTCCATGTATGGAATAGATAAAACAGAAGCCGACACAAACTCGCGGTTTCTACATAACATCCTATAAAAGAGCTTAAATCGTCTCTGAGTTTTGGTATACGATTCTACACATAACAGGTACACTTGTTGAAACACACAAAAACACGTGTAGTTATAAAAAAGTATTTTTAATTTAAATTTTACTTTTAATGTTATTATTAGATCGTTAACTATTTAAAATTATATGTTCATTATGAATACATAATTAGAGCAACAAGATAAGAAGTTGACAATACAGACGTTATAATCATCATTCTCTTACCCTTATCCCATTCTAAGTGGGGTCGGCACAATATGTCTTCTTCCATTCTCCTCTATCATTCGTCAACTCTGGTGCCACTCTTTTAACATGCATATCATTTTTTACACAATCCATCCATCTTTTTTTCCGCCTCCCCCTAGCCATACATCCATCCACATTCATATTTAAAACTCTTTTGGTCACATGATTTTCATCCCTCCTTCAGACGTTACAATACGCCCGCTTAGTCACATATCACCTAATTGTTAAAACAAATGGTCCTAAGTATTCGATGTCTTCAATGATGTTTTGAGCTTTTCGCGCAGGCTAAAAGCATACATTTATGTAGATATCTGCAAGAACTACCGAGATTTACACTGAGATACCTCTCAGTTCAATATTAGTCACGGCGGCATTTCTCACGTGTTAAATCGGAATTTTCATAAGTAAATGTTTTAGAGAGTTATTAAATTTGAAGCGAAGTGCATAATTTGTTTATTTGTAAAGCAATCAACACGTTATTTCGTAGTATATAGAGCGCAGCCACAACGCATTTACCTACAGCGAGCCAGTGGGTAAATGGGCTAAGAAACAGTGTCGCCATTGTTTCTGTCAAGGGTCAGATGAAATGTAATCAATGTCAATATGGCACTGTGTCAGTATATTATATTCTAAATGAAGGGTATTTCTAAAATCCCTTTCTTACTGAAGAAGAATACAGGACAATAACATTCATTGTCACAAATACACATTGTTGAAAATGTCACTATTCAAATTTAACAACCCCTCTCTTAAGGACATCAAAATTAGCGAAGTAGCTGTCATTTTGATAATTATACTTGGCAGAGAATTTAAATGAGTGTGTCGTGCGCGAGATTTGCAAAGGTACGTGCGTGAAAAATCACAAACACTACCGCGATTTTCAAAAATTATATGTAATTAATTATTTAAAAATTTAATTAAGGAGCAGAATGATAGGAGTATCAAATTATGAATTATGTCTCCCGATGTCTTTAATATTCATAGGCAATACACGAGCTTTTTATTAGTATATGGTACGGTGAATGGAATAACGTTAGATACGTTTATTAGTACAAGTGGTATAATTGAGTTGCATGGTTGTGTTATTCACTGGAATGTTAGGGTACGATAAAATTTCGAAGTTCCACGAGAGACTACTTACAGCCGTAAACGGCTGCACTTTAATTGACTTTACACTGGACGAAAGTGAGTTGTTGAGTGGAAGGAAAAGCCTGGGAGAAGGCAATGTGATAAACTGTGTGTGCGGCTCGGGGGCGGTAAGTTGTATGCCGGACAACCTAATAGCCGTAGCCGTCCCATCGAGCTACGAATGTCGAACACCGTTCACAGTTATTTGTGGGCTACTAGAAAGTGTGCTACTTAGGTGGCTATAGCATTTCAGAAAATACTTTACATATGTTTAGAAGTAATTCACCATTTTTAGTTATCGAAAGTAAAGAAAACATCCTAACGTAGGGCGTTAATGATGAAGCTTGGCCCATTGTTTGCCAATGAATGTCCCTATTTGTATAAAAACATAATTATGGTTATTAAAAATACGTGGTCGGTGGGTTATGACGAGATACTCACTAAAATTATAAAAAGATGTTGTAAGGAGTTAACATCAATTCTGACATTTATGGTTAATCTTTCATTTAAAAATGGAAATTTCCATCAATTATGAAGATTTCAATTGTAAGACCGTTATTTAAAAAAGGCAACCATTACGAAATTAATAATTATCGGCCAATAACTATGACATCAATATTTTCTAAAATAATTGAAAAAGTAATGCACGAAAGACTTTTAAATTACCTACTTAACCGGAAATAATGCTATTAAAAATGAACAATATGGGTTTCAAAAAAACAAATCACCGATTTTGGCATGTTTTAACTTAACTAAATATATTATTGATAGTTTAGACAAACGTAAAACAATCATAGGTTTATTTTTTGACATGTCGAAAGCTTTCGACTTTGTGGATCACGATCTATTATTATATAAATTGGAATATTATGGTATTAGAGGAGTAGCATGACTGATTGGCCCGTTGGCGCAGTGGGTAGTGATCCTGCCTTCAGCTCCGCGGGTCGCGGGTTCGATTCCCGCCGAGGGCCAACATTTTCTATAATTGAATTTGTTAGTCTTTGAGCCTGGGTGTTTATTTGTATTTAAGTATGCATTTAGAAAATATATAAGTATATATTCACCAGTTGTCTGTCTACCATAACAGAAGTGTTAAGTTACTTACTTTGGGGACGGACGACCGTGTGTGTAAGTGTCCCATATATTTATTTTTATATATATATTTATAGCATTACAATGGCTTGTTATATAAAGGATAGACTTCAATACGTAGAAATCCAAAGACTAGAAGGCTCCACAATTACCAGTTATAGATCGCACAATAAAAATAATCCGTGTGGCGTTCCACAAGGAAGCGTATTAGGTCCTTTATTATTTATTCTGTACATGAATAACTTCCCGAACTGTGTTAAAGAGCCCTGTACATTGTTTGCGGATGATATATCAGTTATAGTAGAAGAACAAAATTTAAATATTATATTGACTAATATTATTAAATGGTTAAAGGACAATAATTGAACAGTTAATATAAATAAAACAAAATACATTCATTTCACTAAAGATCCTACAACTATCACAGAAGAAAGAAAAATAAATAATATATATATATATATATATATATATATATATATATATATATATATATATATATATATATCCTTGACATAATTTATAATTAATAATTTAATAACAATATAATTAATAATAATATGTATATAATAATAATAATAATATAAGTGAACTCTAATTTTAATTTGTTAAATAATTTGCATGTCAAACTTGACTAAACATGTTCTAAAATTAGTTATAACATCTACTTGTATCCATGTTTTAAGCAAATAAATGATTTTGACTATGATCAATAATAAGGTTTTAGTTAAAGATTTATACACTTCACTTTGCGTATGTGTTAATTGTTTCCATAATATAAATTTTTATCACATAAACGTTACTCGAAATATAGCATAAACAACAAACTGTAAATAAAACTGTTGCAATAACAGTCGCCGCCTAGTTTTGTAACTCCGGTGATCGGCAGCGCATCGCACTTGTCGCTGCGGACGATTTGCGATTTCCTAAAGAGTGCTCGCGGCCTCGAGGGCCCTCCACGTAACCGGCGGGCCCTCGGGGCCTCGCTCGGCTGCTGGAGGGCTGCTCGGTCTGCGCCGTTCAGACCGACTGCAACAGCCATCGAAGGTTTGCTGCTGTGAACTTGTTTGCGTTCATTTTTGAATTGGGCAGGCTTTTGTGATCAAGTTACAATCTGCAGCTTACATAATGTTTTAAACGAGCACTTTGTTTAACCACCTGCACTACTAATTAGAAATACATCGGCCTGCCTGGCATTCTCATTCATACAAGAGGCAAACGGCAAGTTGTGCAAATCTGAAGTCTTTTTGCAGCGGGTGTTATTATTTCACTGGTGTTCTCTGTCTATGGAGCGAAAAATAGTAGCTCCTTAGACCCAGTTTAACGCTATTTCAATACAGATTTTAGAAACATTACAAACGCAAGGATTGTCTTTTTCTCCAATAGAACCACACAATTACCTTACTATTAATTAGGTACATAAACTCTTAAAAACATAAACACATAAAAAATGGCACATAAAACACTCTTTGAATGTCGAGGCACGCGCTCTCATAATTAAATAATCAAACCATATTAAGCTGTTGGTAGCAAACAGGAATAAGTTTTTTATGTTCTGTCGCGTGAAGCGTCAATTCGAATACTGTGCCACTGAGGTTGTCAAGAAAATATCTAAATCTTTTTTGGATTTTTCCGAAGGAGGGTCGTTTGTAGTGCTCGGGAGGAGGGTAAGAGTCACACGAGCGGTGCACTCGGCGCGTCACAATTTAGGTTCGAGGGTCCTCGTGCGCCGCCTCGGTTAGCGAGTTACGAACGGCGTGACATGTGGAGGAAGATAAACGATGGTGCAGTTAGTGACTTACGGGCGGCCTATCAATCCACCGGAAACGGTTATGATATTATAGTTCGTGGGAAAAATAATTGTGTCCAGCGGTGGGCGGATGTTAATAGAGACGACGGTGGATGGGGCGTTATGTTAAACAAATATGTAATATTATTATCGTTTTTATTCAAACTCCATAATTTCTTGTGCTGCAGAATTTACAGCTCGTAAGTTTGTCTTACCTACAGTTTAAAGGCTTCCTCTCTTCTTGGAGAAATATATACCTACCGAGTTGCTGCATTTCGACTGAGGAGGCACAAGTTCTATATTTTATTATTAATTAACGAATTAATAAAGTGAAAACAAAATCAAAGTTAATGTAAAGCCGTAATTGTAAAACTGATAAACAAGTTCGACGTTGGAACATTATATACATTACGATTCCTAATAAATAGTGCTTGCTACCCGCAGTACGTACGAGTACGAGTGGGGCGATGGGGTGTGGTGACGTGACGTGACGTGACGTGAGGTGACGCACGTTAAACTGAACGGGCTGTGGGTCTCCCGGGCGATCCGGATACGAGTATCTACTCATCAGGACTGCTTTGTGCGGGCAGATTGTGGTCGGGATCATTCTTGCCTTCCTGCATTGAGCCGAGCTTTTATGCGCAAGTGGGTTGAATATTTCAACATCATTTGGACAGGAATATAAAGTAATGTTCTCAATTTATTTAATACGTCGCAAAGTAAATTTAACGTTTAACGTAACTTGAACTTTAACGTAACTTTGCTTGCTTGCGTCCTTAACCAATAACAAGTAAGCACCAATAGAAAAATATAAATGATCGCGACAAAATATGTTTTCTAAATTTTCTAAAATAGTGGACATTCCACTTTTCCAATCACCATCATCTAAATTGCGTAACGATGTGTCTTTTGCGTTCAAACTTAAGTGCGACAGTGATCTCAGAGCAGTAATCTAAAAGTGCCAGTTCCGACTGGCGCACTAGGTAAATAGAAGGCGCTCAGCGTTCGCTCAGTATAGCATGCCTACCCCGTTGGATTTCGTGCACTCTGAGCGCCATCGGATGCTATTCGTTCGCACCCGATCGAGGGAAAGTTTTCAGTAATATGTGTAAGAAAACACTACTACTTCGATATACTCGTATACTTATATTTTTGCGTGAGGTCCCAAATCACCCTGTATTTAACATAGCCGTGCGAATAATCATTTTAACTGAATGAAGAATGCAAATGTGCTCGTCTAAGGGTAGATTTAAATTCTTAGCCTATTCTATTAGCTATTCTGGTGTTGATTTATTTTTTCCTTTCCTCAAACGGAAGTAATTATTTGTAATGTGCAGGCGAGGCATCTTACTTGTCGGTACCTGGTGTGGTTTACGTCGTTCCGGTGATGTAATGAAGCACGCGACGTCTATTCAGACATTACCATCGAATAAAGGATTATAAAAACCTTCCACGCATCCTTCAACCGAAACTCTTTTTTGTTAAAATCCAAACGTTTCCACGTCAAAACAAGTTCTCGCGAGTGGTATCGGTTCCCGTCAATATCAATATATTGACAGTCGAGGCGCGGCTTCCCGCGGCATCAATCAGCGGGCCCCATGAATCGATCGCGCCATTCGATTCCTCTCTGCCGCTGGCCGAGTGTCGGGTTGCAGCTTTTATACAGATATTGTGTGCATTCTGTTTGTTTACGTTTGTTTTGTGACGCGAATGATCAATCATTGAATTACATCGGCAGGTATTATTCGTGCCCGCTCTGAGTTATACGAGAAAACACATAAAAAAGTTACCCACGTGTGATCGAACATTTGGGACTAAATAATTATTTTACAATATTTGTATTTATTAATTTATACCATACCATACGAATTTCCTGTATTTCCTTTTGAAATGGGAAAATGCACATAATTAAGGGTTATTTAAAACTACACGTGACGAACAAAACCGCGGTAACCGGTAGTCAGTCGACTCCTTGATGCGGTACAATAGGTTACCATGTCTGAAGAACGCACTAAGTTATGAGAGATACTAAGGTACTAAGTTAAGACGTGATGAGTAAATACTTATACTCGTTATTGTAAAACCACAAATGTGACTGATCAAATGCACATGGATTGAGATGTATTGCTGTTTGAACAGTTCTTTCATACAGTGTAGGTGCCAGGTGAACACTATTCTAGAACATTTTTACTTATATGTTAAAAATGTTAAATAAGCGAGTAACGAAGTTCTTCTAATATAGATGTTCCTGTTCATAAATGTACATTGTATGTGGTTTGGGTTATTTATCTTGTAAACGAAAAATAAACGGAAAGGACGTTGTAAAGTTAAACATGAAAGTCTTTATTTACGCATCTGAAAACCTTCAAAACTAAAAATAGTCCTGATAACCGTAGGAGAAGATATATTTCGCTTATGTTTGCGAGTTAGAAAACAAATTATACATTAGTATGTATTCGTAACGTGAATATTGAACTGTCGGTTATTTACATGCACGTCGACGTCACGAACACCAGCCGGCCCTCGCAGCAGCTGCGGCCGCACAAAGCAACCCTTGGCGCTAATCACGGCTGCCATCGCTGCGACTGTCAAATTAAAATATTTTCTACGTGGCCATTGTGAGTGCGCCATTATGTAAATAGCTAAATATAATAATTGGGACTGTGGGGCTGCCTGTGGGGTGTGGGAGTGGGCTGTGGGGTGGCAACCGAACACCTCGACACTGTTTGTAGATCGAGATAAAACACGCCGGTGACGCTACGGCACGGAATATGACATGTATGTACCAGTATGTACTAATGCAACTTTTAGAGTTCCGTGCGGCATAGACTACGCATTACGAATCGTTCCATATCGTACCCGGATATGTAGTGGTGCGAAAACAATTCAGGATTATTACGCACCTACAACTACGGTACTCAAAAACCGTTTTTGTTCATGTATTCTCGGTGTATAAGCTTAAATTGTGCCAAATTTCATCAAAATTAGTCAAGCAGATTAGCCTGAAAAGCGTTACAACAGGGACAAGTCCATATGTGTGGATTATCGCATTCATAATATTAATTGTTTTAATTATTTGTCATCACGGTTGTGTACTTGATTGTTCTTGTTTCAAGCTTGAAGTAAGCGACAGATTAATGTGGTTGGTATTCTGGGGATAGAAGAAAAGTTGGACAATGACATGGGCTTTCTATATCGGCACGACAATCCACATTGCTAATGTCGCGAAGTTATTTGTTGCATTAATGTCAAAATTACTTGTATTGAGTCATATTCAATAATGCGCTTAAAAATGACAAAATATAATTCTATTTTCAGTTATATTTCTAGAACCAAAATTTAGGCACTTGCTTTCTATATTGCCAATTTTCTTTGTGTTTATGTTTATTGATAACACTGCACTCCAAACGTAGCGAATGGTTATTCGGTGAGTCCTGGTGCTAAAGTTAAAAAAATATCAAAGTTTTCTGCGGCCAGGACAGCGCCAAGGAGATGATATATCTTGTAAAACTGAAATTCTACTATTTCACTTTGTATCTCGGCAATTACGACACTTATCTTAGTTTTACAACCATGCCATCGTTTTGGTACCAATTGCGGAAGACCATAGCCCAATATACTACTCCGGTAGATTATTTCAAGATAGTTCTTACAATGAACAAGAAAAATGAGTGACATCATGTCTGACGTACGAGTGTATATTCCGCTTACCTTTAAATTACGGACGTATATATTGTGCTAATACCTGATTGATATAAGTACTGAAGTCAAATACTGTTGAAACATAAAAAAGTTAAGTTATACTTTGTAAACTGCAAAAGGACTTTATTTATTTTAAAAACGCTCCCGTTACAATCGGAAATGCTGTTTGTTTCATTAAAAGGGTATTTGTAATATCCTCGCATCAATAGCAATGTTGAGATATTAAATTTGATAACTATATGTCAATATATTTGGCTACTCATCGTTAATACAATCGGTCTGTCCATCAGGTGAGATGACGATGATTAATAATTTAAAAAAATATATTCATTTTAGAAAAAATAGGTCATTGTTAAGCCGCTCTGTGCGTGCGGAATAGAGTGACGAGTGTTGTTAAGCGAACAGGGGCCAAGAACAATAACAACACACAACACGTCAATAACACGAGATACAATCTTCCCCGTTACCGTGCAGGGAGCGGCGCCATTCTGGACTTTAGTGGACTCTAATTGTGTCCAAAGTACGCTGGCGGGAGAATGAAACATGACAAAAAATAATACTATTGTATAATTCACTGATGCGAGTTTATGTTGTGAACATCTGCGACAGGTTCGTGCTGGGGGTGTTAAGTATTTTACGGTCGTTGTAACCAATTGATCTTCGAGAAATCTCAGCGAAGAGAGAGATCAAACTCAATATCTTCCTTGTGGAGGTCCACGATCACTGCCTCCAGAAAAATATATCGCAACACCTTATGACATCGCCATCAATCGATTCTTCAGTTACTTGTCGAGCTGTTCTATATTCCTCAATGGGGTTTATCAGTGCTCTCGCTGTGCGTCGCTGAGAGAAATGCTACCCCTACGTGGGTTGACGTTCAACAAACACACAAAGTGCATCGCTTCATCATTTATCTTTGACTCTTTGAACCTTCCGGTAGGATTCTAGAGCGGTGAACTTGTTGAAATGTCGCGTCAGCCGGGGCTCTTAGCTACTAGACCGACAACAATATACGAAGAAAAATTGACCATTTTGCTCAGGGCGGTTATCTCATGAGCTATTCTTTTTATATCACGGCCGTTGGCGGTAAAAACATGTCCTATTATCACTATGGTTGTCTTTATAACCATTGTTTCCGCTCCCCGTACGAGACAGGTGACAAATTTTTAAGTACGTACATTCTAAATGATAAAATGCCGAATCATTGAGATATTGTAGCCGTCTCAGATGTTTGTGGGTCGAGGGCCGATGACCACAATGGCCCTTTGTAAGGTGACGTGCGATTGACGGGCCGAGAGATTGGCAGGAGCGGGCGGGGCAGGACGTGTCTCGCGTTAAACACGACGAGAGGTGAGAAACAAGTGTCAATATATTTAAAAAAAAACAAATATTTCTTATAATGGATAATGTCATAAAATTCGCTTTATTGGAATCGGTTTTTTTCATCAATAACCGAATTATTGGAATCTGTTTTTTCGATCGATAACTAATAGCGATCAGATCAAAATAAATTTTCCGGCAATACTTATTCCTAAGCACCAAAATGTAGTACCGAGAGACTAAATTTAGTAACCAAAATGCAAATCTACTTCTGATTCAAAATATTGTGGATATATTACCTAGTTTAGTAACCATTAAGCGAAAGCTTACGAAAGCTTCACGGTGTCGTCTACAAGTTTTTTTTATATAATATTATAGTGAGCTGTGACGGGAAATTTCTTCGTGTCAACTAAAGTAAGCCTTAGGTATACGTATCCTTATTTACGAACAGAGTTAATAATGTCCGTTAAAGAAAAACGGTATTTTTTATCCTACATGTTCGCCCGGTATATAAGATTTAATTGTATCACATTTTGATTAATATTGCTTCAGCGGATTAACTGCGTAACAGAAAGACAGCCTTACAGAGAGACTTTCATATCTAGTTATTAGCCAAGGTTGTGGGTTTCGACTCCGTATATTTGTGAGAGGCCTCCGTCTTTAATAAAAACTTGAACAAACAACTAAAACATGTTACGAAATATAAAAATTTACACACTTGCACACTAAATTGAATATATTGATTTTCCGTATGATTGCAAATAATATCTCAGTTTAATGTGCTATAATAAAGTTTCAGTCTCTGCTGCGGTACGCACCGACTGTCAAGCTCGAGTGTGAGAATTTGTTGTGACAAATATTGAAAAGGTGTCAAAATAAAGTGAACAACAGTGTTTCGTCGGCGGCTTCTGTTAACACCCTTGTTACGATTAACATAGCGTTTGTTGTCCTGCAATCCACAGCGGTAGGAATGCTGCGATTCATTGATAACTATTGAGAATGGTCAACAAATCTCCGGGCGTCATTCAGACGGACAAAGGGCACAATAGGATAATGTCAATACAGGTTTTGAGTTCGCTACAATAGATCCGAGATGTCGTCGGAGTTATTATTATGTTACATTCCTTAATTGTAATAAAATTGACAATTGAAACCTGAGACAGCGTTTCTTTTAAATTTTTATTGTAAGGTTTGGATAGAACTAACGCCTGAGATAATTTAGCCAGGACACTGATGGTTATTGCTGGAGTAAATATTATTTACTAACATCGAGATTTAGTATATCCAGTGCTCCAAAGTAATCATCGACTTCCTCTGCGTTGTCTTCGACTGTGTCCTGGCCAAGTGTAGTCTATTCTTTGGGCTATACTAGACCGAGTATCTTAATTGCTTGAAATTCTCTGTTTTAAGAGTCGTTTTGCAAATGAAAAGTTTCAGGGACGATGAGATTCAGGTAGTAAATTCCATAGGCTGCATCTGCGCATATCAAATGATACGCCTAGGAACTTTATAAATATGTAGTACCTACCTACCCACTTTAGATCTGGAGATTCAAGATATAAAAGTAAAAGAAATGCCAAGAATTGAAATGGAAAGAGAAGAAACTCTTCGACCTCGTACAAAATAGTAATGACAAAATGTAACTTGTTATAAGAATTGTACTATTTTGAAAAGAGCGACCGCCAAGTTTCTTGATAGCTCTTCTTGGTAGGAGCAGTTTTCCGAACCAGCAGTCGACTTGAATACATTTAGAATGAAGATATCTTTAGAAAGGGTGAAAGTCACCGACATGGCTTAATGAGTCGCGAAGCTGAAGTGGACAGTGGACAATGGACGACAGACACTACGTCATTCATATATTGGATGTTCTCGGCTCAGCGTATTGTAGTTCATTAGCCCCTCAGGTATTGGATTGGCCACTCAGCGTCCTAATCGTCCGCACACACCGATACATACCTACCGTTTGTATAAGGTCGTCGGATTCATACCTAACGAGATAGTAGGACATGGAAATCTCCGACTGGATCCAATGTCGCACTTCCTGAAACGGTGACGTACGTTTACTAGCCCGGGAAATGTGTAGCGGCCGAGCGGTGATCATTTATACCGGGAGGGAAATCGAAAGACGAATTTTCCTTAACGACTTTATTCAATAAAAATCACTCAATCAATCTCATTATTTGATTAACCGTGCGTGTGTCGCCGCCATTTGCAATCACAATTACAATCACCGCACCCTTCGGGAAAGCTGGCCCGGCGAGCGCCACCGTGGCCTCTATCGCGTCCGCGGAGGGTCCAATTCGGTCCGCGGCGGCCGCCATCGGCACACCGAAGGAGCCACGGGCAGCCGGGCCCGGAGCGGAAAACACGCGATGAATCGAGCCGGGCATAATTTAAAGATTCTTTTCTGGAAAGTCGGGCCGCCATTGGCGCGGCGGGCGGCGGCGGCGCGCGCCCATTGGCGGACGCGGCGCGGGGAAAAAACGCGGCTTTGTGCGGACGGACGGTTTGTTCGCGACTATTAGTTATGGTCGGGCGAGCGGCCGCTAGGGATGCACGTACCCGACACGTGGTATCGATATTGCGTAAAGTATCAGGCGCTCGACACTTACCGTCGCCAGTGCTAGTGTCTGAAACGTATAAAAAGAAAGTAAATAAAATAAAAATATGAATTATTGTTATTAATTTATCCGCAAAATTTCTTGCTGGTTCTTCTCGGTAGAAGCAAACTTCAGAATCAGTGGTAGCTTCTTAAAAAAAATGACGGTTCAAAGTACTAAAAACAGTTATTTTGAATTTGAACTTGCTGACAGAGAGGTCACACCAGAGGGTTTAAATTAAAAAACTTAAAAGAATATATTATGATTCTGGATGAGTAAATAATGAAATATAACTAATACAAGTGCTTAAAAACGTGGAAAATTTTCTTACTTTTTAAAATTCCAGGTAAAAAAAATTATTAAAATATAAACAACCGGATCACATCGCGATAATCTCGTTACCTTTGTATAAGGTTCGACGTTTCGGCAGAGTTGCATCCACCGTGGTCACGAACCGACTGGAGCGCCGTGGCGTCTTTATTCCCGAGTACTACAGTCATTATTTTCTTCATCTATCTTCACTTGAACCGCACAATCCACATAAGGTCTCTTGCACACGATGTGACCCGGTTGTTTATATTTAAATTAGTATGAATCGCGAAAGTTTAAAATCTACTAAAAAAAAAATGTAACACAGAAGGGTAGAATACATAGTATTTTCTTAAAAGTAGCAACACTGATATATTATTTTCTGTACTATGAATTTAATTATTAATTTTTGGCATTAGTATTATTAAAATTTAATTGAAATAAAATATATTCGTTACTTAATAAAATATTACCTATAATAAGTAAGTAAGTAATAAGTACGTAATATTTAGGAGTACCTAAGGTGCTTTATTTTGATTACTTTGTTGCGGTTGCACATTTATAATTGTAAAGATGCTACTACCATAGTAAATATTACAATTTTGGTTACAAATGTTTATATAACAACAAGTGTTAAAGATGCAAAAATAAAACCAGAAAAGTCGAAGATCCTATTTTTTTTGTTACTTTTTGTATTATTGTGGCAAAAAGAAATCGAACCGTATGCCTTATAAATTATTTCACATGAAAATCTTCCAATATACATTCATCGATGATATCGTAAGCAAGCGCCTCCCTAGCCTTGTTTACTATTCCCGAGGTGTATAATGGAGCGGTGGCAGTTGGCAGTTACGACTTACGAGCACGTCTCAATCAGCCCACCTTTTACTTACCGAGCGAGCGGGACGGCGCACGCGGCCCGCACTAGGTCCGCGCGGGGGAGCGGGACGAGAGACACGCATTCAATTCACTGCGACTTCAACTGCACGCATCGGAACTATATCATTTATTGAATTTCAACTTTAACAGTATAAAAATAAGGTTGACATTACATTTTATTGATGTTCGCACGGTCCGGCAGTATTTAGCATGTATGTTTTCTTTAGATATGAATGCAAATAGTGATGGCGTATTTTTATTTGGAATGTTTATGTAGAGGGCCGGGGGTCGGGGCCGGGGCCGGGTTGGGCGAAATATGAAAACGGGTAAATACCGCCGCCATTTTGTGTGGCGCGTACCGTCAGCAAAAGAGATTATAGTTCGCTGAGTGTTCTCAGCCCGAACCCTCAGAGGGAAACGCTTAAGGGCGGATTTTATAAGTGAAAGCCACTGGCGGTGCTCGGGAGGCCCTTCCTTTGGAGGCGAGCTCGGCTCTCGGCGAGGTTTCCAAATTGTATTTTAATTCAATCGCCCTTTGTAGTTTGGAAAAGTTTACGACTGCAGGAAACCGAGGGCGCGTGAAGAATTCAAAAAACGTATTGGACAAATCATTTGATTTTCTGACGCTAAAATACATATTATTGTTAAATAGGTTATCGTTCAAAATATTGGTGATTTGGCGATACAGTGGTATTATCAGATTTAGGCCACGAACGGACTGGGAAAGCTTCCACTGCTTACATATACATAATAATATAATAATACAACTTGTTTCACTCCCGATACGAATATAATAAATGTAACAGCGTAAAAACGTAACAAATAGTTACGTTTTCACGGCTAATCCGCGGGAGCAGTTGTGATTTAAGCTGTTATAATTGGCGCTTATATGCCGGCCAACATATGGGTCAAAAAATCACTCTCTCCCTTCGGGAACATAAATCACTTAGTAAATAATTGAAGTTGAATAATATAGCATTACAGTTTACGGACGAAGTCGCGTCTACAATAGTTATGTAGATATCGTGAGCTATATGATGAGCTTACTGAATCGTAAATAAACACTGAACAAAATAAATGTTACTTTCTTCCGAATCTATACAATCCTTGAGAATTTTGGCCTGATTTTCACCGTTGGACATAGATTTGTTTGTGGCTCTTCATATCGTTGCACTCACGTGTTTTCGCAGACTAAACTAACTTCCGACTGAATGCACGTAGAACATTACTTAAATTAGTACTCTTGTTAGTACAGTGCTCGTCTGTAACATATCACACCTAGCAAATGCCCTCTCGACGACCTAATTACTAAATAAACGCTTCTCGACATCAGAGCGAACTTACCGCGAAGTCGCTTGAGTATTTAGTCGGAGGAGGCTGTGTCCCTCTTAGCAGATCGAGAATTGCATTCTCAATGATCCCTTTGATTGCTCTGAATCAAATCCATTTCATTAATCTGTTCTAGACCCATAACCGTTTCTCATTAACTCATTCCGATCGCTAAAATGGTTATCAAATATTATAACGTTCTTTACTATTATGTACAGAACAAAACCATCATCTTCCTGTCCTTATTCCTATCTCTAAGTGGGGTCGGCACAACCTGTTATAAACTTGTTGACAACATGGTGTAAACGTGTTGTCGCTTGATTTGGCCGCGTATTTTACCAGCCGCCTGCCTGACGTGAACTTACCTTAGTCGTATTTTACGACACCTCAGTAAGAAATGAGAGTGGTCTATTGTACTGAGCCGGATACCACAGGACATTTTATACGGAATAAAACCATATTAATCTATACATATTATAAAACAAAGTCTCCAAAAGTTGTCTGTCTGTATGTGATTGATTTTTTCAAAATCTACTGTACAAATTTTTGTACAGCTCTTACTAAAAAGTGCAATTCTTCCGGAAGGATTCGATAATATTACCTAAATTACGGTTTTATGTAAATTGTGTTGAAGAGACCGCTGCGTTAACCAACAGAGATACACTAAATTAATGTACTAGAAAATTATAAATCTACAAAAAAAGTGCGTGACAGCATGTCTCTAACTCTTATGGTTAACTCGCAATAACTACTTATGTGATCAAAATTTCTACTCGGGAAAACTTTTGTTACACACTTATTGCACGCGAGCGAAATTGCTGGCAGATCTAGTATTATATAAAAGCGGAAGTCTGTCGGTTACGCTTTCACGACTCATTCGCTTGACTGAGTGATACGGTCTCACCGTTCGACTCCGCTAGATTATTCAGCTTACCGAGATATTTACTATGTATTATTTATTTATTTTTACTTTCACACAGTTCTTTTTACATTATAGGAATATAAAGTAAGTAAGTTACAGCCTGTTTTTATCCCACTGCTAGGCATAGGCCTCTTCTGTCCATTTTTGGAGCGAAAGATTGGAGCTAAGACCTACCACGCTGCTCCAATGCGGATTGGTAGGTTACACATGTTCCCAGAATCCTCCAGAGATATGCAGATTTCCTCACGATGTTTTCCTTCACCGAAAAGCGTGTGATAAATTGCAATCATCAATTAGACACATAAGTTTTTACTAGAAAACTCATTGGTGTCTGCCCGGGTTTGAACCCTAGCCCTCCTCGAAAGAGGCGCACGGTGTTAACGCTAGGCTACCACAACTTCATTGTAGGTATAAATTAACGACCTGTTACTATCCCACTGCTGGGCATAGGCCTCTTCTCTCCGTTTTTGGAGAGAAGGATTGGAGCTGAGACCTACCAAGCTGCTCCAATGCGGATTGGTAGGTTACACATATCCCCAGAATTCTCTAGAGATATGCAAGTTTCTTCACGATGTTTTCATTCACCGAAAAGCATGTGATAAATTGCAATTATCAATTAGACACATAAGTTTTACTAGAAGACTCATTGGTGCCTGCCCGGGGTTTGAACCCCAGACCTCCTCGAAAGAGGCGCACGGTGTTACCGCTGGGCTACCGCAGCTTTAGCATTGTAGGTATAGCTCAGTGAAATTAAATAAATCACTGTTATACCAATATATTAAGATACAATTGCCTGCTATAAACTAAAACTCTTTCGTTTTTATATCTCCGAAGAGTTCTTTGAGTTCTTGATAGAATGGACGAATAGAAGACGGACAAAAGTTCTTAATAGGTAAAGTATGTGGAAGTATTGAATTTGTACTTGTACAAATGTAACGATAGATTTATTTTGCTATAATACTCGTATTTTAAGGAAATATATATAATATTAAGTGTAGGAAGCAAAATCCCATTATATATTTTATACCTACGTGCACGATTAGTAACGCATGTACACCACCACCAACACACTACACGAGCACTGCACACATTCACTAGGACACTTCGGGATGTTATCGTGGAGCCTATTTCCGGATTACGCTTTACTTATGGGGAGAAAGGGGATTGTGCATCTCTATAATCTGTATTCGTATATTTTCTTAAAAAACGTGAAATATTGCAAAGTAATTCATTTTATTTTTGTGTTATGGAATTCCGTGAAGTATAACCTATTTCTAAAATAAAAATAAAAACATGAAGAACCCGTTCGTTGAATGTTGAAATCGGTAGTCAAAACTGAATTTAGTCGAAAATATATTTCGAGGCCGGGTAAAGGCGATTAGATATAAGCTGCTGCTTCGACCGTCTTTTTTAGAAATCCACCCAAGAAACCTTTGGCGAGGTTTCGGTTAATGGTCCCAAGGTTTCCTCCTACGTGTAACATGTTACATGCATCATTGGCTCATTGAGAACAACTGAGGCAGTGACCACCGACCGTTTAAAAATTTCACCCCTCTTTAATAGCATGTTTCTCAACCACTGTCCAAAAGATACAACACAGCAGAACACTCAAAATAGGGAAGAAATTAAAACTAGTGTGTTAGTTACCCGGGTTCAAAGGTTACCTAAACCTCAGGTAATACATGTATGAGCTTTTTTAAAAACTGATTAATTTATGTTTGCGAGTTACAGTGTAGTGTATCTGGGTCGAAACAAACCTACAAACGTCGAATTGTGAAGATGGGCAACTTGCAAACTGCTTTTTTGTTTCTGTTTGATGAATACATTGAATTAGTTAACATATTGGCATGTCAACTGTCTTATTTGTTGCACTGTTGTTATTAGTTACATTTAACTATTGTCACCAACATTCTGTTCTGTTGTTGTGATCAGTCACTACTGAGTTGTAGAGTTCAGGAATCTGTCAACTTCCGAGTAAGCTGTCTACTCAACTTTGCGCTCAACTGAGACTGTGCACTGCGACCGTGACTGTGCACCAATTTTAAATGTGACTTTACGAATAAAATTTTGGTTTTATTTCAACACTTGCTGCCAACATCTCTGTATACCACTCATATTCTGGCAAATAAATGATTATTATTATTATTATAATTAGCTAAGATATATCTTTTGTACTGAAAAAATCTAATAAAGTCGTCGAAAAATTGTAAAACCTCCTTTCGTGACCAGAAGCATTATCGCTATATCTGTTAATGTGAGATTCCAATCGGTCTCGTGGTTTTATACAAAAAACATAACTATACTCGCATATATAGCCATTTGTTAAAAAATTCAAAACGTTTGTTTTAACTTTTTATAATAATAATTTCATTATTTATTTATTAAAAAAGGCCATCAACAATATAAACACCATACATAGCTACAAATACAAAATATACAAGGATAATTAATTAAGTTCTATATTAATTATGATGGTACGCCGTGTGGTATCCGGCTGAATAGAATAGTACCACCCTCATTTCTAGTATATACTATTGTACACTACACTCGCTGTACGGATGCGACATAGGATTATGAATGGCGTCATTCAGAAGAATGGCCTACTACAGAATGTACTAGAATACTACGGGCTAGGTTTCTCAATTTCACACCCTGGATAGACATCTCTTTAAACTCATGTCTATTCAATGATATAAACGCTTAAAACACAAACTCAGTATGCCCTTTTGAAACTATCCCGAGCTATTAGATGCGAGATTCGGTCAACCGCGTAATAGATAGTCATTTCCTACAGTTATCGTACTAGAGTCAGGAAGCCAGCCTAAAATGCGCCCAAAGAGAAAGAAAGAGAGCAAACTAGACTGACTATTTATTTCTCTCTCTTTTTCCTTTGAAGTTTCATCGTTCCTAATAACTGTAAAACTGTTCCTTAGACAGTAGTTATTTGCTAGACATAAAGTATTGACGCGGCGAAAACAGACAAGTTATTCATTGTTCTGTTTCCCGTAATCATTTAATTAGCCGTGAGGTTTTCGGCTGAGTAGAATAGACCACTCTCATTCCTACCGAGGTTTCGTAAAAGGCGACTAAGGTAAGTCGACCCACCATGTGTATCCGGTTGAGTGGAATATACCCCGCTTTTTTCTTAACGAGGTGTCGTAATAGACGTCTTGCTTGTTGTTGACGTCAGGAAGCACCCGGTCGTAAAAACGCAGCCAAAACATATCACAGCATGTTTATAACATGTTGTGCCGACCCTACTTAGAGGGGGATAAGGGCAGGAGGATGATGATATAATTGAAATACTATAAAACAAGGTCGTCCGCCTCGTCTGTCTGTTGTTGTTCTGGTGCCTGTCGTTCTATCTGTTCACGACGAAATAAACGGAATTACATGCAGTTGTTAGTAGTAATGCATTCACGAATGCTTGACTCAGGGTTTGTTAGTAGATAGTTAATGAAAAATTTGTAAAAGTAAAGCCCCCTGAGAGCTTTCATCATGAACACTAATCATTCCGAAAAATATTCAAACAATAATTTGTGTTGCTATTTTAATAATGTTCGGGATGCGGTTAGCTGTTTTTATTTATTCAAAGTGGTAACAGATTTGTCTGCTTTAGATTAGAACTTATGCCTTCCATCTTATTTACAGGAGAGTTGGTAGCCCACCTGACTAGTACCTAGTAGTAGAATCGCATCAGCTTAATTGTTTGAAAGCGAGGGATAGATGCCCTAATTCATATTCAAAATCTTATTTAGGTATTCAAATAAACTTGTCTATAGCTAGCTCGGGAAATTAATTCATTCCAGGAGAGCCATTCAGATACTAGGTTAGCCTCTCAAAATACAAGTTTTATAACTAGTTACATGTTATCATAATATTAGAAAAAGATATATTAGTGCATCAGAATACTGGTGTAAACAATATGTTAGTTTTCTTAACGTTTACGTTTATGTTAGTTTACGTTAGTTATAACAATTAAGGTAATTGACAGATAGCGGTAACATTGTGCACATATTCTACGAATGTAACAAGTTAACTATGATATTATTTATTAGTTTTTATTAGACGTTTACGCCGCGTCCTCGTGGAGCATTAGGTCTGTACGTCGCGGAGGCCGGGACGCCGCGGGCGTCGCCGCCGGCCATCCAAGTTGTGACATTGTAATTGTCTGACAGAAGTTTATTAATGAGTTCAATCGTCGCATCCGTCGTGTTACTGGTCATTAGCGCGTCACGTCACGTCACCCGCCACGTCACCCGTCGCCGTGGCAGGCTCCGTCAGGCGCGCCGCTAACGAGCGCGGCCGCCGATAGCGCCAATCACTTATACAGCGTGTGCTACTCCTGAATTATTTCCAGCTTTTTGTTGTATGTTGAGATATCCGAAATTATTGTTAGGTAGTGGATGCTCTTCATCGAGAATGGCAGTTTACCCACGACTTTTTTACCTTAATTTAAATGTCACAAATATGCATTTTGTTTTTGTTCTTGTTACCGAAGTAAATACTGATTTTTACCCTTAAAAAATTATGTTAGCCCTAAGTTGCAGACGTACCAAATTTCATTCATATTACATTGAAACAATAGCGATGTGGTGCAACTGCTCCAAATTGTAAGTTTTGTAATATAATAATAGACGTAGTTTGACCTCTCTGAGTTTCGGCAACCTTCAAAGAGATTTGCTTTTATGGAACCCACGTATCTTGCATCGTATATATATCGTATGTAGAGTCGGAGTCGTAACTTGGCCATGGATGCTCAATGCTTGAGACGTATTGTATTCCAGGGCCTATTTTTGTACATTTCCGCGGCAACAGATGCCACTTTTGTTGTCTCTAAGACAGTCTCTTAGAACAACTTGTGACTATATTGTCAAAGCAGAATAGTTTTTTTCTATGCCGATGTTATTTTTTCCTTGCTTTCTTTTTACTGTATCTGTGTATTTCTGCTGAGTTGTTCTTTTAAATTATTGTCAAAAGTTAGTACGTAAATAAAGAAAACAATGACATATAGATAATATAAACATATTTGAATTAAATATAAAAGTATGTTTCATCAAAACATGTAGGTAATTTATAGAGTATGACGTACTTTGCGGAGGTCCATAATACAAAAGTAATGAAAATATTCTTCTTCTTCTTCTTCTTTGTCAACCGATGGACGTCCACTGCTGGACATAGGTCTCTTCATGGGATCTCCATACCACACGATCTTGATCTCTTCACATTGACGAGTGTGATACTAGTGGGTATGGAAGCTACAAATTTCCTAGATGAATCAAAACCAAGAGCAGCCTGTACGCGGCCATCCGGATCATCGGCAATACTTGCGATATACAATAATTCGTTTGGCTTCGGGCGGGAGGCTTTGGGGGGTGTTGGAGCCGAGAGGGGGGAGCGGCGAACGTCACGATGTCACGTAGGGCGGGCGGGTCGCCGCAGGGCTGGCCGCTGGCAGCCCGCTTGATAATACTTTCCATATGCAATTATACCAATTGCTTGTCAAAATCTTGATCTGATTTAACGGAGAACAATCATATTGGATTTGGTTTTCGATGCCGAGGATATAGAACTATGCCCGATGACCGCGTTGACATCTATTACATCAATTATGTCTTAAGGAACAAATAGTACCAAAGGCAAATAGTAAACGGAAAGAAAAATTTTTGGTTGACATTTTTCTATTGTATAAAGAGCTACTTATATTATCTAGTAATAGGTTGCTTTGAATATACAAATATGTAACACGATAAAACTAGGAATAAGGTTCTCTCCACCAGTTGTAACCATCTCTCAAATTTTTTTGAGGTCTTCTTGAAGAGGTCCACCGATGCTTACTTCTATGGCGCTAAGTAGCAACGGCGCTAGCTTAGAACAAAATGGAGACATCGGTTTATCGGTACATACTACGTGCATCACCCATCAGCATTTCAGCTTGGGTTCACGCTGGGCTATATCGGTAGGTACTCCGAGATCATAACGCACTAAACCTGAGACCATCGTTATGACCGACACACTGTTTGATGGTTATAGTGTTGAATCTCACACATGTAACCGATATAACTTAAGGTACATTGAGTGCTGCCACTACGATAAAAATAATGAGAACAGGTATAAGTGCGTTAAATGCAATTTGTAGAGAATATGTAAGACGATTCCGTTGCAATGATAACAAGCCAAAAGTCCGCTCTTGTATCACTTGTGTAAATTGATAGGGGTTCTTTCTCTTCTCAGTTTACTATCAATGTAAGCATTGTTATGTGCAACATGTGGACATCGCGTTTTTACTTGGCCGGTAGTATCGGAGAACCAGCGTTGGGGACAACATCAACGTGCGCTGAGTGGTGTCACATTCCTCTGCAAGATAAAATACTTGCTTACTTCTTACATAATGTTATTATTGTACACTTATGCAAGTAAATGTGCTTGTTGCAAATATAGGTTATAATTTGTTATCTTATACAAGTTCCTTCTTAGTGGTTGTGAAGATATTATTTTTAGGCGCTAGTTAATGATACATAGGTGGGTTTCTCGCTCAGGTTTAATCGTCCGTATAGGAGAGTATGTTCGTCCGTTATGAGTACTTGTCGAATTTCTTTAAAAAATGATGCACATAGTAACGCAATGAGACAATAGCGTCTACAAAAGGTGAGTGAGCAGGAGACAAATAACTTTAAAGAGCATGAAAACACTAGCTTTTATCATAGCTCGTAGCGTGACGTAATAGATGCCTTTGAAATAAGTATTACAATGTGTATGTAACTGAATTAGTCCTAATTTTGAATTCGGTTAATTTAATACTAAGTGTGCGATATATTTCTGCTCCATATAGGTACCTAGTTCTGGCATAAAATTTCATGAAACGATCGTTATTTCGCGCTCTCCAAAATTTTGTCATCCCTAAAAAAAGGAATTAGTTGTGAGATCGAACGAGTCAATCGGCGGCGGGCGTCGGGCGGCGTCGGGCGGCGGTGTCGAGTTATAACGAGTTTGGACAACTCGCTAATGAGTGCATCGAGATGTCACGCGCGTGGGTATTGGCTCGCTACCATTTATATACGAGTATGACGGGTAACAGGTAATATGGATTGTTGGTTTATCTGTACTAATATTGTGGAAGTTTGTTTTGTTTCTTTGAACACGTCATTTTCGGTATAATAGATATATAGGTACTTAACTTTCCAATACTCGCGTAAGTTTTACCAGCACCCGCGCGTGGTCTTATAGACCGAAGGTTTTGAATCCTATGTATTTATTTTTTCTCCCAAAACCTAAATAGATAAAATTATTGTAAGCACTTTATTATCAAATATTTACCTGACCATCACACTTTTAGAAAATAGCTTTCAAAATCACTAATTTTTTTAGATAGGTACTATATTACATTAAAACATTTTACTGCTCTAAAAACAATAATAAACGATATATAAACATAAAACAAAACAATTTATCATACGATATATACATTGTTACATGATTACGTTTCGTCTTACATGGTTTGAGGGACGTGTTTTGTTATCCCGCGTCGGTCTCGCAGACCGTTCAGCGCCAAATAGGTACACCAACACTCACACCTCGCACAAATGCATGGTGATACATTCGAATTTCTGCTAAAGCGAATCTAGGAACGAATATACGGCAGTGAGAAAAAAGCTGGACTTGGTAATATAAATAAATTTGAAAAAGTGTTACGTCGATCTCACAGACCAACGCGCGGCCGTTGGGCAGTTAAGAATAGGAGAGTGACGCGGGCTAGTTTTTGTCTTGTAATAGTAAGGAAGTTGCGAGCAAAAGCTTCGTCGCTTTATGACTTACAAAATAACTCGTGGGTGAAATGTATACAGTAGATATTATTTATTAATATTAAATATCATTTCTAGCGCGATTGCCGCAGTGGTGCTGTAACTCACTTTGCGAGCTATTGACGGTGGTGTGGTTGATCTGGCAAGGCCTAAACCTTTATAAAAACACAAGCTATATTGGCGACTTTATTCACGTCAAATTAAGTGTTAAAATACTTTCAATTATGTACTATGTCTTGTT
Organism: Morpho achilles; assembly: GCA_947086495.1. Taxonomy (NCBI): domain Eukaryota; kingdom Metazoa; phylum Arthropoda; class Insecta; order Lepidoptera; family Nymphalidae; genus Morpho; species Morpho achilles. Next base: position 16,787,301 of record CAMTZB010000025.1, on the reverse strand, counting down.
TTATTTTAGTATGATATAGAAGTTTCAATCGTAATAAAGCTTCACCTTATAATGAACTCCACCTAATATTTATTGCTCCACGGGGTTAGCCGTAAAGTATAACAGTATTTCGCAATTAAATTATTCAATCAGAATCGCATTAAGAATTTTAAACGGAGTCTCGCTCCGGTAACTGCTGTCCTTATCGAAACTACTGCAGTTATGACTCCCTAAACTGCGTTAAGGCCGCAAAAGAGTTTAGTTATCCTGTGTCCTGGAGGTCGAGGTTTTGGAGGTTTTGGTAGAATTCAATTTCATTCAAACGTCACCGAATTAATAAATAAAACAAAATGGCTGCCGCGTAATAGCATCGGCGATAGGTCCCGGCCCATTGTTTTAGCCCATTGTGGAGCTCCTCGCGATGGCGGCGCGCGGCCTCTCGTTGTTTCCCCAACGAGGGCCGTAAGATTGGTCCTCGGCCACAATGCGAGCAGCGGCTGCAGCGGGACGGCGGCAGGATTGATTGTTCCCGATTTTTTTATTGGGTCGCGTTCGACGGCCAGTCGCGGGGAGCGCGCGGTCGGTACGCCGGGATATCGAAACGGGTGCTACTGTTTGTACTGACATTCTGTATTAACGAATCTCATGTGGAATTGTCTGGTGGAAAGTCCATCTTGGCAAATTGTGATACAGAATAGTGACGAAGCCCATTCATTGGAGGCTGACTCGTCGATCGCGAGAAGCTCGGTGAAGACGGAGGAGAAGGCGAAAGAAGCTCTCCCATTTTCATTAATCGAAAAACATTGTGTTTTCAATAATGAGTATGTGTAGTTGGTGTTTTATTATTTTCGAAGTTTACAGAGATAAACAAATAGATTGCTTACCGAAAACTGAAGACATGCTTATGTTTGGGAACACTATGAGGTAGGTGAACGGGCGGCTGTTGGAAAAGCAACAACAAGCACCGTCTGTTATTGTAATTGTACCGATATCGACATTCAGTAGACAAAACTAGAGCGTTAATTACACTCTCGCTCCGTTCGCTAGGCTGAGAGTAGAGTCGAGTAGTCGAATAGTGTTGACGTTTCAATAGTCATTACTTGTTATGGTATTTGATAAAGTAAGGTAATGTGGAGCATATTATTCCAGTATATTGCTGAATAGTCTTTTATCGGGTATTTAGATTCATTAAGAGTATCATCTAATGTACAAATTATACTGGTTGCTAGTGATAAAGTGATAAGTGAAAACTGGTAGGGAAAATGTCGCATTTAGGTTATAGAAAGTAATTTATAGAATTAGGCGTTACTTTGCGGAGATCCATCATACTAAAGTAATAATAAAATTATTTTGCTATAATCCGCGATGAAGTAAAACAGAAAATATATATAATGCTAAATGTAGAGTGGACGATCGGTTATCATACCTGATACATGCAGGATTCGTAAAAAACATTTTTTTCGTTTGGCTTTGCGATTTTGGTCGTGGAGTCTATCTCCTGATGATGCTTCGGTTGTGGGGCGAAACGATTGTTGAGTTTGTGATAGTGAACGTATATAGTGCTTGTGTATTGTGGTGGCAGTGGTGGAGGTTTGTGCATATGTTTTTACGAATCCTGCATGTATCAGGTATGATAACCGATCGTCCACTCTACATTTAGCATTATATATATTTTCTATTTTACTTCATCGCGGATTATAGCAAAATGATTTTATTATTACTTTTGTATTATCGAAAGTATTAAAACTTAAGTAAAACATATTGTATACCTTCATTCACCATTTTGAATAACTAAATATAGTTTTTCCTTTAACGGAATATCTGATTTTTTATAATTTATAGTTTATTTAAATATCTGATCTCCGTCCGAGCTCTGATCCGTTTTATAAACGGGTAAAATAATGCTTTCTAATAAACTTACGATAATATTTCCCTAATTATGTATTTCTTTAATGTAAAATATAGAAAATAACGACTTCATTTGTTAAACTTTTAAATCGGAGCGTTGTCGCATTGCTTTGCTTGTTGTCGTGAACTCTATCTCCTGATGATACTTACCTGATGTGTTCTGTGCTAGTGTGGAGGTTAGATATCATACAACAGTTCAACTGTGTTATACAGATACGCAGACAAGCATTGGGAAAGCCGAAATGTCCTACCTAGTAGTTTACGTTGACAGACAAATAGTTTAATATGTTTTTTTCCAGGTAAGTGCGCTTATCTCAATCAGCTTCTTGTAGAAAGAAAATAGTACTCAGAAGAAAATGTTCTCGGAAACGAGTAAAAGAGTTCTTATCAACTTATTGTTTTAAATGTGACTTATAAACTTTCGTCTTCCACCTCGCAACTTGAGACCCGATTCAATGTCAGTCTAAGGCTTTAATTCCATAATTAACGGTTGTTTAATTCATTAATTTTATAATTTCGTATAAAAAACGTATCAAGATATGTCAGAAAGTACCGTTACCGACTACTAACAAATGTACCATACATATAAACAATTCACACGTTTCACACGTAATATAGCTAATCTAAATGTCAGTATATAATTACGAGATAGGACAGAATGGAAGAGAAAAACATGTTGTGCCGACCCCACTTAGAGCGGGATAAGGACAGGATGATATATAGTATATAATTACAAGAAACATAATCTTTTATCAGTCGCTAGAATACAAACAGAACGTTTAATTAAGTCTTTTGTTCACAGCTTTACATATCATTAAATCAAAGAGAAATAAGCTTTTGCAAGCTTTGAAATTTTTATACCGATAGTATTAGCCCATTAAACTATAAGTAAATAGTATTAAATATATTTCTAATATTAACACATATTAACTAATTCTATACAACTTCCATACGAAAAAGACTACGATAAAACATCCAAAAAATACAAATACATCATTTTTGTACCCAATTATAACCAAATATTCATTAATATCGTATGTTAGAATTCAATATGTTTTTATTTATTTATTATATGTACTTAATTTAAGTTTAGTTACCTAATCAAATAATGTATTTATTATATGTACCTAACATATAATAAATGCATAATCTTTATTACAATATTTTAATTATTAAAATCGGCTTAACATATAACAAACTCGAAAGGGCTCGACATCGAGGTCGGGTATTCAGCTATACATATCAGTTAAAAAGCATTTAATGGGCCAAAGCAACTCTGACGAGAACTTCTCGGTTCGATCTCGTCGTAGTGGTAGCATGAGGCAACCGGAGTCGCCTTGCCATCAGCCAGCAGCGAGCAGTGTTCAGTTACGAGTATAGTCTAGTATAATGTATGATATTCGTGCGCGTCTCCGCACAATGCGTCCGGAAGCGGCCCTCGCTGCGTAACGACCTCCCAGGGGGCCGGACCTCTCCTCCTGCTCCACGTACCTGTGTGCTGTCCCTCAGCCTCACCGCCTGCCACAGGCTATATTACACGAGTGCGTGCGACTTCAATGCCCTGTAAAAGGCACACGAGCCGTCCTCCCAGCAGACTGCAGGTGGCGTGGTTGAGCGAGATAATTGTACCTAAGCTCGGCCGCACTGCGAGTGTAACGATATAAAACCCTTTAACACTTTATTCGCGGCTCAACTGTGCGATAATTATTTCAGTTTATGTGAAAATATACTTTAAAGCAGAAAACGATTTACTTTGTTTCAATATTTACTGCAAACTAGTTGTATTGACTTCGCTTACATAAAATTTACTGTAATATATCCTACTGATGCGTGTTTCCCGGTTCCAAAAGGAAAAGCGGGATTTTTAGCCTGTATGTGTAGGCTTCAATTGTACCGAGTTGCCTCGATTTAGCTCTAGCAGATTAGCATAAGAATAATGCATTTATGGTATTATTGGGTTCTAGTGACCTCCTGGCTTCAGTCGAGCTTTAGACTTTTCCTGCTTTACTCAAATGATGACTATCTAAAACATGAAATATTTAAGATAATTAACGAATATAAATTGACATACCCGCCGACGTATCCGCCCAAATAACTTTTCAATTAATTAATTTTACGTGACTAATTGTATAGGAATAGAAATAGTAAGCTACGAATATCCTTAAATGATACAGATATATGCAATTGCCGACTTTTTTGTAAATTTCTAACCTATATTACTATGACTACTACTATGCTTCTATACCATACAATGTGCTCTCTCCGAAGAATAAAGTCACATTTCCTAAAATGATACATGGCACATGTTACTTTATTGTTCAAGACAGTGAATAGGTGTTTTAGATTTTTATTATTTTTAAACATAATCGTAATGTTTTAACCATTCCGTACAAAATTTTAACAATTTGTCTAATAGTGGAAACTGCATGAAACTAAATTCAACGATTTGGAAGTTTACCACGACCAGACAGACAGATACAGAATTCTATAATATAAAGTGAAATATATCAAATCGATAAGTGTGGCTGCTCTACCAGATGTTGCGAACACGATGTAGTTTATAAAACTAAAACGAGGCTTAAATATCCACGAGGTCTAGCCTAGCTTAATGGGTGCGAAGTTTGGGCGCGCCGCCTGTAATACAGAACATATGACTATAAATACTTGTTAGTTACCCAGATTATAAAACATAGGGTGATGGCATTTCTAAACAAGCATCACTCGTCTCAGGCCTCAATACCGACCGTGTCGACGGATTGGATTGGCACAGATATAACTATTTATAAGGATTAGGATTAGGATAAGGATTTGTATACGGTTTTAACCTAAAGGTAGTGCAATTTTTCGAGAAAGTTCGAGTAAATAATATATTACGGTTTTATGTACATTGTGTGCAAGAAGTCGCGCAGATGTAAAAAAATCACGCTTTAGTCGCGTGCGGCATAAATCAACAGAAATGCACTCAAGTAATGTACTAGAGAATTGTAGATCTACAATAATACAACAAAAAAAGGCTGCGACGGAATGTCTCTATCTCTTATGGTTAACTCACAATAACTTTACGTTAAAAATTTAAATTAAAAACACTTATTTACGAATTAATTAATAGCACTCATTAATTTATATGCAATTCTATACACTAAAAGTTTATATAAAGACATTTTATTATTGTTTTCAATCAAGAATATTTTATATTGTAGTGTATAAATATTTTACATTATGTAAGCAGCAGTAATATGCTATAACGCGTGTGCTCTATAAACATCTGATAGAGATTCACGAATCCTTAAGATAATAAAGGTTTGCGTAGCGCTTTGAGGTACAATTTTACCATTGGATAAATTATAAAAATGAGTAATAGTGGACTGAAGCCTCTATCTAGCAGATATCAAAACAATATTTTGAAATTTATTAATATACAGGTAGGAATAATGACAAAAAATGTTTTATAATGAGTAGCCATGGATTTCTGTCGGCAGGAGCAGCTTGTTTTCAACTTTGTAAAAGCCCTTTGAAATTGAAGATAAGGGGTACAAAAAGTTGGCATTGTTAACGGTGAGATCATTTAGGAAAAATAACGGATCGGTTCTCTCAAAAATTATTTGGTTTAAGTAAACAAATAATCCAGATGCATTGTGGTGAAGAAATAAGCCCATCGTTGGGAGAGTTACTTGCAGTCTGTTATTAAAAAGGATAATCACTTGTCGCTACCATGGTTCATAAAAGGGTGATTAATATACGAAAACAGGCCTTTGGTATGGTATTTTGGCCTATGGTCTGGATTCACGATTGAGTGCTGGTTTGCCTTATTTAATAGTTTCAGAGCAGAGTTACAATTAATCTATATTTATACTTATATATAAAACTGAAGAGTTTGTTTGTTTCATTGATTGTTTGAACGCTTTCCTTGCGTGCACTGAACGACCGTTCGTTCAGTGCACGCAAGGATGCACGCAATAGTTATACAAAAATCGTGTATAACAAAATTGTTCCCCTCTAAAAGTTCTAATTAAAAGTCCGCGACAACATATGTCTAGTATTTAAGGTCTACCCACTCTAACCATTTTTATGGTTATCAAAAACTATAATACGGTTTTAATATTTCCATGCGGGCTGGCGATTGCTAGTAGTGTATTAAACCAAATATGTACTAGTATCTAAACGCCGTGTGGTATCCGGCTGAATAGAATAGTACCACCCTCTTTTCTTACCGAATTGTCGTAAAAGGCGACTAAGGTAAGTCGACCCGCCGTTTGGTATCCGGCTGAGTAGAATAGACCAACCTCATTTCTTACCGAGGTGTCGTAAAAGGCGACTAAGGTAAGTTGACCCACCGTGTGGTATCCGGTTTAGTAGAATAGACCACCCTCATTCTTACCGAGGTGTCGTAAAATACGACAGAGGTAAGTTGACTACAGGCAGGCGGCCGGTCGTAAAAACGCAGCCAAATCATGTAACAGCGTGTTTATAACATGTTGTGCCGACCCCACTTAGAGTGGGATAAGGGCAGGAGGATGATGATGTACTAGTATCTAACTCTGCTAGTCACAATTGCAAACTAATTTTAGTTTGGTTTATATTTTATCGCGGATTATAGCAAAAAAATATTTATGTTACTTTTAAGGATGCGGCGAAATATTTTATAAAAAAATTAAAAAACATACTGTTTTTTCTCGTTCTCAAAAAAAAAAGTTTCTTTTGTCTTATAGGGGTAGAAACTACACTACTATCAAATTTAATTAATATTGGTCTTTTAGAATAGTGCCGTGTGGTATCTGACTGAGTAGAATAGACCACGCTCATTTATTACCGAAGTGTCGTAAAAGGGGACTAAGGTAAGTTGACGTCAGGCAGGCTGCCGGTCGTAAAATAACTAGCCAAATCAAGTAACAACATGCATAAAACATGTGCCGACCCACTTAGACTGGGATAAGGGCAGGATTATTGGTGTTTTAGATTAGTTGAAAAAGCGTAACAGACAGACAGAGGGACAGACTGTCGCATCACTAATATTAGTATAGATTCGATCTTCTTAAGTGGATGCAATAACTAAATACTGATGTCTTGGTAGCCATTCGATTTAGATAAGTGAAGACGTCGAGAGGCGTCCCTCGCTTCCCCTCGCTTCCCCTCGCGCCACACTAATTGATTCCCGCTGCGGCCCCCGTATTGTTTCGTCCGAGTGCCTGCTTCCCGGGAACACGGCGGTTACTGTAATTATCGCAGGAGACGTCTCCAGGATCCCGTTTAAGTGACAATAATGGTTATCGAGCTTTGGCAAGTGATTTTGAATTTTCCGACTTCTATCTCTTGGTATGATTGGTAGCGTTGGTTCGGGATTGTTCGTTTTGTTGAGAAGGCACTCTGACTCACAATTGTCAATCTTTTAAATCCTGTTTTAATTTACATTGTGAAGCTGCAGACTTTGTGCGACACTGGACACTTCTTAAATCTAAGTTTTTGTGCGGAACAATTTCAATTCTCGTGTCATAACTTGGAGACTCTCATCATAAAATTTGAATTGAATCTTTAAAAAAATTAAGATTCCTTTTGAGATAAATAAATATGATGTAACGTAATAATTGAACCCACAATCTCCGAGTAGTAAGGCGTATAATTCTAGCACTGCGCATCAGAGGTAGCCGCAGTGTCGGCGGTCACTCACTAGATGTCGCCAAAATATAGTTCAGTATTGTATAGTAAGATGACAAAAAACACGTTGACGTCGGGCTCTGGTCACGGACGATCCCATAGGCTGCTGGTTTGAGCAACGTAATGAGGAATCCTCAGAATGTATTTAAGTGAGAACAGTGGGTGTTGCCAGTGATGAATTGGGGAACAGAAAATGGGCCCCAGACTATGGGCCTCGTGAAAACTCAGAGTCGCTCGGCGGGTCACGGCGCGAGCTATGCTTGAAGTGTCTTTAAGTGATCAATTTATGGAGCTAACTGTAGAAGAACCAAAACACCCATATAGTTCAGTATGTTGCGAAGCTAATCTGGCAATGAGTTTATGAGGTTTACGGACGATCTCGTTCGATCGATTATGGGGACCCGCTGGCTGGCTGCTTGTAAAGGAATAAGTTAACATCTAAGATTGATAAATTTATATCCATTAGAAACGAATGACGTGAGTGTGTGTGAAAGGTAAAGATTAACGAGCGATGGTTTTGGCAGAAGTGCGTTGGCACAGGGATAGCTGCAATATATCTTGATTTGGACCACTGTTCAGATACTTCGATTGAATCTAAATAATTTTGCGGTGCTCTTAAAATTATATCTGATTTAACGAGGTCACGCTTCGCCGTTTCGAATTTCTGATTATCATAAGAACATCGCACAAGATTGTGTAAAAGTGATCTTATATACAAATATAGCGTAGTTAATTTTTTTTAGGTCAACCGTATAACCGTTTTTGACGAAATTCATATTAAGTTATAATTTACATACATGTCACAGAAAAAAAACAATAATCTTTATTCTTAGTGCACTGTGTAAAAATGTTAATGTTCACGTGTAAAGAACATGTTTAAAATAAAAGTCCGGCGGCGAGGACATTTGCGAACACAGTTGTAACAAGTCGTGAGAAGTCCCTGTCGAGGGGCAGCCCTGGCGAGGCTCAGCCCTGTCGCGGTGCACCCTGGGCGGGCGCCGCCCCCGACTTGGTTTTTTAATCAACGCCTGTCATTAGTATGCGGCATAATGCAGCGGCCGCCCGCCCGCCCCGCGCCGCTCGCTCGCCCGCCGCCCGCCTAATGCGCTTATAGGGCTTAGCGAGCAGCATGCCGCGACTTTTGCTCGGCCTATACCATTACCACGGACGGAGACCTCTCCGGAGGCCTCTACAGTGGTAGGGCTCGAGGCACAGGCGAGCCCCACCTAGCTCTAATTGATGAATGTTGCGATGCACAGGTCACACTGATAGGGTTACAAAAATATTAAATCTCTTTACTGATATAATTATAAAAAAATCCATCATCATATCTATCTGTCTCGTCAACGGAAAATTTACTAAATCGATTTCCTTGCGATACCTTCCAAAAGAGGAAATTTTAGTGTAATTATCAGATTTTGCGAAGCAGCTATAAAAATTTGTCCTGTAAATAGTAGGATGATTTTTTGAGATAGTGTTTAAGATATTGCTACAAGAGAAAATGAAGAATAAAGTCTCATTTTAATCAATTATTTTTAGTTTACAATCAATGTAAGGTACCCATAGTGTATAATACAACATGTTTACTACTTATCGTCTGTATATTTACTGTATCACGATATAATTTTACTTCGTGCGTTGTGAGGTAAAAAGTATACTGAGATTGAAACAGCGAAACTTGCTTATTTTGCTTAATTCCGCATCATGCTCCTTGGGATAATGTTATATAGTAAAGTCGCGGTAATTGAAAGAAACGGATGTTGATAAATTGAGCCCTCCCTGTTATTTACGAGTATATTTACATCATCCTCCTGCCCTTATCCCACTCTAAGTGGGGTCGGCACAACATGTTATAAACATGCTGTCACATGATCTGGCTGCGTTTTTACGACTGGCCGCCTGCCTGACGTCAACTTACCTAAGTCGTATTTTACGACACCTCGGTAAGAAAGAGGGTGGTCTATTTTACTAAACCGGATACCACACGGTGGGTCAACTTACCTTAGTCGCCTTTTACGACACCTCGGTAAGAAATGAGGTTGGTCTATTCTACTCAGCCGGATACCACACGGCGGGTCGACTTACCTTAGTCGCCTTTTACGACACCTCGGTAAGAAACGAGGGTGGTACTATTCTATTCAGCCGGATACCACACGGCGTTTACGAGTATATTTACAGGTGAGGTCAATTGAAGGAAATAAGTACATTTACATTAGTTTCGCAATACATATTTTTTATATTTTAACAATATGGTTTCTACGCATAAATACAGCATTATATAAAAATTGGAATGTATACAATAGATAAAGTGGAAACCGACAAAACCGTACGGCTTATCATTTATTTCAGCGTGAGTCATTTGATACATCAACATCTCTATAAAGAGGTCTTAAGTTTTGGCTTCATCAATTAATATAATATTAATAATTATATTAATAATTATATTAATTATTAATGTGGTATCCGGCTGAATAGAATAGTACCACCCTCTTTTCTTACCGAGGTGTCGTAAGAGGCGACTAAGGTAAGCCGACCCGCCGTGTGGTATCCGGCTGAGTAGAATAGACCAACCTCCTTTCTTACCGAGGTGTCGTAAAAGGCGACTAAGGGAAGATGACCCACCGTGTGGTATCCGGTTTAGTAGAATAGACCACCCTCTTTCTTACCTAGGTGTCGTAAAATACGACAGAAGTAAGTTGACGTCAGGCAGGCGACCGGTCGTAAAAACGCAGCCAAATCATGTGACAGCATGTTTATAACATGTTGTGCCGACCCCACTTAGAGTGGGATAAGGGCAGGAAGATGATGAAGATGATAAATTATATTAATTATTAATAATTAAAATTAAATATAATATTAATAAATAATAATATTTGTTAAATTAGGAAATTATTAGTAAATAATTCTTATACATAATGATATTTGCGTACCAACTTTTTCTTAACTATAAATTGTCTCCCTTCGTAGGTTAGCTGGCAGAGATCTCTGTCATAGGGATAAGTTGACCTTTGTACACTTTTTTTACCAATAATGTTTTTTTTTCCAACATTTCTTATGGTACATAAATAAAATAAATAAAAATAAAATAATATATATACCTGAATTACTAATTTTTTCTCGGCTTATTATGAAGATGATTTCTTAATTTTTTAACTTATTTCCTCATTTAAAACCAATCTTATTATTCCAATCCTAGCTGTTGATTACCGCTTGATTAGTAACTTTATAGAAGCTACTTCATAGAATAATACTATTACTTTCGCCTGTATAATATTCATAACAATTTTTATATTTATACTGCTGTAAGTGCGACTTCGTTCACGCCAATTTAAATTTAATATCCGTCTGTAAACTGTCATTTCTTTCCTGTTTCCAAAGAAAAAACGGGAATTTTATCCTATATATTGGTCTGGTGTACGAGAGTCAATGACACCAAATTTTATCAATATTGCTCTTGTGGATTAGCCAGTGGCAAGCACGACAAACAAAAAGATTTTTTCACTTATAGTATGAATATACAAACACCGTGTGGTATCCGGCTGAATACAATAGTACCATCCACATTTCTTACCGAGGTGTCGTAAAAGGCGACTAAGGTAAGTTGACTTACCGCGTGGTAGAGTAGAATAGACCACCGTCGTTTCTAACTGACATGTCGTAACTTACGACTAGGTAAGTTGAGCACGCACGCGGTCGGTCGTAAAATACGTAGCTAAATCATGTGACGGCATGTTTATAGTATATTGAGCCGACCCCACTTAGGGTAGGATATGATTAATCTTCTCCTACTCTTAATCTATATGTGAATGTAACATGCGTAGTGTGTGTAAATTGACTTTTTTTTATTGCCGATAAATGTTTTTGAGTATATATGGTAGAGTTAATTTATAATACATTTCCAAACATTTGGGTCCAGTAGTCGCTTTAGATTTCTATTGACACATAGGCGTATGTTACGTAAGGCTGTGGCGAGTGCCCCCCGTGGGGGGGTCCGTCCGGGTAGCGCTATCAATAAACGTTAATCGTATTTTCGTTACCAAATGCAGCAATAAGAGGATTACGGCTTGCGACGTAACTCGATTTGGAGCGAGCAATAAATAACGGGCACTGATGTGACGAGCGGGGAGACGCTGGACCGCGGAGACTGTGAGACGTACGGACCCGGGGATATATAAATTTTACTTATTTTACCCTAAACTTAAGCGTTAAGTACCCTAAATTATATGAATTCTTAAGCAGTTACAAAAAGAAATACACTTTTTATAAATTCTAATGTTACCACAGCGTGAAATCTTCTCATTAACATCAGAGATTCAGGGGGTTAGTCCTGAAACGGTAACAGACAGATAGCCTTTGTAATAAAGATAATGGGATTTATTTGGTAAGTAATATCGTTTCTTAAAAGTCAGCGGCGAAAAGTAATATAGAATTACTAAACGCAAGTTTCGATTATTTTTTACAAATTCAGGATAGATTTTAAGACTGTGCCTAAATGAAGCTTTACCACACATTTGAAAATTGTCACTGTGATAATAGTAGATTTAAGCTGCTCCCAGCATCAGATTGCTACGACCAGTATGTAATTGTATTACATTATATTGTTTGACGAAAGTATCCGTCGAGTTTCTAAATATTCACGGTAGAATTGTAATGTAATCTTTCTTCTTTAACATTGGATAATCTAAAAATACCTTTTATAAAGAATAATTCTAATGAAATTAATTATAAAATAATATAGCGAGATTAAAGATAATCTGTGTTATAAATAATGTATAGCGTGGTTTGTAGTGCGTGCGGTTTACTAATATTGTCTGTACGAGGTATGGACATATACATTCTACACTCACTCTACATTTGAGATAGCAATGATTTCCTTTTATCGCAGATTATAGCAGAATGATATTATCGTTAATTTTTGAGGAAACTTGTATTATGTCATTATAACCGTCGCACGTTGTCGTTCGTTGTAACATGTGTGTGTAAGTGATTTAGTGCACTCAGATACTTATTTATATGATTTTCGAAAAGTGAGGAAAGTGGGGAAAAGTGGTATTGGAAATGTATATTAGCTATGGATGAGTGTTCCGTCGAGTCGTAAATATTCTGACTAGTAATGCGAGTAGACGTAACAAAGTGTAAAATTGTATGTATATACTATATACCTATACAAATTAGGGACATGTTGAGCATATCTTTAAAAAAAGTAGAAAACAAAAAAGGTTAATGTTATAATTATTGTAGTTGTATAATTTGACCTGCAAGCTGTGATCCGATTGCGGTAATCTGACCCCTTGTACAAAATATGGCACTAAACCTTTAGAGTAAGTCTTTCTTTATATTCTGTTGTGGTGGAAAATAATTTAATTTAAATAGTCTAGTTTAAATAGTAGTAAATGACATAGCTATCCACTAGCTGTGCCGGCTTCGGACGCGTGGACATCGGTGTCTCAAAATTTTGAACATAAAAATAGTTACTGTGAGCTAACTATAAGAGAAATAGACATGCACTTGCAAATTTTTTGTAGTATTTTTTTCGATCAATAATCCTCTAGTACATTATTTTACGGATACCTTCAGGAAGTATCTTTCTTTTAGTAAAAACTGTACAAAAATCCGTTCAGTAGATTTTGAGAAAATCGATCCCATACAGACAGACAGCTTTTTAGAACTTTGTTTTATAATAACAATAGATACATTTAAAGATAGTTTTTGAACGTTTTTCAAGCCTCTATTTCTAGTAAGATGTAGTTCATGTGTACCCCAGTATGATGGCTGTGTTAATTAAAAAACCCTATCAAAAGCCTCAGCACCAATACTCGCCCCCCTCCCCAACCGCACCCCCCTTCCCGGAGCTATATAAAAAGCGCTACTGAAGAGCATCCTCAAAAGAAAGCAATTTTTCTGTTGGCTGAGCTTTGTCCGCAACACTGTTGGCTGTTAGTGTCGCCTTGGAGCGGAACAAAGCGCCGCACACCGACTTTCACTTTTCATTGAAACGTGCAGCCAGCACTGCTTATGATCATAATATTTCTGAGGCCTCCGTAGTTAATGTCTAAGGCATTTTACTGGAAGTCTTGTTTTCCTTAATGATTTTCTTTGTTGCTTAATTAAGAGATTAACCATGACATTGTATTACGTTAATTCTAAAACGCTTTAAAAGTGGAAACTATGTTCTAACGGAATATACGTCGCACGCACTTATAGTACCTTTAGTATGAGATTAAATGAGCTAAACAAAGTTGCAGGGCAGCCTCTTGTTGGCGGAGAATTAAGAGTCTTATGTATAAAACTCACCTCTATCGTTTGGTCTAAAGGAAGGAGCAGATATTCTGTTATGATATCATACTTCGTTGCGGCTTATTGATGGAATAGAAATGAACTGGAGTGACTGGGTTACTGGCACATTTAAAGTAAACTTCAAATCTTTCTTTAATCGCTACCAAAAGGATTCTTATCTAATCTCTTTATTAACACCATAAAGCCATTGAAACAAGCGTTACGTCAAGCGTGAATTTTGTTGCTTTTACTTCATTTTAAAGTCTATGGTCGGAAATTTAGAAATTAATTTAATATTCATAAATGATAGCATACAAAATTATTATTTACCTGAAAGATTTTATATTGCACTAACTTCCATCCTGACTTGAGCTGCGTGGACTGCCTTCATGAAAGTACTCTATGTCACTCTGTAAACTTTGTATTTTCTCCACATCATTGTTATATTTGATCATGATTGCTATAAATGTTAAATGTAATCTTAACTCTATTCTTGAACAATCTATAAATATGTAAATATTAAACAATATGTTGTAAATCCACACGCTCGGTGGCTAATAAGGCTGAGGCGGAAAGAAATACGGTATTGGTTTGGAATGGTGTAGTCAATGTCTGTCCGTACAACACCACACCACACTAATCATTCTATCAGTTTTCTTTACCTGTATCTAATACAAAACCGTACAACTAGAGCAAGTCTGTATATCCTGTTAATAATTTGCGAATACTATTTTGATCTAAGTACCTGTCTTGAGTAAAAATAAAGTAAAAATCCCTTCTATTTTACCCATAGAGCAGAGTATGGAACTCACACCCGTCATGACACTGGTGGTAATAGTCATAGTTTGACGGCAATTATCAAATTAATAACGACATAAAATTTTATTATTCCTTTTGTATTATGGATGTCCGCTAAGTAACGCCTAATTCTATAAATTATGGAAATTATCAAATCGGCTTTCCTCGACATATTTTTATTTACAGTCAAAAATAATAGATTGGAAATATCAAGTTTGCATGTAGCAAAAAACATAGAGTTAAGCTGTTACGATAACCCGTGAATTATAGTTAAGAATTGCTTGCTCTACCCGCCATGTCATAACTGCGTTTCCGTTATTTATAAATGTATGTTAAAGCTAAGAATAAATAAAAGGGCAGGTATTTTCATCAATGTTACTTTTAAGTACAAAAAAATTAAACTTGTAAGATTTATAGATACATAATATGGAAGGGTTTATGACGTTTAATTTTTTTTTATAAAATATTTTTTGGTGCCGAATTAGGTTTAATATTCATTTAAACATTAAATATTCTAAGATCAAACGCAAGAATAAAACAAACTTTAAAATAAATAAATATATTGCTTTTAATGATAGAATAACTGAGGCAGTCAAACGCGTAGCCGTTATTAGTAAAGGTTGAACGAGTTCTCCGCCAGCGATAGAGCCAGAGGTATCCACAAACATCCTCGGAGCCAGTGGCGAAGTGTTCCGCCACTCGAGGCGGGTCGATACCGACAGACAGCCACATTAATTAGTAAGGAGAGCCGCAAATCAAAGTGCGTCGATCGCTCTCGGGCGCACTTTGATCTCGTAATGAGAGCCCAGCTCGCAGCCTCCGCTCCGGGACCGCGGGATGGGACTCACCTGAGATGAGATGGCGAAACGACATTTGATATATTACATCGAGTCTTACGGACATATTAAAGAATTAGTCGAATACATTGTTGAGTAAAACTCGGGGCTTCTAAATTATAAATGACTAGCGACTCTGCCCGCGTGGAAAGATTAAAACCGTAATATAGTTTTGATAACCATAAAAATGGTTAAAGTGGGTCAAGTGGGCAGTAAATACTGCGCTAAGCGCCTATCACGGATATGTATCTTCAGTGCTTTCCTATGGTATAATTCTTTGGGGTAACTCGGTTGATGCTATAAGAGTGTTCAGGGTGCATAAGAAATGCATTCGGTCAATATGCAATGTCGGACCATTGGATAGTTGTAAAATGTTATTTAAAAAACTGAGAATTTTACCATTGCCTTGTATGTACATAAAAGAAGTGTGTTTATTCGTCAAAAAGTATCCTAACTATTTTAAACGTTATTGCAGTGATCGATCAAGGAGGTTCCCAGACAAATTATGTATACCTAGAGCTACACTGTCCTATATCAGAAAAACGTTTTTTATATGGCCATTAATATTTACAACAAACTTCCATCTCATATTAAAACATTGCCGTTTCAAATGTTTAGGACGAGTTTAAATGATTTACTGCAAGATAAATGTTATTATGATATTTCGGAATATTTTAAGTAAGATTAGTTAACAATATCGGTGTGCTAATTACATATTTTGTACTATTACTAGACATTTAAAATTGATATTGACTATTTCTGACTAATTAACTTCTGACGTTTTTATAACTGTATATTTTTTGACATTTTATCGTAGTAACATAAATTTTTATAGTATTGTAAAATTTAGAAATTAACGCTTAATGTTTTGAAAACTTTATTAATTTGCCCTTTTTAATGTAAAAAAATAATTTGCATACTATTAAGTTAGTTTAATGTCAGGAACCTAATAATGTTTTTACCATCTTATTGTTATTCACCACATTATAGCAAATAAAGAATATTATTATATTATTATTATTACAACCTTAAAAGTTAGACACGTGCTGTCACGGACTTTTATTTAAAACTTTTAGAGCGGAACAATTCATGATTTTTGAATAACCGTTTACTCAGCGCACGCAAGTAAAGCTTTAAATTTTCCCGTTTTCGTACTATTTTTTATTGCTGCTTCCGATGAATGCCTTCCTCGATGAATGGACAAAAAGAATTTTTCAAATCGGTCCAGTAGTTCCTGAGATTAGCGAGTTCAAACAAACAAACAATCAATCAATCAATCAAACAAACTCTTAGCTTTTTATATTAGTATAGTTTAGTCAAATGCAGATTTTTGGCCGTTTCAGGGCAACATAATCGTCCCGAGAATAAACTTATATTCTTACGATGTAACAATTATATTAGTTAATCTTTTTACATATATAGAGAGCTGTTTTTAAAGCTGTATGTATATACCTGTAATAAGTGACTGTTACGGTCCCTGACCAAACTATAACTAAATCAGATCTCTATTGTTATGATTATTGGTGCTATGTCATAAAATAAACGTATTTTTTAGTCCATTTATTATGTTGTGTTAAACTTTACTCCATAAATGTATTTTTTTCGTACAAGTTATAAATAGTCTTTTCTTTAAACTTCTCTTTAGAATCTAGTAAATTTCTATTATAAATACAAATAATAAACTTTTATTGTAAAATTTCTTAGTAAATTAAATGATCTTCATTCTATAGTAGGTGTCTCATATCGTCAGAATTTTATTCGGTTTTGTCGACCTTAGAAAACTAGGACACAGAATAAGGACAAAATTGACCCTAGATTGGATTGATTGGATGGATCGATCCGGATGCTTTAACATAGTTTATACAAACTCCTTGTATTCTATCTTTAAAATAAGATGCAAGAGACTAAGCACCAAAAGTGTCCCGTGTTGAACGCAATCAAACTCTTTAGACCAGCCATTACCAATTTTGTAAATTTGCCCAGTCATGAAAATATGTTTAAACAGACTTGCACCCAAATAATTGATTAAATGATTCAAAATGTTTGACAACTTGACTTTTTTATTGTACTTTTGAAATCGCGCTTACAGTTGGTAATATAGAAACAAGTCTACAAAAATTGCGATTAATTTGTATGTCTAGATATAGACCACCACATTTCACATAGGTACTTCATCCTGCCGCTAACGACACCATCTTATCGAACAACACAACAAACATCGACCCCTACTCCCAAGACAGTATCCTACAGCTCTTTATACCGACTACAGCACCGTCGCATGACTCTAACATGGTTTATCGGAATGGGAACGGGTTAGTGTTAAATGAAAAACTTCTCTGGATGGTAGAATTTCAGATTTTAATTTATTCGCATTACAATGCACGAGGTTATAATTTTAGTGAATAAATTATTCGTTTCTTTGATTTCAGTCCAAAAATTAGTCACGTTTAAATCAAATTTATTTAAACATTCGTATATTAATCTCTTGCGTATTCGACCTGCGCAGTGGCAGGTACGTTTCCTTTAGGACGAGCATGTTTTATTTTATTTTCAACTCGGCCGTCTATTGCGGACGGACCTCTCTGGAAGTCGACGGCGGCGGTGAACCCTCCCTACCTCCGTCCGTCAACGAGAGCAACAAGAGTCGGCCTACCTGCCATACGATCCGGCCGGGGCTCAAAGCCGTCCATTGTGGGCCAGCGCGCAGCTCCTTTGTGGGCGAGTGGCGTGGCGGGTGACGATCAATAGTGGGACATCTTACACTCGTGCGAAACGCCGTGCGGAAACCGATACCGCCTCGCATTGACACCGGGATAAGGCCCGGGCCGCGCTGGGCCGTCGCGCGCCGGCCGCCGGGGCGGGGGCCCGGGGGCCGCGGGACCCCGCCGGGCCCCTCGCGCGCCGCACTCGTTCTATTCATTTCTACAATTAATCAAAATTAAATCAAACTCTAAATCTGTAGTCGAGTTTAAAATTTATCCGTAAGCGATACGGTCCGATCTCGGTCGGCGGATCGTCGGATGGGCGTGGCCCCCGCGAAGAAATCTGGCCAATAGAGTGCGGTAACAAAATATCCGTATTGGCTATTAGGAGGCCCCGCCCGCCCGCGATGGGGGGCTGCGGGGCCCCGTCTGAAAGGCCGTATGAGTCGCGTCCGAAGACGGTTTTTGCGACGTTTTTGGCACGGCGCTGCGGCTCGCGTCCCGGCACGAAAAGGTCGCCCGTCGTATCGGGAGGGTGGCGAGTTGCGACCTTTCGACGCCGCGCGCCGCCGTCGGTGTTCCGAGGGGGGTTTTCTCGTTTTTACGAGGAGCCGGGCGGCGCCGCGGGCAGATGCGCTCCGGACGCCGCGCCGAGCGCTCGTGTCGTGTTTTGTAAAAAATACGCGGTCTTCATCGTTTTCACGATTTTCCACGGTCTAGGGAAAAAGGAAAAATTTTCCTCTCATTAAATACTTAAGTAAAGATGTAAAAATTTCGAGTCTTAAAAATTATAGACGTTCGATCGACTGTTAAATTTAAATGTATTACACGAGTGTTTTATCTTTAAAACTGTTAAAACTTTAATTTAAAAGTGATTTTAATACATCTCCACGCAAAAAAATAAATTGTGATTTTAAAATATGGAGCGGAGCGGCGCGCGCGATAAATAATGCAAAAGTAACCTTAAGCCGATAGTACACGAGCGCGTTCCAAAATGCAAGCGATGAGTGCAAACGCGAGCGCGCCGCGAGCGCCGCAGCGGTCTCCCTTCGCCATACAAGAGCTTCTCGGTCTCTCCGACAGCAGAGACAGTAGAGACCGATATTTCGAGAGTCGTGACGGAGACCGAGTGCTAAATTTGTCAGAGAGCAGGGAGCCTAGAACTTACACCCCACAGTTTCCGCTGCCCGCGTCGGTAGCGAGTCGTGTAGCGTACGCCGCAGCTTTTAACGCACAGGCGGCCGTCGCCGCCGCGTTCCTACCCGGCCCTCCTCTCCTACATCCTCCGCCTGGTGAGTTTTAATATTACGTTAAATACGTTCAGTTACATTTTTTATCTATCTGCAGTCGGTACAAAAAGAAAGAATTATAAAAGCTATAAATATATCTTCAACGACTACTATCACAACTACATATTGAAATTATTAGGCGTGCTGGTTCCGGATCAACACAACATTTGCACGTTCAGATAATACCAACGAGCGTTTTAATAAGAAATAATATAAAACCGCACAATAATGCATTTCGTGATTCGTATGAGCCTTTGAATGCGTGTCGTTGCCGGCGGCTGCGCGACGTGTTTAATTAGCGTTTTTTCTTTATTATAATTAGCCCAGAGCGAGACAATGGCGGCGCGGACAATGCGCGCGGCTCGGGTTACCGCGACGCGGTCGGCGCGGCGAGCGCGGCCGTGTGCGCCGAGCCTTATTATTAGTCTATTCGATTCAAAGATGAATTAGATGTTAGATTTATTTTACAAGACTCCAGGATATCTTTTATATATGAACTCTACATTAATGCACTCAAAACACTGTCCTTAGTCGTCATTAAATTAAAGGGTGGATATAGCATGACCATTCTGTGTTCATATAAAAAGATTACATATTATAAAGATTAATTATAGCCGACAAAGATATGATTATATATACACATGATATACATAAAGATATGTAGATATTGCAGCAGTTTAAAAACACTGTTAAGAAGAGGCTAATACAGAATGCCTACTATACTCTTGAGAATTAAGTACTTAGATGATAAGCATGTGTGGTTCGAGCTACTCTTCGAACCTGTACAAGACAGTAATGATTATAACTAGTAATAAGAATTATATTTTAAAACGAGTAACCGCCGAGTTTATCGCTGGCTTTTCTCGGTAGGAATAGCTTTTCGAACTAGCAGTAGAGTTGGTGATTCAAAAACTTATTTATAAGTTTACTTGAATAAAGAATATTTTGAATTTGTTTTTTTAATTACCTAGTCATTGTTTTGAACGCCTTAATAATTCATAATCTATGTGAAATTCAAATATTATATACGGACATATTTACAAATCCTTTCAAATAATAATACACAAATAATAATACATAAATACAAATCAATCTTCAGTCACGACTCGGACTGTAGTTTGATTTTATATTGTGGTTAACTTTCCTATTGTTATTTCGTAAGACCTTCATTTTATTCTGTTTTAGAGGTAGAGACTCTACCGAGCACGTTAGTTGCAGAAGTACCACTTTGCACTTAAGGTAGAGTTTGCTTGTTTCATACATTATGACCATTACAATGTAGTGAATGAAAGGGTTTTGTGATATCTAGATTGAATTAATGATTTTTAATACATGTAAAAAAGTTATGCTATGGAGTTCCTCATTCAATCTTTGATATGGTTTCAAATAGTTTGTAATTATCGGTTTTTTTAATTTAAGCCCACGAATTATTCTGTTCTATATCATATGTACTAACTGAATAGTATATCACATATTTACCGAGTACAAATCACTGAACTTAGATAGGTTCAATTCAGTAAAATCACCTGATTTTACTGAATTAAAATGAAATTTCTGGTATTAAAGAAATAAAGTCTGATTACATAAAATGATTTTTTTTTTGTGTATTTATACTGGTCGCAATACAATAACAAAAAGGTACAGCTAACAAGTAGTATAAATTGTTGCTTATACACTGAAGAAATGATTCTAAAATGCATCAAATTTGAAAACACTTTTAGTCACTTGCGATGGTAAAATAATTGAGGCTAAAAATAAAGGTTCTCTTACAAGCATTAGTGTTTTTAAGCTATCTCTAAAAACGCGAGCCGTCGGCTTTGCGGTTTGTCGTTCGCCAAAAGTGCTTAATTTTGTTCTGTATTTTAACAACATAATATAAGCTTTTCAACGTGTGCCATTAATTAATTGTAAGACACTAAGTACACTAAGATTATTAAGTATAAAAATATTGATTTTATATTAAAATACAAACGATGTCTATGTTAAATATTCTACTCGTTTCGTACCCAGTTTAAAGGGAGGGATTTTAGACAAAACACGTACATACTTTATTCACTTTAATATGTTTTCTTTTATTATTTCATATATTTATGCTTCTGTATCGGCAAAATAAAACTAATCTGTGTTTGTTTGTTGGTTAAATGCTTTTCTTAAGAATTATTTTGCTATAATCCGCGAAGAAGTAAAATAGAAAATATATATAATGCTAAATGTAGAGTGGACAATCGGTTATCATACCTGATACATGCAGGAGTCGTCAAAACACATGCACAAACCTCCACCACCGCCACCACAATACACAAGCACTACATACGTTCACTATCACAAACTCAACAATCGTTTCGCCCCGCAAACGAAGCATCATCAGGAGATAGACTCCACGACCAAAATCGCTTTTCTTTAGAATATTCGCAAATCTATAAAAATAAGATCTATATCAAATATAATTTGATATAGATCTTATTTTTATAGATTATCGTTTTTGTCGTTTTTTTTCGTGTAAAGTCGCGTGACGTCGAGGAATTTGAGGAAATTTTGTATAAATATATTTCGTAGCTCTGCAGTTTATATTCAGTAAGCAGACAACACTTTCACATTATTTTATCACTTCTCATGGTGTCAGAAAGCTATTCCATCTTTGCGTCTTAGAAGTGAAAAAAGGGTTTTCAAAGTGACATAAGCTACTGTTTATATCGGTACTATACGCATAGAAATTATGTTTTGGAAATAAAACTTGTGTGCTTTTATATCTATGTTTAACCTGCGTATTTTAATGTTTAATTAAGGCATCCGTTATTATGTTGTCACGATTGCTGACATTATAATCTATCATTGTAAAAGTGACAATTTCCAACAAAAGATACAAACAAGAAGGGAAGTGAAAGGGAATATCAATGATAAATCTTAATATTAAGGAATAACCACAGACAACATCGCAGACAAAGTCGCGAATAAAAGCTTGTGATTCTCATACAAAGTATATAATAAAGCATTTAAGCACCACGCACGAAATGTGCTGGTTACTGTCGTAAAACATACTCCGCCATCGTTTGGTCAATTTGAGTTGGAAACACTCAGTGAATAAGGACTTATCTACACTAATATATAAAACTGAAGAGTGTGTCTGTTTGATTGTTTGAACGCACTTACCTCAGGAACTACCGGACTGGCTGTAACATCACTCACACTCAGATGAATAGAAGAGGAGCAGTATTAAAAAATATGGCAAAATTTAAAGCTTTCCTTGCGTGCGTTAAGTAAATGGTGTTCAGAAATCATGTAAAAGTCATTAAAAAATCATGTATTACGAAATTGTTCCCCTCTAAAATTTCTAAATAAAAGTCCGCGACAGCATATGTCTAGTTTTTAAAGTTAACCCACTTTAAACATTTTTATGTTTATCAAATTACTATATGACGGTTTTAATCTTTTCACGCGCGGAGCCGCTGGCAATTGCTAGTGTGTAATATAATAATAGTCTTTTTTCCTGTTCCTGAAGGAAAACGAAATCTTTTAATCCTTTATGTCATCATAGCACGGTATGTTAGCTTTAACTGTGCCAAATTCCATCAGTATTGCTCTAACGGATTACACTTAACAAAAATCCGTTCAGTAGATTTTGAAAAAATCGATCACATACATATAGACAGATTTTAAAGAATTTGTCATTTCTCCTCTTCTTATCTCACTCTCAGTGGTGTGGGCACAATATGTTATAAACATGTTGTCACATGATTTGGCTACGTATTTTACGACACATCAGTAGGAAAGAAGGAGGTATATTCTACTAAACCGGATACCACGGAGTGGGATAACTTACTTTAATCACTTTTTACGACACCTCAGTCTGAAATGAGGGTGGTCTATTCTACTCAGCATGGCTGCGAGATAACCAACGAGTACATACATATAGGCTACATGGGGATATGAAATGAAGCTTATTGTTTATTTAGGCTTATTGGTTAACCTTCAAGTTAACCACAAGCTAAAACAACGTACAGTGATCTACTACGCGCTGTTTTTGGATACAGTCATAGTGGTACGCTCAATAATGTTAAACTTAAATTAGTGAGTATGTATTTAGGAACTTAAGTCCGCCGTGTGGTATCCGGCTGAGTAGAATTGACCAACCTCATTTCTTACCGAGGTGTCGTAAAAGGCGACTAAGGTAAGTTGACCCACCGTGTGGTATCCGGTTGAGTAAAATAGACCACCCTCTTTCTTACCGAGGTATCGTAAAATACGACTTAGGTAAGTTGACGTCAGGCAGTGACGGTGTAAAATACGTAGCCAAATCACGTGACAACATGTTTATTACATGTTGTGCCGACCCCACTTAGGGTGGGATAAGGGCAGGAGGATGAGGATGATGATGTATTTAGGAACTTAAGTTTGAACTTTAAACTTCTATTAGAAAGAAACTCAAAATAATTTTGATATCGTGACGCCAACCGATGGATGCTGACGAAAGTTGGCTCTCTTTGAGCCAACTTTGCGAAAAGCGCAAGGTTGTCGCTTGCGAAGGTATTCTCGGGCGAGCCGATAGAATTGGTTGTAAGTCTCTCTGTAAGTCGATCGTCGGAACCTCGTCAGTCAGCACGCAGCACGCAGCGCTGCAGGCAGGCGAGGTTGCTAGTTAGCAGTCTGCAGTCTTCCCGTTCGGAAAGACCATTTTTTTCGTACTATCTTATCATATTAACATCCTCATGTTAAATTAATAACAGCTTTGAATAAGATAAAATGAGAAAACTGACACATATAAATGTATCAGTATTCTCAGTTTTGTTTAAGCTTTTTATAAAGCTTAAACAAAAGAGCAGAGTTAAGGATTACATATATTTAGAAATTTATCCTGGATTAAAACATTTTTGTTTCATATTTGATATTTATATGCGATTTAATTTTTCTTGGTAAACGAAATTTAGCAATGTAATGCATTAAATTTACAGAAAACTGAGGAACGGTTGCGTTAATGTAATTTGAAACAAAGGTTGAAAAAGAAAACCAATCGGAAACTATGAGGCTCGATTCTTCACTAAATCTTCTAAACTTCTAAACTTCTCTAAATCTTCACTAGGTAAAACACTTATGCGGAATCTTAATGTTCTTGCCATTTAACGGATCAGATAACAAACACACACGTAAATAATAGACATAAAGAACATAATTATTACTTGAATATTCGTATTTCCAATTGGAAACGAGTTAGACTCTCTCCTGTATACGAGTATATTCCAAGCAGATAGTGATAATGACCTATTCTTCACATCATGGATGAATTTTCCATTGGTGATGCCGAAGACTAGTTTCAAAAGAAGGTACCCTCATTCATTGCTTTATATCATTACATCAGTACAGAGTGGACACGCTACACGAGCAACCTGCCCGCTCGCCGAGCGAGCGTAGCCGAACGTCGGCGCAGGGCGGGAACTCGATAGTTTAATTCCTCTCACCGAGCGACGGACGGACAAAGCCTTACGTCACTCGCAAACAAAGAGCCTAAAAATATTTCCTTCAACAAATTCATCAATCGAAAAAACTGAAAAGGAATCAAAGCCGAGAGCACAAAGAGCAACCGTTGACCACTAATGAATGTTGAGATATCAGCTAACCCATTATCAAACTGACAAATCTCCGCGCGCTTTGTGCGGCGGCCATTGTGCGGCACAAAGGGCCATTCTGAGAGGTGCGAGGCGTGAGCCCTCCATGTCTTGTCTCCGTTCAAAGCGAGTTTTTGCCCGCTCGGGAGGTGTCGCGAATTGTTTGACATGTGTTGACGACGGTGGTGTTATTGTGGAGGGAGCGGCGCTGAATGTGGCCCGAGGACGCGAGGACGCGAGGGGCCGAATACCTTCACTAGGAGCGCAGATGCTCTCCATGGAACCGGCCCGTTTAGACGCGCACGCACTTGACCTTAACATACTCAAATTGAAATAGGAATATATTACAACTAAACTGTACGAACTGTACGTAAACAGTTGGAGTAAATCTAGGAGTCAGCCTTGAGACATGTTCTGGTACCCTATCGCGCGTGAATCCAGTGATTAAACTTAAATACTGAGATGAGAAAACATCGTCGAGAGAGCTGCTTTCCGAGAAATGCAGAGCTTTTGTTCTGTAGAGACGCGATGGGCCCAATTTTTGCACGAAAAATGAAAAGTCTTCGTACAGTCTTGTAGTAGTTTCCCTTTGACGATCGGTTATACTTCCCATTGTGTGTGGAAGGTAGGAAAACTGGAACGATTTAATAAAACTTGCTAAAGTTTATTTAACGAAATATACTGTTGGTTTTGATTTAATTTAGTTTCAAATGATAATCACAGATTCAACGGCTGAAAAGCTGAGACGGAGAAGACCTTTATCTTATTTTATTTTTTTATATATTTAATATATGGATACATTATTTCTATTTTTTAAGATTCTATAATAATATTCCGCAAACAATTTTAGATTTGCCATTACAGCAGTTTAAAAATACCGTTAAAAAGAGACGGATACAGAAAGCCTACAAACTATATTAGATGATAAGAATGTGTTTATATAGCTCACCTGTACAAGGCAGCAATGACTCAATGTAACTAGTAATAAGAATTATATGTTTAAAAGAGCAACGGCCGAGTTTCTTGCTGGCTCTTCTCGGTAGGAACAGCTTTCCGAACCAGCAGTAGAGTTGACGATTCAAAAGCACTTGTTTACAAGTTTATTTGAATAAAGAATATTTTGAATTGAATTAATTAAGATTTTTCTTGTGGATTTTTAGAATTTTCCTTTCACAATCAACAATTTATAATAATAATAGTGTGGAAATTATTAAATTAAAAAGACAAAATGTATTTTCCAGTAAAATCACCGATTATTAATATCATATGTTTAAATATACTTTTAGAAGTGATTTGAATATGAACTCTAATAAAAGAGAGATAGAAAAAAGAAAAATTTCTAATACTGCTTGCTGGTTTTCAACAAAGTCAAGCGTTGGTCAAAAAATATTATTCTTATTACCAATTATATTTTATTACGTCTGACCTTGACTTCCCTTCGTGGGTTCCTACTCAAACCTAAGGGGTTCAAAGTAATGGGTTTAGTATCAAAAAACTTGACTAACATTTACAATTCACCGTTACGGTGTAGTAAATTAACATGTCTCTAGAAAATGTCGGCGTTATTAGTTGTTAAACATTGGAGCAGCGTTTTGCGTTTAGCGTTACATTTAATTTGATTTTGTTCCAAATCCTTCCTTGCCATTTAGAATATATAAATATCTGATTGAGCCGATATTTTTCGTACTGATCTAGTTCTGATGACAATGCATTTTTATGATAATGATGACCTCATTTTGCTGCTGGGATTAGCTCCGGACAAAGACAAAGGAGTTCCTCAACGATTAACAGTAGGGACATCAAATACTGTTAAATGCCTTTATTTATTAAAAGCTAGGCTTAAATGTTATGTTATTTGAAAGTATCCAAGCATAATCAATATTATTGGTTTACTTTACGCTATCCCCATAGCAAGGAAGTAACGTGATGGTATCTCTAAGTGAGTAAAGAAACTGTAAAATATGTAACCTGCCAAGTTGTATTAAAGCAAAACAGTATTTACATTTGTTTTTGACACGAGAAGAATTTTGTCATAGCTGTAGGTCACCATTTATGTTGATAAAAATTATTACCATAGATGGAAATATAAAAAAAAGGTATCAATTACAATCAAATTTACAGGAGTTAAATTAAACTATTAACATGTACCTAATTGATACAGATAGCTTACTATACTATTCGGGAGATAGATGATAAAAATGCGTCGATTTAACTATTCTTTGACCTTGTGGAAGACAGCGCTGAGGAAACATAATTAGTTAAAAGTACTTTATTTGTACTTAACAACCGCGGAATTTAGTGCTCTTCTTAGTAGGAACAATCTTCTGAATTAGCAATAGACTTAAAGTTCAAACATACTCGTTTAGAAGTTTATTAAAATAAATAATTCGAGTTTGAATTTGAAAATGAGCGGTGCGTTTCGCTTCGGATGGATTCAATTTCATCATACGTATTTTGTAACAGCAGCGATGCAATAACTGAAACAATAGTAAAACATGTTTCTGGCAGCAGTCGGGCTGTGTGTGCGTGTGTGTGCCCGCAGCGAGTGCTCGCGCACCGGCCTGCCCGTGTGTGCAGCTAACCCTTCATTGCGGAACCGGTATGTTTGGATGTGGCCCAAGTCACAGCTGGCGGAGTTACGACGTCGAATCCGCCAGGAGTTCGGTGGCGAAACTTGTTTTGATTCTGTTTTATCTAATTCGAGTTCTAGTTTATTTGAAATCAGGCGTCAGGCCGAATCTACGTTCATGAATAACTAGCCACAAGGGCTCATGTTTCACAAAATCTCAGAAAAAACCGTTTCAAGGCAGGTTCGCAGTCAACATATATCCCAAGAAATTTTCTGGACATTTTACAGTTAGTAGAGAGTAGATGAGTTTCTCGAATCAATGAAATTAGTAATACCGAAGTTATGATTGAATTATTTTTCTATAACAAGTATTTTTTTAAGAAAATATATGTAATACTAAGTGTAGGAAGCAGATAACGTTCACATACTAGTTTAAATAAGCAGGACCAGTCATCACACGTAACATAATACGCCACCACCAATAACACACCAAAAGCACTGCACACACTCACAACGGCAATCTGAACGATCGTTTCGAACATTAACCAAAGCATCATCAGGAAGGATAAGCTCACCGACAAAATCACATGACAAAATATATGTATTGCCAAATTACCGATACTCAGGGATTCAAACGAACATTTAACGAAGGATCCTTTTGATTCCAACTATTTCCTACCTAAAGCTTTTGACAGGCTTGGTATGTCAAGTGAAATACTAATATGATCAGCTGAAAATAATGCTGGAGTCCATTTCTACTCAATAGTATTTGGGTTGGGCGCTGTAAATTATTGTACCGCGAAAGTTCGATCGCCAGAGCTTCCATAGTTCGTGGTTCAATATGGCCATTAAGAAGGTCAGTATACCTTCTTATTACGAAAGTTTTAACCAATAGGGATGTAAAAGAGACCCTTGCCCCTCTATCGCTGAGCTATATGGTGTGCAGCAGCTGCCCGCTCCAGCTCGGCGACGGCACCACGCGAAGTACTTACGGGTGGAGATTCGCGTGAAGGTGTGAAACGAGTGCTGCGGATATTAGCCGCGCGCTGCGCTGCTACCGACAGCAGACAACACGCTCTTTTATATATATCAGGGAATACGTACGTTATCTAAATTATGTTAACCAATCCATATTTAAACAATTTATAAATAGCTCCTTATACCTATGTATGCCGTGTGGTATCCGGCTGAATAAAATGGATCACCCTTTTTCTCACCGAGGTGTCGTAGAAGGTGACGAAAATAAGTTGACCCCCGTATGGTATCCGGCTGAGTAGAATAGGCCACCCTCATCTCTTACCGAAGTGTCGTAAAATACGACTAATGTAAGTTGACGGTAAGGCAGGCGGCCGGTCCTAAAATATGTAGGACAACATGTGACAAATGTTTGCCATAAACATATGCCGACCCCACTTACAGTGGGATAAGGGCAGGAGGATGATGATATGTAACTTATGAATTCATGTATAATCTAGTCCTAACGATGAGATTGCATCAACCAAGCGCCCTCCACATATTATTTTCAGAATCTCCCGTTAAAATGTTGAATCAGTTTACTTTCTATAAAAGGTGGTTAACTGTTATGTTACCGTAAGTGTTCCTGGGGAAAATCCAAAGAGACGAACAAGATTTAAAATATTTAACAACCGTATAAAGATACTGAAAATTAATGTAATTGTGGATGTGCAGACTCCGGTGCGAGGTTGTCGGTGGTGCGAGGAAACCTGCTTATTTAAAAAAATGTGGAAACTGTGTTAATATCTTGCCTACATTGTGTTCGTTGCAAGTTTATCTGAAGCTAAATGTGTCCTGTTCAAAAGGAGGTGCAGGCTTGAACTACTAGATGGCAGCATTAGTAGTTCAAGCAATGCTAATATTATTACTGTACTAATCGTGACAGAGGAAACCTGAACAAGGATCACACGAGTGTGTCAATGTCATCACGTGTGTATGTGAAATGTTCAATCAAATAGTTAAAGTTTAATGGTTCAGTAGTGGTCAGTAGTCTGGTGACGATAAAAATTCACTTTAAAGCTCTATGTGAGAGCTTGGATAATATTATAACATTTTATTACAAAAACTTTGGTATTGACAAAAAATAATCAATTTAAAGTCATGTATAGTCACTAGTTCTTTAAAGATATATTTGAGAGCTGATAATTATTTAAAATAATATTTTTTAAATGTTCAGTGATAGTTTTTTGCTGCCAGTATACGCGAGGGCTGCCGGTTCTTGGATCGCAACAGAAGTTTTTCTAGGTCCGTGAATTACAGTTTAGATTCCGCTGGCTTTGGACCCACCGTGGGGACTGGGGGACTGCGGCTGGGGCTCAGGGTTACAATGCTACAACAGCACATTCTCACATATATTTTATAGAAACATTTATTAAATCATTAAATTAGCTTATTTCTTACTGTTTATATAGCTCGACAAGCTGTTATTGCGACATCGTACGCGTCAGCTTAAACGTTAAAATATAACTAATTATGTATTGAGTTTCTAAAGGAAACACGGAAATTTATTAAGCTTTCGTAGGATATGTAATGTCCTACAGGTTTTCCGTTCCTATTTAAACATGTTGTTTATTGTTCATTTGAATGATGTTTCTTCCAGACCACACACTCAGAATCAGCGACCATTTTAGGGTCATTTTTACTGTTTTTCGTAATATTTATTAACTCCCGTACTTAGGTTTCGAAACTCAAGGTATTGTGTTAGTGATGTTTCGCGATGGTAGTGTTGTGATGGTAGTAATGGTGTGTTGGTACTAATGCTCTAACAATGTAGAGCAGTGAGGGAGAGTGCCCTACATTCATTTATACATAGAATTTCTTCAGAAACGGGGTTTTTTTTAAAATCTGATTTTATCATTTCTTCTAAACCAGCAGCGTAAAACAACAAAACTTCCAAAATATGTACACTTCCAAAAAGCTTTTTTTTTTAATTTCGGCTCTTCACTAGCGAGGTTCACGTGCAAATGTCAATACCAGGCTGGTAGCCGGCGGTGGTGGGGGCCGTGGTGGGGGCGCCGCGCTACAATGGGGTGCGCCTCGACACCTCGCCACAAAGCCGCCGCCTGCTTAATAGCTAGTTTCACACCACTACTTCCGCGCCCGGATATGTCCTGTAAACATCGTGTTTTGATACACTAGCATCAAAACACAATGTTTACAGAACTAGGTTTCAGAGCAGTCTCAAAAAAGTTTATCATAACTTCCCTTACATGGTATAAAAAATGGTAAAATCTCTAGTAAAGCTCTAATATTACGTTACCTAAAGTAATAATAAAATTATTTTACTTGCAAAATCGCAAAGCGCTTTGCGATTTTGGTTGTGGAGTCTATCTCCTGATTATGCTTCGGTTGCGGGCCGAAACGATTGTTGAGTTTGTGATTAACCGATTGTCCACTCTACATTTAGCATTATATATATTTTCTATTTTACTTCATCGCGGATTATATCAAAATAATTTTATTATTACTTTTGTATTATGGATCTTCGCAAAGTAACGCCTAATTATATAAATTATTACGTTGTCTGGTAAATCCGATATATGATTTTTAATTCTTTATTTTTTCCATAAATTTATTTTATTTTTTCCAATTGAAGTTGTCGATATAGATAATATTTGTAGCATATTTTCTGGCTTTTGGTCACATTTTTCTGCCACGATGGTATTAAACTTAGAATATTCTAAATAATCGATTTTATCAATGACGAGAGAATCTACAATGACCTAAAAACTAACCCAACGAAGGTTTTATAGTCGCTTAATCACAATTTTGTATTCTGTCACTTGTAATGCTTACTCAGGTTTTGAGGGCACGTGACCCTTCACAGTAAAGTACTTGCAAATGTCAATGAACACCATAACGCAGTACCTGTATGGGCAGCCAAACTGACAATATAGGGATAGACAATATATAAATTACTTGGGATAAGTGTGGGGAAATGTCATTTAAAAATATAATGAATCGAAATACACATGCAGTCGATGATGAAAATGACAACATTGTCCAAAATATCGACTTTATGTATTATTCGAAGGAGTATTTCTTGTAAAATTAGTAAACGGTGTAATGGACGTTCCTTATTACGTACATAGCACTAATTTTTAATCTTATAAGCAAATAAAAGTATTTAACACTAAGCCATTCCGCTCATTTACAGTTTTAATTAAAACTTCCTAGAAATTTTCCAACCAAAACAACAAACAGACCAATTCCATTTTCTTTTATACGGCAACGAACTAACTTACTAGCGGCAACTACACTCAAATTAAAGTCTAAAGCTACAGTAATAAAGTTGAAATTCGCTCGAGTCCCGCGGCCGCCTCCCTCGCCTCTAATTAGCCTGAAAACGAAATTATCCGGCCGCCATTTGAATCTACACTTTATTTCGAGGGTGGTTAGATTTGTATCTGGATGGCCGTCGAGTAACAATAATAGAGGACACTCGACCTCTCGGCGTCGCGAGTTTTCCCGCGGATTTCACTTTTCCTGGCGCCAACGAGCCCGAGCGGCGCTGGCTCGCACTCGCCGAGACACAAAAGGGCCCGAACTACGGAGCCGAGCCCGACAAACTGACACTCAGCCTTCGAATATCTGGAACGGTATCCGCTGTCCAATTAAGGCTTCTCTAAGTGGCACAAGAGAAGAAGTTAAGAAAGTGTCCAAAGTAAGCCTTTTCCCCAGTGGGAGAAGGTGATTTTTGAGCTGCTACTCGTATGTATGTAGAGCACAA
The DNA here is from genome assembly GCA_947086495.1 of Morpho achilles. Taxonomy (NCBI): domain Eukaryota; kingdom Metazoa; phylum Arthropoda; class Insecta; order Lepidoptera; family Nymphalidae; genus Morpho; species Morpho achilles. Next base: position 16,754,948 of record CAMTZB010000025.1, on the reverse strand, counting down.
TTGTTTTTTGCTCTTTGAGCGTTGTTTAATGTTCTTTTCTACATTCTGAACATCAATGATAGGAGATCAGCCCAGCAGTGGGACATAATTACATTGTTTTACCATCACATTTGTGATATTTTAATTTTATGCTGCTCACCTATGCAATAAGTGTGATATCCGAATGGTGGGACCGATTGACTCTTTAGAAGGGGTCACCGGTTCAAACCTCAGGCCAATTTTTCTATTAAAACTTATATGGCTAATTGCCTTTTTTCAATTTATTACCGGTTTTCTGTTGAAATCGTGAGGGAATAATATAATAATAGGAATCCTTCATATCTCTAGAGAATTCTGAGGATATGTGGAACCTACCAATCCGCATAAGCACAAACGCGGCCAAGCATACACAATGGCTGTCAAACAAGCGATGCAACATAGCGCACAGCTGGGAAAGGCCTTATGGGCTTATAATCCTACTTCGATGTGGATTAGCAGATCACATATATTCCTCGAATTGACAGTTTTCCTTACAACATGGTCCTCAGTGGCAAGTCAGCGATGAATTATCAATTAAGCATACAATTCTTTGCAAGAGTCAAACGTGCCAATATCAGACTGGGGTCTGAACCCGTGTCCTCTTCGCTAAAAGTGGAATGGTTTCGCCGTACCACACTCGTATTACGTATACGCTATTGATTTAATATTTCCTGAATCATAGCCTCATTACATAACGAGGGCTCCGAGGAAAGTTTGGCATCGCCTTCGGGAGTCCCTCTCCCCGCGGCTCCCCTCGCCGGGATCAGGCGGAAGCGGCCGATTATGATAATGCTCCCCCGGCCTGAATATGAATTGGGTGCTTATTTACAATGAGTTATTTAATTCGAGAGTATGATCTTATTATGGAGATTTTATTAACGCTCGTGGAGTATTATGTAGTTATTCCAGCGTTTCGTTATAATTTGAGTGTTTAATGGCTGCGAGGACTCATAATTTCGTGACTATTGCGTTGCTTCACAACCGCTTTCTTTACTGGACTTATATTTCGCGAATGGTGGCATTAATTTCTGTAATAGACAAGAAAATTTGAATCTATTTTGCGTTACGTGAGCGGAGCGAGACAAGAATTATGTTTCATTTCGAGTGCTGTGAGTAGGTACCTCTATGAGTTAACTCCTAACTCAACATAGTATGGCTAGATATGTTGGAAACTAACCGATCTCTGTGGACCTACGAGCTAATTAGGTTAGGTTTGGTGGTTTATTTTAAAAGTGCATTGCTAGGGACTACTTATTGCTTTTTTGCTATTTTGTCCATCAAATCATGTAATAGCTGTCTTTAAACAGTGCATTTGTCTCATTGAGGAACATATAAATGAAATTTGGTGTTTATGTGTAAGCTAACGTAAAGTATTCAAAGTTTCAGTTCTTTCTTCGAGAACAGGAATATAACACGAAGTACACAACCGAGGGTAATTTTGGATATCGGTTGAGGGTACAGCTTGTTTGAATTATATTTAAACAAAAACATGAGCTTCAACGATAGCCACTATATCTTAAATATGAGATTCGGAGACGCTCGTTCAATAGGCCAAATGACCACAGCTATAAGGAGCAACTGAGTCCCAGCCGAACAAGTCCGAACGGCGTGGAAAATCGCGTTTACCTAGAAGAGACAACAAGAAATAATAATATAACAAAACTAACTTATATATTAATTTTTAATGATAACAAAAATATACAAGCTATATCTATCTTAAAATACTTACACGCTAGACTATACAAGTCATGCCCACGGGGAATGGTCCCAAGAATGCTGCCAGCAAAACTAACTTGATTTTATTACAGCAAAGTTGAAATTTAATTCAAATATTTAGAATACAGGATTCACAATTCCACCCCTATGATAAAGTGATACCACAATAATTTCATTGAAACTTATTAATTGTAATGTAATTTATGTTTTTTCATATTAATCGTTTTGAAGTTGGGAAAACTTAAATAGAATAAACTTTCGAAATGACTTCTGAATAACCTAATTAAAGATAATTATGGTCTGGCCCAGTTGCGATTGACCTAACAGACATTTCACTTAGAGGAGTTTCTCAGCGAGGCATCTATTACACGCGGCACGCTCGCAGCATCCACCGGCAACATCGTCGCGCCCTTCAGTATCGCTTCCAAACATTTATTTTCGCGCTGCGCACCCCAAAAAATCTATACACCACCCGTCCGCCCCCACTTTTGGACTTTTTAAACCAAGATGGCTTAATTTTCTTCGTCCTACAGTAATACTGCCTTCCTCGAGAACCCCATTAGGGTCCGGGGGTGCCGGGGGGCGCTTGTTCCGGATTAGCATTTAGAAATTCGGACAATACATAAAGATTTGTTTTTTATTTTCCCGCTGGGGGATGGAACGACGGTTTGTTTAGAGTGGCTCGCTCGCAAGTGTTTAATTACGAGCCGAATTTTGGAGTTCGTAATGCCGTGTCAACGTGCCCTTCGAGGTCCTAATTTATATCCAGTTAACAGTTAAAAAGTAGAAATGAGATCCTCATGGACATATATGAATGCAACACCCGTTGATACATCAGCGGCTGGTCGAGTGGTTTTAACGTGTCTTACGTGTACGTGAACGAAAGGGAGCTACAACGTTCCGATAATCTGTTTGTATTAAAATTGAATAAGATACGAGTTTATCGCTAAATGCGAGTGGGTCATGTCATTTAACACGCTTTGTTGCGCCAAAAAAATGTTTCTACTTAATAAGAATTCTGCGTCAGTTCGTTATTTCAATTTCATGAATCAAAAACCCTAAAAAGCTAAGTCAGATAAAACAACTTCCTTCACAAGCTGACATTAGCAGCGACACCAGCTGGTACAATTGTTATATGATTCAGCGTTTCACGAGTTCGTTGGTGAGGCGGCCGGCTGGTGAGGTTGGTTGTTGGTACTACATCAATTTTGATGCTCTTTCCTAAATGTAAGTAAAGTATGCTTTGTCGAAAAACTTTTTTCTAATGTCCTTGCTAAATGTACAAAAACGTACGTCATCATTCTTCCGCCCTTCTCCCACTGGGGTTGGCACAGCATAGGTTTAGGGAATATTAATAGGAATTAGTTCAGTGAAAAGAAAAAAAATTATGCTTTATGAAAAGGAGTTTTTAATACTACGTTTCAATATATTTTCAGTTAGAGTTCGACTTCTAAATGTGAGTTTAGCGAGATGTATTTGTGTTTTATATGCAAAGATACTCGTAATATTATTAAATATCGTCATTAAAGTGAGAGATCTGAAACAATAACATGGCGATTCGTGTCGTGTTTTTCCAAACGAGAGGCTGCCGTTCGCTCGCGAGCCTCATAAGTTACTTGAACTGAAAATTAGAATACAACAACTTTGATATAGTTGTTCGTGTAATGGGAGTGGATGGGATAAAATCCATTTGGAGCGTATGTTTGTTTAGTGTTTAAATGTGAGCCGGCCGCGGTAATGGAGTGGGCCTGCGAGCCCGGCGCGAGCCGCGGCTTCAGCTCTCCGATCAAATGCTCTCCATTCAAATATATTTTAATGTATATTGAATACATAGTGTTTGTACATTTTGTAACGATTAATTAAACTGGCAAAATAATAACGGGTTCTTTTAAAGTGCTACGAAATAGAACCCAAGCTTTATCTCTCTTAGTCTTTTGACGTGAACTTTGGTTATTCTGATCTTATTTGTGATTATATTACCTAGATATTTTGTATGAGATTTTGACTTTTACCTACAGAACTACTCGGCGACTTTTATTAAGTGTGTTTTCAAGTTAGAGCTGGTGAGAGCGATTCGAGAGCGATCATCAGTAGGTAAGTTATTGCGTAACAAATATAAATTGATGTCACACATTCTGTCAGCTGAAAAAAAAATTTGACAGAAAATTTATATCGAAGCGACCAGTTAGCAACTTCGCTTGCTTGGACGTGCATGTCAAAATAAAGTAGGATTTTGTAAGCTACCTGTGAGTCTCGTATTTAGGTTAAAATTGGTATTAAATTTCACTATTAATGCTGATAAGCTGTTAAAATTTAGTCCGATAAATCACAGCCAACTTGATATCAAACAAAGTTTCGCACTTTTTATAGGTAAAGCACCGAAGCGATGCTCAGTTTAAAGTAAGTAAATTGTCAATAAGCCTTAATTCAGCAGATTTTTATGTTCATTATTTATTGTTAATTATTTTTAGGGTCTTTTACGCATCTAGGTGCCATGTTTTCCAGTATGTTATCGTTTCATTGTATTGATGAGTCACCAGAACGTAGGTATGTGCTATGTTAGCTTTGAAAATCTTTAAAATGCATCGATTTTTGCATGTCTGTCTTTTCAATGGACGTCGCTGCAGATCAGGTAAAAGTACTCAGAGCATCTCGTATGGGATCTCATGGGAGTGTGCGATATGTATTTACTGACTGAGGAACTTATCGTTAACTGGATCTTCAAAATATGCAAAGTTTAGAAGCACCAATAGCAATAATAACATATTCACTTGTACATCTCTTTCAGCTATTTCAATACTGAGTTCTTAGCGAGAGGTCCGTAGCCTAACTGTTATTGTCACTGCTGTCAGTAATTAAAAATGTTTAAATACTTTTAATGTTATTTTAATAAAGCATCAAAAGTGGCATCTAATAAAAGTCCCAGAGGAGTCCGGCGAGCTGCTCACGGCTTAATTACGGTAAACTTTAATTATCTTCCAATTAGTGTTTGCATTAAACTCACTCATATTTACGTTTATTTAGTCTTGTTTCAGGTATAAAATATTGTGTCAGAGTCACGACACGCTGTCTCCGTTTAACTCTGGCATCTGGGTTTGATTTTCTGTTAACATAGTATACTTGATGGCAATTTCTGTGGGCAACTTATCTGTTGATGTTTACAGAAATACAAAAGTAATAATAAAATTATTTTGCTATAATCCGCGATGAATTCATCGCGGATTATAGCAAAATAATTTTATTATTACTTTTGTATTATGGATCTCCGCAAAGTAACGCCTAATTCTATAAATTATTTACAGAAATACTCAAGTTACGAATATCAGCTGAGTGGTATCCGGCTGAGTAGAATAGACTATCCTCATTTCTTACCGAAGTGTAAAAGGTGACTAAGTTGGCGTCAGCCAGGCGGTCGTAAAATATGTAGCCAAATCATGTTACCACATGTTTATAATATGTTGTGCCGACCCCGATTAGAGTGGCATAACGACAAGAGGATGATGACTCAAGACTCAAGAAGAATATATTAATGTGTTTATGGGTTTGAATGAAAGCGTTTTTTTTAATTAATTTCATTAAGACGGGCGCTAAGATAAAAACTGATAGTTAATTCGTTCTCTTTCACATAATATCCTCAGTTCCATTATCGACTTGGAAACTGGTCAGAAATAGAAAATTTTGTAAGTTCTACATCCATGTCAACATACACTTATAGTCAATATTTCATTAAATAAATAAAATTATATAATAAATACAAAAGTGTGTCTATCTCTCTGTAATGCTATCACAGCTAATATCGCTAAGCTAAGCTATACATCGTTATCTATAGATATATAAATCGGGATAGAAATAGTATAGCTTGGTTACTCAAAAAAAATCACATTTTTAAAAAAACCAAAGACAATAATATAGTATATAGAATATTTAATCCCGGTATGTCCCCGTCCGTATTCCGCTATTCTGTTAGCGACACCGGGTCGATCCCGGCCTAATGAGCTGCCCGGATACAAAGCCATCCGGGAATTTCGCCCATCGCTAATAAAATTATAAGTGATGACAGAATTATTTTGTTAAAATCCACTTAAAAATGTTACGTCTATAAAAGGTAAATTACCATCAAAGATTTATCGTCATTTTGACAAGTATTTATGAAAAACCGATTACAATCTATTTCGATATTGTATATGTACATATCGATATGTGTTTTGTGTATAAGTAGTTAAGTAACCTCTGTTACTTTACTAATCCGGTAGGTTACCACTATTCGTAAAAGAACACTATTAATGAAAAGCTAATACAGAAAGCCTGCTATACTATTGAGGAATACTTGGATGATAAAAATGCGTGGACGTAGCTACTCTTCGACCCTGTACAAGACAGTAATAACTAATGTAACTAGGTAATATGTATCCTATATATTTTAAAAAAGCATCCGCCGAGTTTCTTGCTGACTCTTCTCGGTAGGAAAAGCTTCCGAACCAGCAGTAGAGTTGACAATTCTAAAACATTTACAAGTTTATTTGAATAAAGAATATTTTGAATTTGAATTTGATTAGAAAAAACCGTTTTGTTGATGAACTTGTACTATTTACACTTTACTTGTAAGTTGGATTTCAGTCGGCCATAGCGAAGCGTGCATTGTTGAATGTAATCGTAGGACACGTGCCCTACATTTGGCTTACGGAGATACTAAGTAGCAGATAAAGACACGGTGATTTATCACTGAGACACATGGAAAATTAGCAATAAACGTATTGAGAGATTATATATCGCACTTAACTGTATATATTCAATCCATGTGAAAGTCTTCATGATAATATATTCCACAATATTTATAGATTTTATAAGCTTTGTTTATAATATGTAATTTTCAAGAGTAATTTATTCATTATTAATATTAATTGAATTAATTTACATTAATAAGTGGATGTAGTTATTATCGGTTAATTATTTTCTTATGTAATCGGACGGAAGAATGGATCTAGGACGGTTTTGTTTGTTATTTTGCCAACCCTTATGATCTCGAGAAATCCTAGAGAGGACTGGTATATTTTGGTAACTCCATTAGATGCAAGCGCGCAAATCGTTGATGGTGCCATCTAACTTCACCATCTGCTTCGCTCAGAAATTAGCAGCGTAACACGAGGTTCTTGAAAAGATCGGCACTGACCCCTAAGATCTCTTCTTCATCCCTAGAGGATGAACAAGTTTCTCCAGGTGTATTAGGCTCGTGAGGATAAGTCAGTGTTAAGTTTAGTGTAGACGGGTTAAGAGGCGAGTCTTAAGTTCCATTCCCCGTGAGACATTTCGCCGCACGCGCAATTCTGAACACCATATACTTTTTCGCGAACACCGTCATGACGCGTATATGCAAGTAACAGATAATGTTTAACTGTAAATTGCGCGAAAATGAGAGAAGTAAATATTTAAATAGATTATAAAACAATGTTTTCACTAAAAGCTTTTACTAAAAACAATAATTGTCGTAGCAAAGCGTCCTCCTGAACAAAAGGTGAGTGTTGCGACACCCTTAACAGAGTTTGTACCTCCTCAGCAGCGACGGTTGTGGTTCTGAAATAAATATATTCTGTTAAAATATTTTTTATCCGAATCATAAACTATAACACTCAAGTACCATACTTTATGGATGCTTTATTCAGGACCAGCCATCACGAGAATTGTAACAATATAAATAACAATGTAAATTTAATCTCCATGCAGCTAGAAAAGATTGTTATCGGAATCCGTTCATTATAAAAAAATCAGACTAAGTAATATAAGAAAATATACACAGAATCGCTACTGAGGATATGGATGATCGCGAACTATAGTCGAAGAAGGCGAACTATAGTCCATTTCTAACGCATAGGTACGACTTTAATATGACGATCAACCAAACTCAAACACATCTCTACTTTAATACGGGAGCTGAGCTGTCAGCAGCAATAAACTAGTGCTAATTATATCGCGATCTGCAAGAGCAGATCTTAACACATGTCGCGGTAAACATTTTGATTGTCGCCCGGCGGGACCTCAAAGGACGCCGCGACCTGAATTCAAAGTCAAATATTGATCTCGCAGTGTGAAGTTTGAACTACCCCCGGGCCGGCCTGGTGTGTGTCTGTGTCGACACAAAGCGAGTGAAGACATGTTAATTGTTCCGGTCGGCGGGCCGATAGCGGCCGTGGGTCGGCGGCGCAGGGCCGCAAGTCGCTCGGCGCGCGCTCGCGAACATCAAAGGCTGAATGCCAATCGGTTGTTTTTATCGTTTTCTCGAGCCAGCCTCTCGTCTCGTCACCCTCATACATGTGTAATGAACAACCTAAATACACTGCGAAATTAAATTACGAGAACACTGCCGCACGCCCGTGGCTTCGCTCGGATGGGACGCTGGAACGTTCATATTTCAGTGTCAACGTGTCACACAGTAAGATTATATAAATGATAAACATGCTCGGACTCAATAATCCTTCCAGCTTCCTTCCGCTTAAATATATAAATCATCATCCTCCTGCCCTTATCCCACTCTAAGTGTAGTCGTATTTTACGACACCTCAGTAAGGAAGGGGGTCTATTCTACTCGACCGGATACCACACGGTAGGTCGAGTTACCTTGGTCACCTTTTACAAAACCTCGGTAAGAAATGATGGTGGTCTATTCTACTCCTGTACTACACGGCAAAGCTAAATTATATAAATCAAAATGTTTAAAAGATTGATCGCTGTGTTTCTTGGTGCTTCTCGGGAATTAGTTATTGGTTCAACTCAAGCACACGCACAATCTAATTGTGTGTAACTGCGTGGGTTACTGCGCAGCACCACGTGCGGGCAATACCTACCACTCAATACCTACATGGCTGCGATCTAACATCCTTCAATGAGCGTCGTGATGTTAGTTTGGAGTCTTCATTGATTTTTTTAAAAATCCATGCCATAATAAACTAAAGTTAATATTAAGGTCCTGTTACACCTGAGACTTAGCTACAGACTAGCAGGAGCACCTTAGATCTTACACTAGAAACTCTTAGAGCGGATTAAGTGGGTTAAATAAATTCTAGGAAAAGTACAGATATATTTACCGTTAAAAGTTTGGTTAATGGTAAATAAGCATTGACAGCATTACTTTTTAAGGACAAATTTCAAATGCCAACGATCCCTATACTAGGGTCTGAATATGCAAACTCTCGTGATCCAGCTAGGCTCATCGCAAGGTCATCGAGAAATATTTACTCGCTCATCAAAATGAAATCGCTTACAGTTTTAAACAAAAATTTCAGCCGGAGCGTTTAATTCTAATGGACCACGTGCCTCGGTAAAATGATATCAAAACGAAGAAAAATTGGTATAACAATAGCTACCCTCAGCATCGCTCCTGGCTCTGGCACAGCATCACAGCCGCGCGATAACTGTACCGGCAGGCGGCGGCGCGTGTCGGACTGCGCGACCTTAACTCGGCGTAGAATTAGCGCCTTAATTTGAATGAATTTAGAGAATAGATTTGCGTGCAGATTTTCGTGAAAAGTAGCATCGTGCGCGCTTATCGGCCGCAGGAAGCGTGGTAGGTCGCGATAAACAGGTTTCGTACTTCGCTCGGCCACCGTGCCTTGACCTCTCTACCTAGCCGCGTTATCCCTTGTCTTCCCGTAGTTGGCAGACGAGCGGGGCGGCGAGGCGGCGCAGCCTATTCTGGCCGGCAGCGCGGGCCTCGTGTCCCCAGTGCTCACTTCACACGTTCGACAAAGGGCCCTAACTGCCTGCTATTAACACTGCACCCCCCCCCCTCCCGGTGTCACGCTAGTGATGTCGACCCCGTAATAAATGTACGTGTCGGCAATCAATTAGTAATTAGGTTGTCGCTGATAACGGGTGTATATTGATTTTATATAATAATGCAATCAGAGCTCTGTTGGCAGCTACCTCAATACTGCATTTGTGCACCTCAGCCCATGTAAGCAATGCGTAAAGTTGCACTTCCACAATACGTAAAAGGTGACTGAGGACAACCAGAAAGGATATAGTCAATAATTAGTTTACGTTACTAACAGTAGTTGCCCTTTGGTAAGAGTAGTCATTTGTATTACACATCAAATTCAAAATATTTTTTGAATCGTCAAATTTCTTTAAAGAAGCTACCACTGATTCCAAAGTTTGCTCCTACCGAGAGGAACCAGCAAGAAACTCGGTGGATAATCTTTTCAATAAAAAATAATGACAATTTGATTGATGATTACAAGTTAATCGTTGGAGCTTAGTGCAGCTTAGTAGAACCATTTTTTAAATCTAAAATAAAGGAGGTCAAAGTGACCATAATTTGACGAAAGTAAACTGTGCAAGAAATAGGAATGCAAAACATTGTAATTCAATAGAATCCAAAAAATAAACATGTCAATCATATAATTTATAGAATTAGGCGTTACTTTGCGGAGATCCATATTACAAAAGTAATGATAAAATTATTATCTATCTCTCCTTTATACTTGTAAACAAAATACAATAACTTATTTTGCTTTATAGAAGTAGGCGTTCACCACTAAATCCACAATAGAAAAGCAACGGTAATATTACTTTGTTATAATTGGCCATGAAAGAAAACCTAGGAATGCTAATTGTAAAGTTTACTATCCGTTTTCATTAATTAGTTTGTATTGCATGCGATTTATGAATCCTTCATGCATGAGGTACGACAAGTGGTAGTACGTTTATATTTGACAGAACATACATTTTCTAATAATCGGTTAAATAATTTATAGAATTAGGCGTTACTTTGCGGAGATCCATAATACACAAGTAAAAATAAAATTAAAATTATCTTGCGCGATGAAGTAAAATAGAAAATATATATAATGCTAAATGTAGAGTGGACAATCGGTTATCATACCTGATACATGCAGGATTCGTAAAAACACATGCACAAACCTCCACCACCGCCACCACAATACACAAGCACTATATACGTTCACTATCACAAAACTCCACACCACGACCAAAATCGCTTTGCGATTGGAGTCTATTTCCTGATGATGCTTCGGTTGCGGGGCGAAACGATTGTTAAGTTTATGATAGTGAACGTATGTAGTGCTAGTGTACTGTGGTGGCGGTGGTGGAGGTTTGTGCATGTGTTTTTACGAAACCTGCATGTATCAGGTATGATATCCGATTGTCCACTCTACATTTACCATTATATATATTTTCTATTTTACTTCATCGTTCCTTATAGCAAAATAATTTTAATTTTATTATTACATTTGAATAATCGGTTAATCAATTTCAATTTCTCGTATAATTTTCATACGATAGCTTTGTTTGAAAATCGATTCTTATGGAGTAGACTCCAATTTTTTTATAACAACTATAAGATAAGTATGTAATATTGAATGAAGTGTTTTATTGTATGGATGTGAATGATTTTCTGAAAATATTATAGCCGTGTACAATCCATCCTGACTGCAGGATGTGTTGTTCCGGGAACTCTACTACGGAAAGGCTTATCATAAATATTAATGCCGTGGAAATGCAATAAATAAAGGAAGAAATATAAATATTTTAATAATTGAGTCACTCCATCACTAGGCGCTCTCTGCCCGAGGCCCTTCCCTCTGTTAATTAAACGACTTACAGCCCAAAAACATGGGTAATAAGATTTAAATTCGCTTAGCGGTTAACTTTGTTATTCTATAGATTAGTGTTAATGAAATTTAAACTTTAAGTCACGGGGTTAAAGTGCAAGTTTCCTTGTGGAGCCGAACAATGATTCGGACAGAGGCTTGGCGTGAAGGAGCCTCAAAGGCGTCGCGATACGGCGATATAAAACGACAGTTTGCTTGTTCGGAGCCAGCGGACAGAGTAATCAGATATTAATCAACAATACAATGTCAGCACAGCTCTGTCGCCGGCTGCTCTGTGTGCTTGTTACATCTCGCGGTTAAAATAAACTATAGTTAATTTCCGTAAGAATTAGTTATTTAGATGATAAAAAATCCTGGATTTGAAAATTCTTTCAGCTTCATACAAGACTTTAGTAATGTAAAATTGATAATGTTTAGAAGATTGACCACCGAGTTTCTTTCTGGTTCTTCTCGGTAAGAGCAACATTCCGAACCAGTTGTAGCTTCATTAATCATATTGATCCTTGACGATTCAAAAGTGTTTGATAGAGCTTATTTGAATAAAGATTATTTTGATTTGATTGTAACTAAAAAAAATTGAGAAATTATTTTTTTTAACAATTATTTACTAGTCTTCGCTCATAATGCTGACAAGTTGTAGGTTTAAATACAAGATATATGCTTTAAAGTTCTTTTAAATAAATGATATTAAGTAATAATATGATATTTCTGGGATTTGCAAACTATAAACCTGTCTAATAAGAATGTCGTGTAGTCCGGCTGAGTAGAATAGACCGCCCTCATTTTTTATCGACGTGTCGTAAAAGGCGAATAAGGTAAGTTGGCATGCCGTGTGGTATCCGGTTCAGTAGAAAAGACTACCCTCTTTCTTACCGAGGTGTCGTAATATGCGACTAAGGTAAGTTGACGTCAGACAGACGGCCGGTCGTATAATACGTAGCCAAGTCATGTGACGCCATGTTTATAACATGTTTTGCCGACCTCAGAGTGCGATAAGGATGGGTGGATGATAAAATTATTCCAATGAGAGTATCGATGTTCAAATCTTAGTTCAGTAAATAGTTATGTATTCTATAATAGGTACGTGAAAAAAGCCAATATTTTGTGCAAATGTCCTTGCATTACTTCATACCTAATATACTTTAGTGGTTGTTAGCGGCCTGTTATTGTACAACCGCCGCCTTTTATGTACAGGGATAGTAGCTGAGACCTATCGCGCTGCTCAAATGTGGATTGGTAGGTTAGATATACCCAAGAATCCATTTCAAAGAGGAATTTTTATTTTATCGAAAAATTTATGACTGTAAAGTAGGCACATATGCTATTTTTTGTTTAATAGAAAACTCACCTCCGGATATAAACCCGTCTTCCTCATTCAGTATGGTAGTACGGCCTCAGCGACCGGTTAGTAAGGCTACTGTTTAGTATTATAGACTTAATGAATTTTAAAATCAAAAATGATAACGTTTTTGAAAATATGCAGTATGTACCACCCTTCCTCCAATATCAGATATTTCTATGAGCCAGCAGCAGTGCACGTCATGTGAACATGTTTATTGCCTCACCATCACCATGACAATTATAACAACCACCTCTACAAACACCTTCTTACCGTAGTTAGATGTGTAGATTTTCTCACTGGACCGCCTGGATTCGAACTCGACCAATATTTAAATAATTTGGCACAATTTAAGCCTATACGGCGGGATAACATACCTTTAATGAAAAATCCCACTAATCTTTCAAAAACAAGGATGTTTCTTTTAATGCTTGAAAGGTTAATGGAGTTGGTACGAATGAAGTACTATACACTATACTAACTAATTACAATTTTTTATTATTCTATGTTAACATATAAAAAATCCCTTTTTTCTTTCGGGAATAGGGAAAAACATAATTGTGGTATTTTAGCATTGCGGTCGCGGGAACAACATAAGAATCAATGGCAACGTGTCGGGAGCTGCAAATTGAATACATTGATTCAGTGATACATCTTCGTTCGGATGCAGTAGCTTAAATGTACCTAATTATAAATGTGAAACATTTGGTGATTTATTTGACGTTACTTTAAATTTATATGATATAATAGTACATCCTCTTACAAAAAGGGTCACAAGTAACGACACGTTAATAAACACCCACCGGTACATAAAAGGCGAGCAGGCGTATCCTGCGCCGCTACCGTACAATTTGTTAATTTAACTCCCAAATATTTTGACAGGCGCATTGTGGAGCACAATGATCCGTAGAAAGTGTTGCCTCCTTGGCACAATGGGCCGCTCCTGAGCCGATTGTGGCCTTTGTGGCCCCTCGAGAGCTGAACGGGATTAAACCTCTGAATGGGTTAACTGCACTTAACAGATTTACCCGAACTTTTGTACGGGAAACGTCGATACAACTGTTTAGTTTGCTAGCATTCAACTTTATTGTCACTTAGGAAACAAATAATGATATAGGATGATAAATGTTGTGAATGTAGTCTTATCCCCTTTAGACAAAATAGTACAGATTTAAAATGTCTTGTGATTGCGGTCCTACGAGTCAGTATAGTTAGCATATCATTTATGGGACTGAGTATCGGCTTCTACAATAACATTCTGGAAAAACGATATTAGACTTGCGTACAGAAATTTTTAATGTCGACTTCGTCAGTTCGTGACCACGGTGGATGCCTCTGCCGAAACGTCGAACCTTATACGAAGGTAAACCACAAAAAAAATAAGAAAAGAGAAATATATAGCATAGGAGGTAGTAATGCAATCGGTACGGTCTTCTCGCTTCATGCAAAATCCTGTTTTTCATTCGGGAACAAGAAAGAAACACAGGATACATATCTAATTACGAGTATTAAAGTCGCATATAACAATTACTTAATATACTGTTGACTTCCTGAAATAAAAAATGCATATGAGATAACGTTGCAGCCCGCAATATATACATAGGTTTAAAAACTATACTCCCTGACAGTCATTTCAATAATAATAAGACTTCTCTAAGCCTCTTTATGGAAAATATAAATATCACTAACAGACGCCTATTTCCCATGAATTAAGATTTATCAGAAACAATAAAAATAAGAGTTGTACCTATTGTTTTGTTTACAATATCTCGGTAAAAGTAATCTTCAAGTGGTGACACGAGTATATAATCGGCGTGTAGCGGTCCGCTGGCGCCGTGGTTTGTTTTCACAAGTTTTTGTGACACTTCGTCGGAAACTATAATTTGTTTGTTCAGCCCACCGTAATACGCGATTCATGCCCTTCTAGTGTTTCATTATGAATTCGCAATATTTTGTTAAGTACGTGTGTACGTCCTCAAAATCACAGTAAAAGTTCGCGGACCATCGTAGGAGCTGAAACAAACGTCTATGGTTTTTGTTGAGCAATCGAATATATAGAATAATTTATAGAGCAGGCGTTGCTTTGCGGAAATCTACAGTAGGAAAGTTATGATAGAATTATTTTGCTATAATATGCGTTTGTTCAGAGAATGTATGTAACATTAATTTTAGAATATAGGTAACGTTCATATACTTTATACAAGCAGGACAGTCACCACAAGTATCACAAAACGCCGCCACCAACAGCACATCACACAAACAGTCAACACACTCACTACGGCAATCTCTACGATCGTTCCACGAAGCATCATCAGGTGGATAGGCTCCACGACAAAATTGAAATGATGCATTATTGTAGATACTGTCGTGATGAGTGTGTAGTGCCTGGACTAGTCCTGCATGTATTTGGTATACGAACGTTGCCTACTACACTTTGCTTTACATAGATTCCTAACAAAGGCGGGTAATAGCAATATATTTATTTAGTGCTATCATAACTTCTGAAATATATGAAAATTTAAATATTACTTTAAATCTCGACTGCAAAGGTCGTGAGATGAATTGGATACAAAAGATTTGCAAAGTCAGGGCCGTGCAGTCTGCCCCCGACCCGCTACCAATAAAATTTCAATTACCCGCAATAGCGACTTAGCGTGCATCTCGAATTATAAGCGGCCTTTTGTTCGCGGATTAGCCGGCCGCGGTAATGAAATAGCTACGGGCTTAGCCGGCCCGCCGCCGCCAGCGGGGCTGGGCCCCTGCGCCCTCCGACCACCCCTGGCCCTGCTTCACGATGGTCTTTCATCGGCAAGCCCAGCGGGGACCAGCTCGCGCTGGCCACCCTGCACTCCGCATTCCTGGAGGATTACAAGTTTAGTGTCACAGAACCATTTCCAATTAACTGTCTGAACTCGATTAGATATTAATTTATTGCGTTAGGATGTGGTGTGTTGCGAGCTATTGGGGTTGCGATGTATGCTGGCTTTATTAACTTGGCAAGTTAATAAAGCAAGATACGTGTAGTATACTGCATTTCAGTGTCATCCTTTAACGTTACCAATTGAGATTCCTTTCTACATGACAAATATAAAGTCAATTCAATAGACTTGACTTCTTTGACTTGGCTCTAGCTGTTAATACGCTAAATGGTTTTATAGCGAAGGTATAACGAGTTTTTTTATCCTATCGATAAGCGGTATAAACTTTAATTGTATTAAATTTCCTCCTCCTGCAAATTAACCGTGATAACATAACAGGCAGACAGACGGATTTTCTTGATTAGTTAGTTTTTTACAAACGAACAAACAAGCAATATTAGAGCGATGAAGTCTTTATTAACGAAAGACAAATTACGACAACAACCGTAGCGGAGTCAACGCGATTCATTAACACTGACCCTCTTCGAGGTCGGTTAAGCGGGAGGAGCGGTTCGGAAGGGGACCTTAACCGTGTCTCTACACTGACTTATAGAATATTTGAACCCCTGGCTATTAAGATATTTTGGTGGTACATTTAATTTCAATTTTACCTGAACAAAGCGTGTTTATTCTTTACATGATGTAAGGAGTCACATTTTCATTAAAAAAATTTAAAAACATGGTATTGGCCAATCAACGCAATTTAATTGTGTTAATTTTGATTTTGCAAAAAACGTTAAGTCCAAATACTATTCGTTATACAATGTCCACTTTACATTTGGAGAACCTTTCACAACGTGACACAATTAACAAAAGTTTAAAATTTACTTTATCAACAAACTACGTACACCTTAAATATAATATAAACAAGCACTATGTGTATGAACCAATCTGTAACACACTGAATAAATTTCTACCGTTCTTGAATTCACCATGAAGACGCCATATAACACTAAGTCAAGATGGCGCCGCTTTAAGTGTGATTTTATCCAAAATATCCCAGCAAAATTTTGCTATCCACGACATGTTAAACTATCGATTTACCACTTCTCTAGGCTAATGCAGTTGTAAGTTGGCAATCAGGTTTTAGTACCTGAAATAGCAATGGAGGTTTTGGTGTGGAAACTTATACTCTGCAGCCATATCAACCATATATGCCTCACAATATGTGATGTTTGTTGATGACTTTCAGAATTCAACCAATGCCAGTCTGAATCCGAAGGGAGAAACACCTAGGTTTTAAATATTAAAGCTCTACCACTATTATTATTTTTGCACGCAACTGAGTTTATATGTGACACTTGGTACCAGTTTTCGCACACGAAGCACCTTTATACGACCCATAAATTGTAGCCATTGCCCGTAGTAAAGTTTTTATGTACCGTTCTTGGTTTTTTTTTATACAAATGTAATGAATACAATGTTAGATAGGACTATGGTTAAAGCTTGCTGTCATCTTTTGGGTGATCGTTATCAGTTTAGATCACGTTATCGCTCGACATGCATTAATAAAGCTTAGACCATCGAATTGATAAAATAGAGTTATAGTTTGTGAGTGTATGTATATCGGTATACCGAGATAACGGGTTCAAAGATTTGTACGAAATTTAGGTTACAGGTAGTGTTATTATTTTATTTCACAACTCTAAAGCTTGGCCCGCAATAAATTCTATTAAAAATAAGATTATATTATGTAAGTCTAATTTTTGGTAACCCTTTTCCAGCTGATTTCAGCATTTTTACGGAGAGCCGGGCTTTGCTCTTAAAGAATATTACGTTTTTATCTATTAGTATTCGTAACGCATAATCCTCAAGTATACGCCGAGCCTCATTTAATTTCCTTGTCATTTTTGTAATTTAAAGCAATACTCTGGATTTGACCAACTGAAACAATTTGGGCTATTAGCCCGTCAGGATGCAGGCTTGTCAAGGTGAACTGTTAATTGAATTCATGGATACTGTATTTGGTACTATATTTGGATACTTGGTACTCATATTACCCAATAGGTAAATAATTATAATTATATTATAATTTTTACCCAATAAAAGTAGGTTTTCGACAAACTGACAGTCAGTTCGTGGCAGCGGCGGATGCACCTCTGCCTAAACGTCGAACCTAATATAAAAGTAATGCGATTTTATCGAGATGTGATCGGAATGTCTACACCTAATTTGACAAGGTATTTTATGACCAGTCGCCTGCCTGACGTCAAGTTACCTTATTCGCCTTTTATGACACCTCGGCAAAAAATGAGGGTGGTCTATTCTACTCAGCCGGACACCACACGACTAGAAAGTTTAAACTCTAGTATAGTGCATTTTTTATGCATTAAGTTAAGTAAAATTTACGATATTTGTCTTCCAGAGCTCGGAAGTGATCCTCGAAAAGTCGAGCGTATGTCAATATGAAGTGGCTAATATTGACAGATGACAATAGGGGCCCGAGGAGGGCCTCCTAGTACTCTATTGTCATCGAACAAAAGTGTTGATGTTTTTTCAAAGCCTAAACACACACGTCCGCCCGCAACTTGTCACGAGAGCAGTTTATGTTAATATCTGATACGGCTACGAGTTAGCCCGACTTACTAGGCATTCTGAGAGCCTCGTTATCCTTAGGGGTCCTCTAGGACAGGTCAGGATATCGATCACTGTTATGTAATCCATGTGTTGACGGCTATTAGGCCTCAGAACGCTTGAATTCACAATAGGTATCCTAATTAATTATGGTATCATTAAGAATAAGCTTTTAGGATGTTCGGAAGTTTGGATATACACCATACGATCATGCTTAGAGCTTTAGTTGCTGACACGCAGCTTCCACTCATACCAGACTACACTGCAAGATGTGATACCACTGTGATAATGACATGTTACTACGAAATATAGACATATTTTGAAATAATAAACAATATATTCACTCACACACGTTTAAGGTGAATAACTTAATAACTGACGGTATAGTTTGCAACCAAAATCACTTGCCTATACAAGTATGGGCTATGTTTCCTCCAGGACAACGTTTCAACACTGAAATACATGTACAACTTTACGACGCCATGCGATTCGTTATTCTTCTGAGTAATATGTTACCAGACAATGGGGGGACAGTTTCGTAAATAAAGATGTACTTACGAAAGCGGTATATATAATAAGAAAGTTGGTGTAGTATTTTTCTTTTTATGTCACAAGTAATAATACCTTCATTAATCGTTAACATAAAAAATGATCTCTGAAGCTCTGAGCTGTGTCATCGTCACCTTTACATAACAGGGACTATTACAGTGTTCCGTTAAGAAAAAGTTTAGTCCGCCCGCTTGGTGTATCCTACAAGAAGGTAGTCGACTGTTATTTTCCCTACATTTAGTTAAGTTCTCAAGTACAAAGGGAATAAAGACTTCCTCAATTACGCGGGGAGTGGGGGGTAATGACGTCATTGTACTTTTGTTCCGCGGTGACCGGAGCGCCATTGTTGTCGGCCCGAAGCGAGGGATAACAACATAAGCGCTGCGGACTACAACTTGGCCGCTAACTTCCTACGGATGATATATAGGCACGTATCAACAAAAATACGATTTTTTTATAATTATATAGAGACTACTATTATGCCGTGTGATGTTCCGCTGAATAGAATAGACCACCCTCATTTCTTACCGAGGTGTCGTGAAAGGCGACAATAGTAAGTTGATCCACCGTGTAGTATCCGGCTAAGTAGAACAGACTACCCTTATTTCTTTGCAAGGTTTCGTAAAAGGCGATTTAAGATTTTAGAAGTTAACCCACCTTGTGGTATTCGGTTGAGTAGAATAGACCACCCTCATTTCTTATCGAGGTGTCGTACAAGGCGATAATAGTAACTTGACCCACCCTGTGGTTAAGTAAAATAGATCGGCTAAGTAGAATAGATCCTCTTTCTTATCGAGGTGTCGTAAAATACGACTAAGGTAAGTTGACGTCAGGGAGGCGGCCGGTCGTAAAATACGTAATCAAATCATGTGACAACATGTTTATAACATATCGTGCCGACCCCACTAAGAGTGGGATAAGAACAGGAGGATGATGATGTAATGAATTTAACATGTTGGAAAATAAATTAATTTGGTAGCTCAGAAATACTCGTAGCGTTATGGAGTCATCAAGACAAACATTCGTACAAAATAGCTATTCACACGTCAGGGTCAATAAGACTAGTTCGCTAATCATTTAGAAATAATATGGGAAAGTGGTAAAAATAAACAAAATAGGACGAGGACGATGTTAGCTGAATTACGACAGAATGGCCAAATAAAAATTAATAATGAACTCGTGGATGAAAATCATGTGACCGAACGAGTGTTATAAAGAATGTGGGAACCTGAAACAAATGGATTGTGCAAAGTATGAGAGGCATAGAAACGGTGTAGAAACAGAGTAGACGAATGATAGGAGAGAACAGAGCAGAGAACGATGAACGGTGTTGTGACACTTAGAGTACCTGTAGAGAGTATAAATATATAGTATAGGGGATAATTGCCAGTTTCACCACTACAAGTGCAAAATACAGCAGATTTTTTAAATTTATTTCGGAACCTGTCCAAAGATAGACTACCAAAATAACAAATCACTTTTGTGTTGTGATCCTTTATAGTAGTTAGTAGCAGCCCGTTACTATCCCACTGCTGGAAAAATATCTCCTCTCTCCTTTTGTAGAGAAGGTTTAAGGGTTTCTTTTTGGAGAAGGGAGAAGAAGGGAGCTTAAAATCTACGAAACTGTTCCAACGCGGATTGGTAAATTACATATATTCCAGGAAATTTCCTTAGACATGCAGGATTCCTCACGATGTTTCCTAAACTGAAAAGCGTATAATAAATTGTAAATATCAATTAAGTTTATAAGTATATTAAGTTATAGTAGAAAAAATCATTCTTGTTTGAATGATGGATTGAATTGAACTCATTTTTTTAACTGATGGATTTGAACCAGTGACACCATGTCGAGAGTCACACAGTTTCATCGATTGTCTACCACAGCTTCGTTCTTGGCTATCCAAGATCTGATCTGAGAAAAGAGGATCTGAGTAAGTAAATTATAAACAACCGGGTCACATCGCGATAATCACGTTACCTTTGTATAAGGAGTTGCATCCACCGTGGTCACGACTGACTGATGAGACTGACTCTCAGTCAGTTCGTGACCACGGTGGATGCAACTCTGCCGAAACGTCGAACCTTATACAAAGGTAACGTGATTATCGCGATGTGACCCGGTTGTTTATATTTTAATTAGTATGAATCGCGAAAGTTTAGGATCTGAGTAAATTTGTGAGAAGTGTCATAGTAGAATAATAGAAATTAATCACTCAAATCCTTACAGGTATACATAATAGTAGACGATGAGACCATGATCTACTAAGTAGCTCGTAACGAAATAGTTTTGTCCTTCCCTCTGTACAATAACTTATCTTTTACTCGAAATCGTCTGTGTTTTAGGCCCTATAAACTAATTTTACTTTAACGCTGCTCTAAATTGTATTTGCAAATCACCATAAAGCTTTTTAATAAGTTAAGGAATGCGATGACTCCCTTTATTAAGCAGTTGTTAATGACCCGAACGGGAATCTCGCCAAATAAACCCACCGCTAATTTACAATAGACATAATAAATTTACTCCAAGACAAAAATAATTTGTCTGTTAGCTGACAACCCGTTCAGACACTAGACAAGACAGAAGTGAGACGGGTAATGTAAGACTTACACATTACATCTAATAATAATATAATAAAATAATAAAATTATCTTAACTGAAGGACATTTGAATTAAATGAAGGAAATGGGCTAAATACAGGCACCTGTTATTTATATGCCATCCTGAGGATGATGCATGCATGCTTACCCGTGCTTCTTGGAGGTTTTTATCTGAGCGCTGACTCTGTAGTACCGATTTTCTTGCTGGCCATTACCTGTAATGGTGTTTTTAAGATTTTTTTGACCATCAATCATGGTTGCAACAGTTCCCGAATACACACGTTCAACAAGTAGAAATACAGTCAAGTTTTGTCTTAACACTTCTATAATTATATAAACTTTGATTAATGTTAATGGAATTCTTGCTTCTTAGGTACTGCCATTTGGCTAAAAAATAAATCATTATCATTTATAAGTAAGTACCGGCCTGTTACTATCTCACTGCTGGGCATAGGCCTCCTCTCTCCGTTTTTTGGATAGAAGGATTGGAGCTAAAACCTACCACGCTGCTCCAATGCGGATTGGTATGTTACACATATCCGCAGAATTCTCTAGAGATAGGCAGGTTTCCTCACGATGTTTTCCTTTACTGAAAAGCGTGTGATAAATTGCAATAATCAATTAGACACATAAGTTTTAATAGAAAAACTCATAGGTATCTGCCCGGGTTTGAACTCATGATCGTCTCTAGAGATTCACACGATCGCACAGTTTGGCTATCACAGCTTATTATCTTATAATCATTTATATAGCGGATAAATTTTCCAATGGATTATGTAACGAAGCATAATATTTGATAGTTATTTGACGTCGATATATCATTGGCTAATGGGTCCCGACCGATATGACACTCAGACTTTCCATAAGTCCGTTTATAGTCCTCCACGACACGTCGTCTTAAGCCGAGGTTCGGCCTCACAGGAGGCACCCTTAAGGCGACGTTCCCAAGATGTCACGAGCCTCTCCCGAGGCTCGCTCCACTCCACCTCCGGCGATGCTTCTGCGCTCGCCCCAATCTCCCGGTGACGCTGTAAAAGCCGCTCTGGCTAACAGCAAGAAGTCATTTTTCGAAAAAAAAAAAAAAAAAAAAAAAAAAAAAAAAAAAAAAAAAAAAAAAAAAAAAAAAAAAAAAAAAAAAAAAAAAAAAAAAAAAAAAAAAAAATGGCTAATGGGGAAAGGATGTTTTTTTATTACTTCTATAAAAATTATATTCTATCTTCTATTGCTATAATATCTTCTATTGCTAAAAATACAGGAATGTTAAATTATAAATTTAACATACAATCGCTGACTATGGCTCTATTAATAAACCTCAAAGTCACTCAGCGGGCGATATTATATACTATATATCAGTACTATATATCTATATATCAGTGTATTATCTAAGTGATCAAATCACAAATGAGAAGATCCGTGAAAGAACCAAAGTTACTGAAATAGATCAGCGTGTCACGAAGCAGAAGTAACCATAGGTGGGGTACATAGTGCGGAGGACCGAGGGTTATTAAGGTCTTAAGGTGTTGGAATGGCGACCCCGCTTCGAAAATCGCAGCGACGGTAGATCTTCTACGAGATGGACTAATGTTCTGAAATATCATGTGAAGAGACTTAAATCTAGCAGTGGACGTCTATAGGTTGAGCAAAGAGAGAATATACAATCAAAGAAATGTCTATATTCTGTATTAATATCAATTAAGTTATCTTGTTCTGTATGTCTTGGCTGCCGTTTGCACCGCCCTCTTACAGCATAAAGGCTGGAAAGGCATAAAAGTCCAAACGACGTAGCGCAGCTCCCCGGTGTTCCCGGCAGTTTTAAATTGAAATTCCCGGAGGAGTGCAGTAATTGTAGTCGTGTAATTAATGTATTAATCCACTTGTCCGCAGGCTTCCCGCAGATCAAGTCTCCGTACAGCCCCAGCGCGCAGCCTCACCTCTCAGGTCAGCATCTTACGATTCAATATTTTTTTGGCTTCTAATAAAAATCAGTGTTGGGTTCTCCAGTAGCTAGCCAGTTAGCATTGCACTATTAATTTTTATATTTCATCTTTTTATGGTTTTAAAATAATACTGTTATAGTAGTGCAATTGTATAAATAAAGATATTATTAATCAATTCTTGAACTATTCCTTCTGGAGTGTTTAAATCAGGGTGTATTAAATCAGGGTATGACAGAAATACCACAACTATATAGGCAACAAATTTGATTTTTTATTAATAAACATTGAATTTAACATTAAACCCCTAAGTGCGATCGCGATTTAATTGTTTTGTAAACCTAGTACCTATTATTTTTGTTTGGATTGTTGTAATTGAACTGAATTTTTTTTAATATATTCGTATATTATTATTTAATTAATAATTCGATATCTTGGTTTGTGACTTAAAAGCTAATACTAATTGTGATTGCTTCTAACCACAAATTTTAATTCTCCAAGTAGTAACTTTTGAGAAACGAGCAAAACCGACCTCACTTGGCCTTATAATGTGCATGTTTTATGATACTTATATGATATGATATGATATTATACCGATAATTATAGCACTATTGATGACGTAGGGTTAACGCTGCGATAATCGAACCCCTTAAGGCTACAAGTACTAACCGTAGTACTAACGCGGAGCAAAGTCAGTTTATGTTTATGAATTGCAAATGTGAATACACTTAAATATTAAATCAGATATTTGTAAGCAGATGATATATCACTCGTTGCTCAGTAAACATTAACTGTTTCCAATTTACAGAACGTTTTGAAACTAATACTAAACAATACACGTTGCTGATTTAGGAAAGTGGCTGAAGGTAGGCCGAGGGGCGCGGGGGCGGTGAGGGTATCCCTCGTCTGCCTCTGCGCCCCCCGCTGCGTCCGCCCCCGCGCACCCGCTACCCCCGCCTTTGTCTCAGTAATGAATCCGCCAAACGTCAAACGTCACCGCGCAGGCCCGGCCCGATAGCACAAATCACATGCCAATCTAATCCCCGCCGGAAAATAAACTTTGGTCTTTCGATCGTAGAGCAGCCTTCTCGTCGGCCGGACGGTGAGATGCACCGTTCTAGAGGACTCGAGGGAAGGACTTTGCTTAGGTGGAACGTGACGTTTTTGAAAATATCCCGTTAAATGTAAATTAGAGGTCGAGAAACGTTCGCAGATTGAATTACTCAATAAGATCCTTGGTTTTCAGTGGTCTGTGTTCTTAAATTATGTATGGCCACTCTGTGCGGTGATCGCGGTCTGTGGGTGCAGTCAAATTCAGTATGTGTGCTAGATGTGTGTTTTGGTCGACTCTGCAACCCCAGTCGGGTCTGAAAAGCGGTTCGCAGAAAACAAACCACCTGCCCGGCGGGGGCCCGGCAGCCATTTGTAAAAATTGCCTTCGCCGCCATTTCTACGCGGGAATTTCATATTTGGAACGCCGCGGGGAGGAATCCACGAGTAGATTTGACATTTTACCAACATGGCCGCGTATTTTTTATTGTTTCTAAAACAATGAAAACGATGGTCGTTTCGCATTCCATTGTTTAGAAAGCCGCCATTTTTAATTCGAAAATTAGGGGTTAGGGTTGTTGGCTCTATGTACGGTGAACAATGGGTGTACATAAGTGGTTAGAGTCAAGACCATAAAGTTGCCCCAAGTTCATTGGCCAGCACCTAATTGTTTATATAAAACACATTAAGAACCTTCTGTCTACCAGTCTTATATATCCAAGGCTTCTTTGTGCCTATGTGTCTATATATATTATCTTTTTTATCGCTACGGATAAGTTAAGGATTAAGAATAGGAGCTTAGATTTTTTCGGCAAAAGATATTTATCGTTCTGGGTACCTCCGAATTAGAGTCGGCCCGAATAGATTAAATGAAACAAACAAAGATTATACCTACATTATATAAAATTTGGTGTCATAATCAACAAAACAGAGAAACGAACGAGTTATCTGATTTGAAATTTTCACTATCGCCTATCAATATTTCCAGCATCCAAACTGTAAATGACTTGCCCCAGCCTTAACCAAAGTGAGGCAAATAAGATAAATTCATTTTTAAACCAAACTCACATTTTTATCTCCTGAAATGTTTAACACATATTTACAAAGTTAAATTTAACAATGAGATATATAAAAATCCATCCTCGAAAGCTCGAAGGACCACTTCTTACATTAATATGTAAAAAACCATTTGCACTATATAAGCAATAGTAAGACTTGTTTTACCTCACTGTGGTTGCGTACGTAATATTTATCTTTGAGGTTCCCCCGACTTACCCCCTCGTAGGTAACGCGTGCTTCGTAACTGGCAACATTTGCAATCAAAGTTAGTCTCGCGCCGTGTGCACCGTTACATATTCATGGAGCCAGCCTCACTTCACACTCGGCTGGAGTTCGCGTCTCCACATTACGTCAATATAGTCAGTTTGACACGGGACCCATGAATATGGACGACGAGAGTGGAAGCGTTTATGCTCTGTTACGTGAACTTACCACGGAAACTGTGATATTTGTTAAATTTGTACTTGGCTTCCTCTACACAAAGTTTTGGTATAATTTACCATAGTCAATTGAAAGCTGAAAAAAGTATGATAACCGCGCATCACCTGCCGCAACTGCACCTAGTGAGTTATAATATTGGTCTTGGATCATTCTTGGGTCTCTCCAAGAAATGCTGATAACTTTTAAGCCTTTGCATAAAGAGCACAAAATTGTGATATAAAGTCAGTTTGTGGTTGTTCACTGAAACATCGAAATACCTAACTGAATTCTGCTGCATTGCATAGTCTAACAGATTTATCAAGTTGAAATACTCGACTTACTCTTCTACGTCAAGTTCTCAGCTTACTTTCTCGTCATGGTTTCGAGATATTTTTATTGGCTTGCTACAAATGAACACATTTATTAACTCACAAGCTATCTGGTTGGGTCGACGTGCGGAAATGTGTTTTTTCGGTCACACCGGGACGCTTCCCGAGTGCCGCTTGGATACATCGCGGCCTGCGCCTCGTGCTGGTGGCGGGCGGCGGCGGGCGGTGTCGGGTGTCACAGACGCCGCTGTCTCCGCTAAGTGGCGACGAGCTACAATAACAAGCAACGTATTAGCGTGCGCTCGATACTTCAAAGTATCGAGTTATGTTCCATTTGTTTTTGTTTGCATTATTGTGTCGGGAAAAAACTCAAATAAATAGCTTCGGTTTCTTTTCTGTAATATCTAATGAACCTTTCTCTTCTTATTTTAGAGGCGCACCAATTAGTGAAAACTGGCAATCAGCTCTACGCATCTGTTTCTCTGTATAACGCTTTCACAACTAATCAACTCCAAAAATATTGATCAAATTTGTGACTACTAAAATTACGTTCGGCACGTTAGACGATAATTATGTACAGGCACTCTAAATATATAATGGATTATTGTTATTTGCGAGTTGACGTATCACTCCGCAGATGGCGAAGATCGCGCCTAGACGACATATTTCCATACTAGAAACGGGAAACGTGTCGATTCCACTCAAATATCGCTTACTGCCGCGCCTCCTCCGGCCGCACGTCGAGGGCCTGCCCATTAACATAAGTTAACCCACTCCACGGTGCCGAGTATGCTAATACGAATTTGCTAATAAATTTATAACTAATTCCGACTCATCACTTCTCTCGCGGACCGAACGGCCCTCGACGAGATTGCGCTCCGAGCGATTTCTGAGTGTTGAGAGCCAATACTCAAAAAGCTTGTAATAAGCAAAACACTGTGTACACATGGTCCCCCTGCTGCTGGCGCTGAGTGCAAACAGCCAGAGACAATCGCGTATTCCATTACAATCGCAGATGTGCTCGAAAAGTTTGTCTCCATCGAGCTGGAGAGTGCCACTCGCCCTCGGCGGCTCACTCGCGTAGAACAGACAAACGAATAGTCAAGTGCTGATTAGTGCTTCCCCGAACACTACCTATAATCATAACCACAGCTACGGATAGTGCGTGGGTTTCGCGAGCCGCACCGAACCAGCTGCACGTGGTACGCTACGGAGACGCTCCGTGAATATCCCATAACATAATGCTTATATGGTGTCAATTTGGTATTCGAGATTCGAGCATGTGCGCTGGCGAATTAAAAATGCCAGTTTTCTGACGTCCTATACGTATCTACGTACGGTACGTAGGTACTGGATGGTGGGATGATCAGGCTCACTTCATCAGCTTGTCACCACGTCGGCTTAATTTCAGGTTCCACTTCAGCAGACGGACATATTTAGGACAATGTTTGATATTATAGTTTAGTTTCGAGTTACTTTCTACATGTCATTGCCTAGGCTATAATCTGTAATCGTCCTGCTTAAAGAATGATACAAAAAGAAAAATATATAGCAGACTTTTAACGCGTTTTCCTTAGAGATTTAATACTAAAAATATACATAGCCTGCGAACAATTTAAAACCAGTTTTCACAAATCGATAAGTAATGCTCTGAGTCACTTGTGCCATCCCAGATAATGTCGGCTATGTTTGGATGTGTCTTAATTTGATCAGAATGCTATAGCAAGCTTATATTCTTAGCAGTTTCTCTACTTCAGAGCAGTTAAATTGATCATATTATACTGTTACAATTATGCAATAGTTTACTCGAAAGCGACGTAATTTTCTCTATTTATTTGTTGCAGTAAAGTCCTGACCCAAGTAAAAGACGGTTAACGAGATATTACGTTGAGGGGGTATTACAGGTGAAGATTGTGTAAACAACATACGCAATGGTGGCAAAAAATAGGTTCTCAGTATTAGTCATTACTGAGAGAAATGTGTTGGTACAGAAAAACTAGACAATAGGAATCTGTTAGGTTATAGTACTTAGACGTTTACGTTGTAGACTGTATAAAATTATTAGATAGCACCTGAGCTTATTAACAACAGCAAAAAGCATCGTTAAAACGTGTAAAAGTATTATTTCTAAAAGTGTTAATCACTATGGATACCTTACAATAATCGCTCATGTATATCAACGGGTTAAACTTTTCGCACCTTGACTGTTGACCGATTAACTGCTTACTGGTTTGGAGTTCATGTTCAGTGTCCAAAGCTGGAAGGCTAGAATTTGATAGCAATTAGTTTTTCATGAATCGTACAAATAATGAAAAGGAGACCATCGTTTATTCGTATCGGCACATTTTACGAGTCAATAGAGTGTTACAGTACCATTATTTGTGTGTAACAGTATCCCACCACTGCACGTGTAACTGGAGGCGGTTATCACCTGACTAATTACCGCCGAGTGGTGAGCAAATATTCGCGACCACTCAGCGCGCGTTGTGTTACAGAATTCAATTAGGAATCACTCTATACAAGCCCGCACAACGCCGTGGCCGATGCGAACAGTTACCGACCCTGTTGTTTATATAATAAAGTCTAGAATGACTCGAACGATTGAAAAGGATAGATTTTCGCTTGTAATGGTGGTCGTGATACGTTTTTTTAATGAAAGACGGTGAAATGTATGGTAGGTTTGGGTTTTTGAGGGCCTTTTGTGACGCATGGAGCGGAAAAGACCCAGCGAAGTTATCTTTATTATATGAAAAGCCAACTAAAGTGGGACTTGTTCTATTACAGTATCTCTACAAATTGCTGTCGCGGTTTCCGACCCCTTTCTTCAATTAATTCTCAAATCATACAAAGGTTGTCATTTACCATAACCCATCGCGCGAGGCTTTCGAGAGATGCCTCGAAATTATTAAACTTAATAGAGTACTTAAATATAAACGAGTGATCGCCCTCTGCTGATTCCAAATATGCTATTAGTGGCTTTTCGCCTTTTTCATATTTTAGATATTTTACATTCTGCACTTGTTAATGCAATATTTCCCAATGCTATCTCAAGCTTACCGTGCTCGTTTCAATGTATATTGTTAAACCAATTTCTTTATTAAAACCAAATAACATATCTTTTCGTACAGTTTGATTGAAGATAAGTATAAGGTTTCTTAATGTTTTGATATGGTTGATTTTTACTTAATTATCAAATGTGGGGTTGTACTTTACTATGAAATGATCGTATTGATATTATTAATATAGTCATTTTCTTTACTATCACTAACTAAAGTATTTTTTTCTAAAATGATTTAGAACACAGTACCTACCTACATAATATATTTTATATGAACTAATAATAATTCATCCCCATAAGTTCTATTTCATTAAATGAAGATTTAAAAAAACTGCATTTGTGTAAAATTTATTTAATACTTTAATCTCATTTCTTAAATGACAGATAAGAATAGATATTTTTAATATTTCTCTTATATAATATCTTAAGTTAAGCGATAACATTAACTGTCATTTTTAAGACTTAAGCGTTGGATATAAATTCAAATAATCTTTATTCAAATTGGCCTTTAAAAGCACTTTTGAATCGCCAAATAACAATGAAGGTACGACTGGTTCGGAAAGGTACTCTTACCGAGAAGAACCAGCAAGAAACCCCGCGGTCACTATTTTCAAAAATAAATATTTCGATAATATATTTGTAATTGTTCCCATATCAAAAATTACAATATAATCTAGTGCGTAGCTGGTGCAATTTAAATCGAAGCTTTGTTATCATTGACATAGCCCTTTATGAATAAGTATCTTTTTAATTACTTTTTTGAACGTGTGTAAGGACAAGTCCAAAAAAGACTGAAGTTTTATTTTAAAAATTCATACCTAAGCTCACAAACGATCAACGAACTTTCTGAAGCCGTAGCCTAGGTATTATTCATTTATTTCCGTTCCTGGCTTGCCTATTACTAATATCGCTTATTTTATTAAATAGATATATATTTTGTGTCATAAACACTATTTTATTAGGTATATAGTTATTGTGAAGAATACTACTACAGTAAGAATGCCTTTTTCTTTAAACGAAGCGAGTCACGTGGTCTCATATTATAAATAGCACGTACAGCTCTATAAATCTGCCATAACTACGATGGAATGTCAATTTTGTACCATTGTAATATTTTGAAGCGATAAATTACGTAGCAAACATTAACGAGGTTCGAGCGAGTGCCTGATAACTAAGTTATAAGTTTTGATAATATTCAATAACCTTATAATCTAACCCCAAAGCCTGCTCCCGATCAATCCGGCGCCTATATACGAACAATAATATTTTACGTCCGGGCGCCTGCCTCTCCCCACCCCCTCCAGGCTGATCGAATAATGAATTAAGTGCCGATCAACTGGCGTATTTGGCAGTGGGCCACGCGACTTTAGATCCTGTTCGGTTCAGTTAGGGACTTCTAGAGCCGCGCCCGTGACGCTGCCGAAGCTTTCCCTAAGGAGCACGCCATTAGCAATGCTAATAGGTGGTGTCCTCTCCCGAGTGGCAGCTCATTACGTCGCCTCCGCCGTCGGTATCATTCTTTGTCGTCATACATATTGACAATTTCTCGCTTCAAAGAAATCTCTGAGATGACTTGTTTTGATATCGCCACACCTCAGTCCGCAGCCGGACGTAGGTTCCTCATTATAAATTTTAATTGCTAGTCGCACTCGCGACTTAGATCGCACCAACTTAAATGCTCGAGTACCCTCAATAAGTCAATGTGTTTTCTTCTGTGCTCCCAAGTAAAACCGAGACTTTTTAATCCATATGTTAACCGGGTGTGAAAGATTTAATTTTAAGCCACTTTTCATTATTATTAATCTAACGGGCTAGACGTGAGAGCGTAGCGAATAATGAAAGTTTACTAGCCGTGTAATATCCGGCTGAGTATAATAGACCACTCTCATTTCTTACCGAGGTGTCGTAAAAGGCTACTAAGGTAAGTCGACGTCAGGTACGCGGCCGGTTGTAAAATACGTAGCTAAATCATGAGACAACACGTCGTGCCGACCCCACTTGGAGTGGGATTAGGGTAGGAGGATTATATTTAGTCGTTTTAACTTATTTAAAAACTCAACGAAAAAGTCAATGTCCCAATTAGATCCAATGTAATTGAACTCTTGAAGAATTGTAATCGTGATAGTTGTATCGCAAGCTTGAGAAAAAAAAAATAACGCAGAGATGTGACCGAAACTAATTTTTTACTTTATTATTATTGCTATTAATAATTTGACATGTATTGAATTATTATAAATGAATTATTACTACTAGTTTTATTTTAATAATCTCATTTTATTTGTTGAGGTTGTTCTAATGATAAAGCTTTTATGAAAACAATTGTTAATGAAAAAAGCATCAAAATAAACTTGGAAAAGATAACTAATGACATCTACATTGCAGTTGAATAATAGTTGTAAAATATTTATTTCTTTAATAGTTCTGCAAATTCCACTAAACACTATAGCTGTACAGTAGGTACACAAGCAATAGGTTGTTAATGCTTAGTAGGTAGTAGTCAAGCTGTGGTAGCCCAGCAGTAATACGTGCGACTCTTTCGAGGAGGTCACGGGTTCAAACCCGGCAGACGCCAATGAGTTTTTCGTTAAAACTTATGTGTCTAATTGATAATTGCAATTTATCACACGCCTTTTGGTGAAGGAAAACATCGTGAGGAAACCTGCATATCTCTAGAGAATTTTGGAGTGGAATTTTGGAATTTTGGTTACACATACCTATCAATCCGCATTGGAGCAGCGTGGTAGGTCTTAGCTCCAATCCTTGTCTCCAAAAATAAAGAGAAGATGCCTATTCTCAGCAGTGGGATAGTACTACTTACTTACTTAGGTAGTAGTCCGAGATAGCGAATGGAATGGCACGATAGTGAAGAATAAGATAACGTGATCTGAACTAAGTGTTCGCAGTATCAAATCCTGTGCACACTTTTTTTTTATTAATTATTGTAATTTATAGAAGTAGGCAAAACGGAGGTCCATAATACAAAATCAATATATTCATATATTATTTTGCTATAATCCGCGGTACAAGAAATGGAGAGTTTAGAGTCTAAATGTAGAGTGTACTATCCGTTCTATCCGTACTATTTAAAGTACGCTCTACATTTAGCATTACACATATTTTCGTTTATCGCGGATTATAGGAAAATAATATTTTCATTACTTTTGTATTTATTCTCTACCATCCGCTTTTTACAAAAAAAAAAATTGTAAACTGAACTGTGAAGGGTCTATCTATGTACATCAGAAGTGCGTAGTGGGTGTAGATAAAATACGTCGACGAAGATCAGAAGAGGCTTCTCACCAGAACGCATTATAACAGATTAATAAACTCCATTCCAAGATAATTCCATTCTATTCTATTCTATCCGTTTCGTTTGTTGATCGTATTTCTTAATGGTGTAAAAGTTAGTCAGAAATAAGAAATATTCTTCAAAATATTATTACACACCTTTGAACATGACTACTTTTAATTTTATCCACGTTTCCATATTTCACACCCCGCTGAAATGATTACCCTTTTATACTTGCCACAGCAGTTATGTAATGATGTCGAATGTATTACTTATCGAAGAACCATAATGTAGAGTTTAAAGTTCGGGGAACTCTATCTGTCAATTATTTTAATTCATACCTATATTCTACTTTTGACGACATTTCCTATACGTTAAGATTGCTTAGAAATCGCTTCGCAAGACTCTAACCTAATACGAATGTTGAAACAAACAACGCACTCTACGTTTAGCAATGTAATTAATGCATTTAAATTACATTGCTAAATTAGTAAATTATAAAAGTTAGTATTATCCGTTGTCAATAGCAGAGTGTCACTAATCGCGGATTACAGCTAAATAATTATGAATAGCTCTTGTATTATGGATCTCCGCAAAGTGTCGCCGTAATTCTGTTAATTAACCATTCGAATGTTTCACATTTCACTTCCATATTTCAAATTTCGGAAATTTCCGTTGAGGACTAAGTCACGTGATTTCACGGGCAGCTACCTTAGCTAAATGACCTAGTGGCGAGACCCGGCACGCTCCGCCCAGCCGTGCAACCCCCATAACTCCCCCCCCCTGGCCACCCTCTGAAGAAAGCTATAATGTTATTATCCAGCCATTATATTTTTCCAGCTCGGCGGGCCCCAACAATGCTCGTACCGAGTTTCCCCGGTTTTTTGAGCAGTCAATGTAAGATGTTTGTCAGTGTCGTTTGGATTGGACTCTCGTGCAAACAATGTTTGTTTTTGGTTTCTTAAAAATTGTGAAAAAAAGGCAACTTGAGAGTTAATATTTTGCTCTACATTACATCTATTATATTATTCTCGCTATTAAATATGACCAGCGAAAAACAGATGCATTATACGATTCATCGAAATTCATTTTATTATTTTTATATATGTAAACAATTTCTGGACTACCGCCTACCTGCAGTAGAATTGAGAGATATGCAGGTCCGCTGCGTCGTGTAGCTTCATCGGAAGTTAATAAAAAATATAAAGTAACGACCTGTTACTAGCCCATTGCTGGGCACAGGCCTCCTCTCTCCGTGTTTGGACTGAAGGTTTGGAGCTAAGACCTACCACGCTGCTCCAATGCGGATTGGTAGGTTACACATATCTCAAAAATTCTCTAGACATATGCAGGTTTCCCACACATAAGTTTTATCAGAAAAACTCACTGGCGTGCTCGGGGTTTGGACCTGTGAGCTCAAATCAAGCACATAGGTTCCTATAAAAACCTCTTCGATACCTTATGATTCGAACCCACGAGTCTCTGGCGCGGGTCACACGATCTGAACTATCAACAATTACGATTCATTCACGAATATCAAAAGGCCGTTTCTTTTCCATATTCGCCTTCACGTAAATATCAAAAATATCTAATAACAAATCTGTTCGTATCGTTAAGCTGGGTGTTTTTTTTTAAATTATTCTCGTCGAGTGCAGCCAGTAATTGTATCGAATCGCTCCCCGACCTCTCCCGCTCTAAGCCAACTCGCTAACGGAACGCTTAGGGTGAGTTTCCGTGAGGCAAGTGAGACAGACATGTCGCGAGACAGTATATTTACCTAACAGGCATAATAGAGGCCGATTATAAAAAAAGCGTTATACAGGATTCTCATATTATTTTCTTTCTAATTAACATTTATATACTGTTTAGCGTTTGAAAGATATGATAATGCAAATTTCTACATATTCTTACAATGCATAACAAGTAATAGCAATAAATTATAGGGTGAGGCGTTATTTTGTAGCTACCATGATACAAAAACCTTATTTTGCTAAGATAGAGTTTAAATATTATAAACAATTTATTGTGGGTTGATGAGTCTTGATGTAGGACGCAAATACGTTTGTCTTTATACAACGTTCAACTATTAGAATTACATTTCAATTAGAATTAGACAAGTGACAGTGAATAAGTCATGACTCTTGTAAATTGTTTTGCTGTTATATTTTGTTACTTTGATTACACACAAATAATGGCTTACGTCTACAGGTATCTCTATTAAACATAGGTTCAATTTGTATTCAAATTCCATATTTTTTTCTACTGCTATATAGGATATGAATACTTCTGTATTTTAAACATCATATCGCAACTGCGGTCTTATCGCTCATACATTAAGTTCGTCTTTACAAATTTTTATATTGACTTTGACAAGTATATAATTAATGCTGTGAAATTTACGTTTACTGGGGAGGATACATAATTCTATTAATAAATTGAATAAACCGTATAAATTATTTATAGAATTAGGAGCTACTTTGCGGAGATCCCTAAAAAAAACTAATGAGAAGATTATCTTGCTATAATTGCGATAAAAGAAAATATATGTAATGCTAAATGTAGAGTGTACTATGCGTTCTCATATCTGATACATGCAGAATTTGTAAGAACTCATGCACTACCCGACACCGATAACACTACAATACACGAGCACTGCACACATTCACCACCACAATCTCAACAATTATTTCGCCCTGTAACCGAAGCATCGTCAGGAGATAGACTCCACGACACGACACAACTTTGCTTTTCGATTTTGTAGTGCATGAGTTCTTATAAATTCTACATGTTTCAGGTATGGGAACGAATAGTACACTCTACATTTAGCATTACATATATTTTCTTTTAACGCGGATTATAGTAATAATAATAATATTCTCATTAGTTTTGAAAACCGTATAAATAAAAAAAATGTTCATCTAGAGACAATATAAAAAATACTGTCATTATTTTCAATCGAATCAAACTCAGTCACACTTACAGTCGTACGATCCGTGCTAGCGGCACGCCACCCTCAGCTCCTTGTAGGTCACAAGCTAGGGGCCCGGTGTCGAGGGCGTTCAATTAGTCGTAGGTGCCAAAATTTTAGTGGATGTAAGTGCACAGCCGCCTCGAGCACTTTAATTGGGGTCTTGATTTTTATTGGCAAAAAAAATTGATATTCTGTACTTTTGCCCACTGAATAGTCAATTAAAATTTGTAACTATCATTCAATAGGACGCGTCGGACGAAATCCGGAGTGCTTGGTGTTGCTTAATTTTAATAAAATACGGCCTTTTCTATAAATACCAAGTATACAGATTGTAACGACCTGTCTGGAGAAATAATATCTAATCTGCTAGGAACCTAAATTCAAATTCATTCATTCATTTTGCACAACACACATATAAAAAAATGTTGCAATCAGTTTACGGTGTTCTACCAGAGATGTGCATAAAAACAAATCATGTGACACCAATGTGAGAAAATTTAAACCTATATGGAAGCTGGTTTTTATTTTCCTTTCTTCTTCTCACTCTAAGTGGTACAACATGTTTTAAACATGTTATTTTAACCCCTCCATCTAAGCTAAATGCTTGAGTTAGGAGTGAGTTCACGTCGATAGTATAATGGCCGGGATTCGATCCCACGACCTCTGGATCGCAACCGTTATTCTAACCATTCCACTACCGCCGCTTCAAACATGTTGTTACATTATTTGGCTACGTATTTAAAGACCGGCTGACTGAGGCCTCGGTAAGAAAGAGGGTGGTCTATTTTACTCAGATAGCATACAGTGCCTAGCTATATGGAAGATGATTTTTAGCTGATATGATAACTGGAATAATATGATACAATATATGATAGCTGGAAACGACTTTCTCGTGCCTGTTTTCAAAGAACAAGTATTAAGTTTAGGTAGTTAGGTTTGGTGTTACAGAGAGGCACGCAAATCGATTTTAAAGAAAACACGCGATAAAGTTTAACATCATTACAGAAACAACAATATCATTTTCAAAAAACGGTCGCGCTAACGAGCCCCCAGCGACGACCCCCTCGCCGGCCGCCCTCTCACCCTCTCCGGCTGAGTGCGTATTACAGTAATCTTCTAATATGCCCGCAAATAATGTAATTGTGCTCCTAAGATGGTACAAATTACTTAATATGTTTAGAAATTGCTGACAGATTTGTGGGAGATGAATGCGAACGGTTGCTGCCATCTGCAGCTTTGCAATTGTAACAGAAGGGCTGGGACTTGAACCTTTACTAGCGAGTTGTTATGAACCCACTGTTGGGTAACGAATCGCCATGCTACTCTTATAAGGTAACGAATATATCTAGAACATGTGAGAGAATAAAGAAAAATTTTCATTATTGGTCAAAATCTCACCTAACCTTTGTAAAACAAATCTCGGCTTCCATTCTTTGATTCCTAGACTGTGCAGATTGCTGACGGAGCTTGTTGACAAAGATACTGAATTCGATATTTTTCACAATAAAGCTGATTTTAAGAAAAAGCTGGATAAAGCACTGACTCCTGTTTAATTTATTTTTTCACGGTATCCTATGTTAATTTTTCTTGGATGTAGGAAATAGTGTATTTTTAGGCAATAGTTTAAGTTTTAGTTAAATAAATGTTAATAATAGTATTATTACTACATTTTTCTGTTTGTTTATCGTACGTAGTTGTCTATAAAAGCATGATGTGTCTCCCTATAAGTGAAATTATATGTAATTAGCAAATAAGACCAAGTATTTATGGATTATCAAACATGAAAATTTGTTGGTAGCCAAAAGTAAATAAATAAAAACTTAATTTGTAAAAAAACAAACATTTAAAAAAAATAATAATTTAGAACTAAAATCAACCCTTTAATTTAAATGTTATTTATTAATAATCCTCCTGCCCTTATCCCAAGTGCGGTCGGTACAACATGTTATAAACATTTTGTCAACGTATTTTACGACTGGCTGACTGCCTGACATCAACTTACCTTAGCTGTTTTTTACGATACCTCGGTAAGAAATTAGGTTGGCCTTTTCAACTTAACCGGATACCATACGGTGGGTCAATTTATCTTAGTCGCCTTTTACGACACCTCGGTAAGAAGTGACGGTGGTTTATTTTTCTCAGCCGGATACCACACCGCAGATCTGAGAAAATAAAGACAAATTTTCATCATAGATTTAAAAAATCTTTTATCACAGGCCACATATGTAGAAAACAATTATTAATAATTTTAAACTAAAATCAATATGAATTTGAATGTAATCAAATGAAGTGCAGCCATAATAAGGTGTATCGGAGTGTTGTCGCATTTATAGCGGCTTACATCATTACATAAAGACCAATAACATGTAACAATGAGCGTAATTAAGAGCTCGTTGCGCAAGCGCAGGCCGCTCGGCGGTAATTGAGTTACATTGTCTTAAATTACAAACAAATGGCCATGTGTAGGGCCGCCATGTTAGCAGTACAATCTCGGAGACTTCGCACACTTCAGAATTCAGGACGCTTAAACATAAAAACTTTATCAAATCCATAAAGGCTTAAAACCTGCACCAGGGAACATACGTCACCGTCTACATCATCAATGTGTTGCTAAATCCATTTCATAGTAATACTCTCTCATTTCTTGACGTAATCCTAGCAAGCGAAGGAATATACTTTTCAATATGTTTATAAATAAATACGTTTATTATATCACACACCAAAAACAGCTAAAAATACTACAAAACTATTTTGAATTATGTTATAATATTCTCAATAGACCATAAACCAATTAATAATAGGACAGCTGGAAAAAGTTGTCCTTTTTATAAAGTTTTGATTTTAAACTGAAATTTGCCCACTGGGTTATTTTTTTTTGGTGCATTTTTAAGTGTAATAATGACTTTGTTGGAGCAACAGCATGAAATTCAAAATATTTCGTATTTTATAATTTCCTTTAATTTTCTCATCGTGTTTATTACAATGATAAGTTATATTTAATCCACTTTGCTTTTTTATTTATAATATTGCTGTAAACGTTAGCCATCGTGTACAAATGTCATATCAATCGACAGTAAACAATGTCTGGAGTTGATCTTTTTTCTTAAAAATTAATTGTTTGCAGTGTTGTCTATTTCTAATTCAAATTCAAATTCAAATTCAAAATATTCTGTATTCAAATAAACTTGTAAACAAGTGCTTTTGAATCGTCAACTCTACTGCTGGTTCGGAAAGCTGTTCCTACCGAGAAGAGCCAGCAAGAAACTCGGCGGTTGCTCTTTTTAAAAAATACAATTCTTAATGCTAGTTACATTTAATGTTTCTATCTTGTACAGGGTCGAACAATATTTATATCCACGCATTTTTATCGTCTAAATAATTCTCAACAGTATAACTTTCTGTATCAGCCTCTCCTTAATATGTAGTGTTTTTAAACTGCTGTAATGGCAAAGTTAACATTGATTTCTAAAATTCTAAATAGGCCTACAAAATATACTGAAAAATACAAAATCGTGGCAGTCCTACTGATCTGTGTACTTACATTACTACTGTTAAACAAACATGTCGGTGAGCTTTTCATATCGCAAATGGATAATTTATCAATGTTACAACTACATGTCTCTTCAGTGGCAATCAGCTTTGTTATTATTGCCATTATGTGATGTAATGTTTGCGTTGTTAGCGCTTCTTGTCTTATTTATTATTGAATACCATTCAATTTGCCGTGTGGAATTCGGCTGTGGAATAGACCACCCTCTTTCTTACCGAGATGTTTTAAAATACGACTAAGGTAAGTTGACGTCAGGCGGTTTATAATATGTTGTACCGATCCCACTTAGAGAGAGATAAGGGCAGTAAGTGATAGTGGAATTTTTGGAAATATTAATCTTCAATATACTGCACAAACACAATTTAAAAGTTCAGTTTTTTATGTTTTTTTTTTGTTATCTAATAGGCATTGTACGTTATCTAAAATGTAATAGAGTCCATTTATTGATTAAAGGATCGTCTAAAAATTGTCTCATTTATTAATGTTTAATTTTAAAGCATTTTAACTTAATTTTTTTAAAAGTGCCAAAGGTCGTACTATTTTCAAAACAATTTTATTCATTGCATATCACAAAGACGTACTTAAGGGTGAACACACGCTACAATACAAATTAATCTTGAATTGAAATATAGTCTTTTTAAAGTATATTTTTTTTAATAACGATTAAAAAAATAAATATGAAAAGACATTTAACTTGTTAGGAAAATGATTATATGACGATCGCTATCTATTGTATATTACTGTGAAAGTTTTACTACATTTAATATATCCCATAATTTTTAAGCACTTTGGTATTATTTTTACAAACATTAGTGCCAAGTTAATAAATTTAATACTTTTGATACCTGATTCTTTCTTTCAATCATTATTTCTAATAAATATATTAATCGGAAATTACCATTCAATCTTAACACCATAATTTAATAACATAGAAATTGATTAAGTAAATGTTTTATCAACCGGTTTTTTAAACATAATAAGTATTAATTAATATTCAATAACATTCATTGTAAATTATTATTAACCCTTAACACCCAATACTTTTTTTTAAAACTGACTATATAGTGTTAGCTACACGTTCTAGTTCCTCATGCTGGACTTTTTTTTTACATATGATAAAATAAATTTAATAATTAGTGATCTGAACCAGCAAACCCCTCTCTAAGATTCACGCTCACTAGAACGGTAGTATCGATTGGCTTCGACGACTTTGAGATTAATTTGGATTAAGACAATTAGTAGCAATGTATGACAGCGGCGCTTAAACCGTTACGTCGCAGTGGTGTCGCGACAGCATTACTGCCCGCGTGTAGTCGGCTGACGGGTGTAGTTCGAGAGATCATAATGTAGGCCGAGACAAGCTGGCCTTTGTCCCAGCGGTTTTGCTCCATTTTCATCACACCCGCCGTGTGAACGAAACGTGATCTCGGCAGCATCCCTTGTGCTCTTCTTTTATTGGAGGCTGCTTGCGTTTATTTCAGTTAAAAGTTTTAATAAGTGCTGCTATAACAGAATCTTAAGCATTTTAAGAAAGTCTCATATTTAAATTGTGCCAAACACTCACAGTTTAATTTGTAAGATAATATCGTTAGAATTAGTTCTGACAATATATCTTAAGATTGTTTTGTAGAAGTCATTGCAGCTATGAGGAGGCTGTTAATTAATTAATTTTCACTATAACCTTACTTAATATTTCAGGTAAAGTTCTGTATCTGGATGACTTCTACCACTAATAAATAATTGACATGGTTAGGAATGATTTATAGTGAAATTAGTTAAGTTGTTAGATACAATGAAAATATTAAAAAAAAAATTATGCAAGCGATTAGTGCAAACGAGACAGACGTATATATATATAGACGTATATATTCAAATAAAAATTCTAGAGTAGATCTCATAATACTTCACTTGCATTTATAGAAAAAATTTCTTGTATTTTTATATATTTTGTTTTTCTATGGCATCGCAGGGTTTGAACCTAGGCCTATTGGGTAATGTATCGAGAAATTTTGACTCGCAACTAAATAAAGATATTTGTTGTCTATTTCACCCTCGAAGGCGTGTCTGTTACAACTGCTATGTTAACAGCTACTGTTCAAAATATATGTGAACTAGCTTTTACTCGTAACTTTGTTCGCGTAGACGTAGCGTGGACTGTTGTCGCGTGATAGGATAATAGATGGCGCTTTTCAATGTCATCCTATTCCTGTATGATTAACAGGACTTTTATAGCCTATATGTTACCTTGTTGTATAAGAAATAATTGTGCCAAATTTCATCGATATTTGTTTAGCGGATTCGCCGTGAAAGAGTAACAAATATAGGTACATACATACTCACAAACTTTCGCATTTTTATTATTAATAGGATAGGATGTGATTTGTAGTTTTATCATGTACCTATTAAATTAATTGTTCACTTTCTATGTAACGAGGGTAATTTAACAAAGAACCCTTTATGTGTGTGTTACTTGTCAGTATTTTAATTTGTTTATTTTTTGTTTCATGTAACGTAGCTGTCCGACAATTTTATTCAGGTAACGCAATCATTAATTGTTCAGCCTCCCGCCGCACCAGATGGTCATCTCGCTTCTATCAAACATATGAAATTAGTGCCGGCTTATTAATGACTGCTTAATCTCGAGAAACTTGTTTATACCCTTTTTTGGTTGTAAATGAAAGGATCTGCACGAAGACATCAACCGTTTAATAAAAGACTTCTCTCGACAGATTATATAAGGTCTTATATACATTTCTCAGCTTTTATCGTATATATCAAGGATGTATGAAGTCGATATATTTTGCTTATTTATTTATTTAATACTTTTTGTGCAACATAAGATAAAAATGGTTAATGGATACATTGTACAAAGAGTGGCTTTGCTGTTAGCAATCCTTGATGCAATTTTTTATTAATACAAAATGAATTCCATTTTTTTTGCACAGTGAGTTATATGTATACAAAATATGTAAATGTATATAAAATTTTCAAACGTAGACTCATAAGGCCTACTTACTCCATTAAAGTAGTATTTACAATTATTAGTAGACATCAAATATTAGTATTTTTTTTAAATTAACTTCTTTATTGGACCTTAATTAATAAACTTCAATCCCACACAAAAAAATTGGTTGTAAAATGTAATAGAATTCAATTAGTATTTACAATTGAAATAGGGAGAATTGTTAAGAAATAGGCACCCTCCTTGTAGTTGACTAGAAATATACATAAATTTATAGTGTTGAATCTCCAGAAATTGGTTATCATTTGGAGGTCGGTAATCGATTTACATTACGACAAAATTCGTCAAGAACTCTCTAGGCTTGCCATTACATAAGTTTAGAAATTAATTATCTTAAAATATTCTATTACATAATGCTTATCATTGAATTGACGATTGAATGATAATAACACATTTGACCTGCGGTCAGTTAAGTACTGGCTTGTAACGATGAACATATAATCATATTTCATTGTTTTTCTTAAACGACTATCCGCCGAGTTTCTTTTCGGATGGAGAAAATTCAGAACTAACGGTAGCATTTTTAGTAATATTTTCTTAAACTTTCTATTATTAGCAGGATAAAAAAGTAGAGGAAAAGAATTACAAATTATAGTAATAAGAGTGCGCGTGCCGGAGACTTGTCAGCCTTGCACGCTCCGGGAGGCTGAGCAAATCTCATAAGTGCATCCACGGAAGCGAAATTGGCCCTTTGCGATGTTATCTCGCAACAAGCTTTGCCTCCGCTAATTGCGCGCCTGCGGCTTTCCCTCAGATTGGTTTTAAATCATCCCACATTTGCGTGTCATTTGTGGGGAGCCCGCTTCACATCAAATACTACGGAATTTTAAACAGTTATGCCAATAGAGATAAGAATGAGCTACTAAATGAAATCCTTATAATGTTAGCATAATAGTAG
Source organism: Morpho achilles (assembly GCA_947086495.1). Taxonomy (NCBI): domain Eukaryota; kingdom Metazoa; phylum Arthropoda; class Insecta; order Lepidoptera; family Nymphalidae; genus Morpho; species Morpho achilles. Next base: position 16,712,030 of record CAMTZB010000025.1, on the reverse strand, counting down.
GACCGTTGTGAGTAGAATAGACCACCTCTTTCTTACCGAGGTGTCTTAAAGGACGACTAAGTAAAGTTGACGTCCGGTGGGCGGCCAGTCGTAAAATACCTATGTTATCATGTGACAACATTTTTACAACATATTGTGCCGACCCCACGTAGAGCTGGATAAGGGCAGGAGAATGATGATGTTAGCATAATAGGAATGTAAGAAAAAAATGTTTCTGGTCAGTGTACTCAATTCATAGAATAGGTTCAGAGATGAATAGCGCTGAAATCATTCATTTACCTGACAATTTATCGATGACAGCGGCGCCGGTAACCATTGCGACCACCAATTAGCCTCCCCACTGTTGCGGTTATTGACTAAACTACATGAAATGAATGAAACGGCTCTAGAAGTGAGCCTCGGTTGACAGGTAGGAATAAAAAGGCTGGACACAAAGAGTGGTCCTTGAAAATTTTCTTCCAAGTTCGGACGACCAATAAGTATATCAAATGTTCAAATATTTCAAAATGTTTAAAATAAAGTAAGCATAGGTTTCCGTTAATACCCATCATCCTGTTCTAATGGAGACTTATAAGTAACACGTGTCCTGATAGTAATAATAGTTCGAAGATATCTAGTTCTCTTCTTTTTGAGCCTATAAAAGTAAACGCTCATGCCTATCCCACTGCTGGACACTGGGGACCTATATCCTTTTAAGAAAAAAATTGTTAGAGATTGATGAAACAGCATCTAAGTTGAGGAGTTATCAAAGTGATTTTCGAACTCAACAGGAAATGTGTACAATAATGTAATGTGTTAGTACTTACCTTGTCGCGTTTGAATGCATGGGTTACACTTACACATGTATACCTTCATCAATGGAAAGAGCAATGGAATTTGTATATATGTGTATGTCCAGCTCTGGCCACCACTTGCAGCCACGTTGGGTGAAATTTGCATTCTATTGGTTTTTTTTCTATTTCAACAAAATACGTTAAATTAAAAAAAATAACTAGGAATTTATTATTTCATATGAAATGAAGAGAAAATCGTAACGTCGATACATATCAAAAAGAGAAAAATATTAGCTATGAGGTGGCTAATAAAAAATATCATTTCCATTTCCGTGCAATTCGCACATCTCGTGAGTGATTCCCGTGAAGAGGCTGCGTCGCGGGCGGCGGAGCGAATAAATGTAATCTTTGGCTGATCTCGCGAAAATTGCCAATTGCCGGCACTGCGCCACTCGCGGCGGGCACAATACTCCCGCCGCCCGCACATTTATTATATTTACTACACAAGAGCGCCGCTTTGTGACGCAATTGTGACATGATACACTTTCAGCCGACGACAAAGTATAAAGTATAGCTTGGATGTAAGATTTATACATGACTAGCTTTTAGCTGCGACTGCTTTCGCGTGGTCATCCTATTCTTGTAGATCAAAATAACGACACGCAAAGCTTTGCGATTCTGTCGTGGAATCTATGTCATGATGATGCTTCGGTTACGGGGCGAAACGATTGTTGAGTTTGTGATAGTGAACGTGTGTAGTGCTTGTGTATTGTGGTGGCGGTGGTGGAGGTTTGTGCGTGTTTTTACGAATCCTGCATGTATCAGTTATGAAAACAGATTTAATCCCCAATCTACATTAATCATTGTATGTATTTTCTATTTTACTTAATCGCGGATTATAACAAAATAATTTTATTATTAGTTTTGTATTGGTAATGGAGTATTGTATTATTGTATTGTATATGTGATTGGTGTTAGAGTAATTTGGTGAATTGTTCGACCTTATGGTATCATACTATACAAATCACACACATATTTAAGGTAATCAAAACCATACTTCGATCGTTATCCGTACGGTACAGAGGTACTATCTCACGCATATACCTACACCGTACTAATATCCAATGCAGAACAATATTACGGCACCGTTAAACTGTTTAAAGTATCACGGACACGCCATTACGGAAAACGGAACGCTAAACCGATGGGTAATATATGCGGCCGCACGGACTACAGTATGCGGTAAGAAATACACTCTATTTATAAGGTAATTGAGTTGGAATTCGTTTGGAATCCATAATAGAACCCTCCCAGGGATGGAGGAGTGAAAAATATAACTCTCGTGGAAGGAAAGCTACTTCTCCGAAGAGTGTGCCGGCACCGTGCTACATTGTTACAAACATGTGAGGATTGACTTTTGACTCCGATGGAGCCCAATTCTGAAATCTGTTTTCCGTTACAAAAGGGTTTAGTGCGGATATTGTGAGTGCTTATTTAGTACTTTCAAGTAGTCTGTGGAACGCAATCGAAAGTTCTTCATAGTACGAAAAATGTATGTTGATAGAGTCATCTGTTTGGCTTGCATACAAGGCATCATCCCACCACACATCGACTTAGATAACCTAGATATCAAGGCATCTAATAGACACCTTAGTTTTATCAAGATTGGTTCTTTGATTAGTACAGCTTCTTACACCCTTGCTCCCTTTAATATAATCACATCTGTTCATTATTTTTTTTTCTCATTAACAATTTGTTGTAAAACTTCTTAATAATTACCCAGTGGCCATAAATCAAAGTGAGTTCCTTTAACCCAAATTGGCTGTAGATTACGAATAATAATAAAAAAATCTTAGAATAATCATGGTATGTATCCATCAAGATAATGACATCATTTTGTATGTTACAAAGTATGGTGATACTTTATAATCAGTAAATTTTCAGTCCTTACGCCGTTGAGGGTGTAGCGAGAAGCCATTCCGATCCAACAGTTCAAAACCTAGCTTTCGCTGGTGAAAGCACTATGTGTGTCTGTGTTTGGGATCGTTATTTGATGTGTGGTGCTGTTTGGACACCAAACTGGAGTGTAGGTGGATGAACGACCGGTGCACGCTTTAAGCTTATTTAGACGATCGAATATGGTTCGAACCAATTCCTAGTACCGCACGCTCTGGTTGCTACCCCATCGCACCGAACCACATTATGTAAACATGTTTCACAGTATGTGTTCTGTTCTATTGAAACGGCCGAAATAGGGATATCAATACTAATATCATAATATTATAGTATACATGTGGAAGTATGTCGGTCATACAATCACAGCTAACGCTCTGAGTTAATATTGATTAAATTTAGCACAACAAAAGCTTATACAATTAACTTACATATAGAATAAAAAAACCCTTTTTGTTTCCGGAAAAGGTAAAAAACGCTTGAGTTGTTATTTTAATCTAAATACCGGTGACTGAGCTTTGCTAATTTTGCTCTGTTAATAATTTTGAGGTATAAAAAATGCAGTAAAAAAAGAAAGAAAGGGCAGGGACTCGATTTGGGATATATTTTACTTCTAAAGGAGTAGGAGGACTAAAGTCCGCTGGTCCCCTACTGAACTATTACAACTTATCAAATGACAGCAAAGTTAACCTTTGGATTCAATTTACATTTTATCAGATTTTCAATGCCTGAAAACAGGAATAAAAAGATTGTTAAAAACGAGTTTCCGAAATTCAGATTAAATATTGTAAACGGATATTGCAAGAGGTCGCTGCTATCATGCGTAGCTGATGGATAGCGAACTCGCCGCAGCTCCCTGTCATCGAGAGGCCTACGAACACACCCGAGTGCCTGCTTAATGCGCAATAACAAATGGAGGCATTATTCCGTTGCGATGGCAACGGAATAACAAGCCATTTTGTGTGATATGACGTTTGCTTTGGGAGATGTATTAATTACGAGTGCGGGGATACAAGTTGAAATATAGTTCAGGGTTTAATTAATACTCACTTCTGGACCTTCTTTAACAATATATAGACGAGATTAGCTCATTTAAATATTAAAGATAAGAATGTACGAGGTAATGTACGCTAAATGACCATCTAAAGTTCGAGGTTGTTCGGCCGTTCGTTCGTCTGTCGGCGGCGTAAGCCAGCGGTCAAGGCGCGGAGCGAGGCGCGGCGCGTGCAGCCAATCGATCCGCGTCGGCCGGTGATTGGCCGCAGCTCACTTCTACACTTCTATGCTATACTATACTACTATACATATAGGAACCGCTTAATGTGGAGGCTAGTACTTGTTAAGCAAATGCAAATGTTACGGACGTGTTTAGACTAATTTACTGCACTTTTTTTTTAGTAAGCATCTCTACAGCATATAATTTTTTGAAAGTGTAGGATTGGACTAATCTTATAAAAAAAAATATGATGGGAATATAATATTTCGCATGCAAATATACGATATGGTTGAGATTCTTAAGGCTTCTTACTAAATGATGGATATCAACTGTCTCACCAAACTTTGCAGGGATTCGCGAATTCATATTATATTAAGAAATCATCGTCCACCTGCCCTTGTTCCACTCTGAGTGAGGTCGGGACAACATGTTATAAATATGACATGATTCGACTGGGTATTTTACGAACTACCTGACGTCAACTTACCTTAGTCTCTTACGATATCTCAGTAAGAAATTAGGGTGGTCTATTCTACTCGGCCAGATACCACACGGCACATATTACAGTACTAAATGTTTATTTTTCTTTTAATTATTAAGACGCCTGCTTCCGCCAGAATCGAGAGAGACTATAACAGAGGATATTTAATGATTTAAATTGACGCTGATAGACACAGCTCGTGGTTCATATACCTATAAAAGTAGCAACTATTAAAATTTTGACCAACTTTTCAATGTCATCCTATTCCTGTAGAATTAACAGGATATTTATAGCCTTTATATTTCATCGATGTTACTTAAGCGCATTCGCCGTGAAAGAGTAACAAACATACATCTATACTCACAAACTTTCTTTTAATATTTTTTTTTTGCTTTCCTTTATTTTATTCTTAAAAAACTTTAAAATTTATAATACTTATTATTAGGATAAATTGAAGTGGATAGGTTCAGTTTGTGTTATTTTTAATAAACCAAACTGGTCTATAACTGTACGCTGGATGTTTTGTGCCCGTCCAGAGTGCACGGTGTAATCTGTCCAAACAAACAAACCCAGCACCCGTCGCTTGACCTCAGCAGCAACACGCACCCTTTCGCAGGCAATCCATTTGCGATTCGCCACGCATTCTGCAAACGACCCGGCACACATCGCACCCAGCGCGGTACACTGCTGTCCAACAAGCCGACCTGCGCACACGACGGAACATATACGGCAATGTAACGTACACCACTTGCATTGCGTAGGGCTACCAAATATTATACTGTTCACCGGACATTTCGCGTATTGGTACTGGTTACACATTGCAACCTATTCTTATTTTTACCGTTTAACAGCTCCATCATTGATAACGACTGACGTGGGTATACGGACAAGTGAAAAAATCCAAATAATATTTGGCATATAATATTTGTCATTCACGCTGTGCCACCAATGTCGTGTGGTTTCCGGCTGAATAGAATAGTACCACCCTCATTTTTACCGAGGTGTCGTAAAGGGTGACTAAGGTAACCGACCCACCTTGTAGTATCCGGTTGAGTAAAATAAGAAAGAATAATGAGAAAGATCTCACCGAGGTGTCGTAAAATATGATTAAGGTAAGTAGACGTCAGGCAGGCGGCTGGTCGATAAATACGTGATAACATGTTGTGCCGACCCCACTTAGAGTGAGATAAGGGCAGGGGGATGATGATTCACGCAGTATCGCTAGCCAACGCTAGGCAACAAAAAAATATTGGGAAATTAATAGCAAATGATCGTGAGTAAATCGTTGCATATAACGTGCACTGTTAAACCTTTAAATGTATTTACTTGCATTTTTTGTCGTGGCATAACTTCTAAAAGATTGATTAAATCAAAATTAAAGCCTGGAGTAGATTTTAGAGATTTATTAGAAGCTATTTAATTTATTCCTACTAGATTCATAATATTAGAAGGATTTAATGCGAAATTCTGTCGATTTGTCTGTTACGCTTTCACAACTAATTTGCTAGAGCAATATTGATGTAATTTCCTACAATTGAAACGTACATATCGAACCAACGTATAAAGTAAGAAGTAACAAAATTCGCGTTGTTCTTTTACAAAATAAGGAAAAAGCTATAGCATATATTTAGGGATATTTCAAAAGTAAAGTTGATGTGAAAGAAGTCACGAGTAAAAGTAATATGATTTATAAAATATTTTAGGTAAATTAAACAACGTCCAGTAAGACGATCCGGTAAATCCTAAGTAGCTGGCCACCATGCGGCCCGGTCCATAAGGCAACCGCTCCAAATTTAATAATTCATTGTCGTATTCATTGGCGCCAAATTCAATTACCCGTCGTCCCGGGGGACTCTCCCCCTACCCCCTGCCTGTCCCGGTCTATGCCTCGCACCCGCACGCCTGTTTACTAATTCATTTGGCAATCACATTCGGTAATTATGTGACAATCCCCAAACGTGTCGTGCGATAAACTGCGTCATGACTGCTCGGAGCGGATAAAGTGACTGGTGCAGGGTTAGTGCACTGGGACAACCGTTAGAACCGTACGATACTTTTAAGTGTTAGTGTTTTGAATAGCTAAAGTAATGAATCTATGTATTAGTGCCATTTTTTGTATAAATGAATGGATACTGTGTATTGCGGCTTCAAAAGTAGGTAGCGGCCTTTTACAATACCACTGGGTAAGAGCTTCTTCTTTTCTTGGAGACGAAATTTGTAACTGAGATTATAGCGCCATTTGATTTGGCAGTAAACACCGTATCGTAGCAGAAAACACCGAAAAACGAAAAAAAATTACCTACTTATACAACATAAGATAACCTGATAACCTTGGTTATGTTTTATGGCAACTTTAGAGACTTTAATTTCAGGACGAGCACTATAGGCAAGTGATTCATTGGCATATCGTGATCGTAGTGATTCAGCGCAATTCACCGCATTGGACAATTGGATATGAGGAAGCTTAAAGTAAGCTTCCTCATATCCAATTGTCCAATGCGGTGAATTGTAGTACAATATACGATATATTTAGGCGAAAGGTCCTATTTTTTTATTTTCATAGATTCGAAGTACCTGGTAAAAATAGTCAAGATAATAGCCATAAATTTTTGAAATTAGCCATAGAATCTTGGAAGCTAAATTTGTCTAATTGAACTGAAATTTCCTGACAATGTCAAAACCCAATGACAATGCATGTTTAAATATAAATATATATGGGAAATTAAAGAGCTTGAATAAATGATCTTTTAAGTAAGGTTAGCAATAACAGTACCTAAACATTCCATGTTGCATTACTGTATGGTGTGTAACCGTGGCTCGTTTGCTGGCAGGCGTGTCGTCGCTGGAGGCGGCCAAGGACTTCACGGTGGACGGGCTCACCGGCTACAACGGCAAGAAGAAGAAGAAAAAACGCAGGCACAGGTAGATATCGACACTGTTGTATAAGGCTACTGCATCCATTACTCAGTGGCTTCACAGGAGACTACTGCCTGTGTAGAAATGTTAGAAGATTCTTTCCAAGCTATGTTTTTATAAGTTTGCTAACAAAAGCTTGTTTGAGCATTATTTGATTATATTAAAAGATCATAAAAGACCGATTGTCCATAAAATGCGAAAGCCTGTCTGTCTCCATCTGTTTTGTATCTTTGTCTGTTGCATCACGGTTATTCTGCTAGTGGAATGTCGATGAATTTTGTTACAATTAAAGCTTATATATAGGCTAATATATAGGATATAAAATTCTCCATTTTTTCTTTGGGAACGGGGAAAACAAAAGTAGTAATAAAATGGAGAGTGGACAATCCGTTTTCATACCTGATACATGTAGGATTCTTAAAAACACATGCACAAACCTCCTTCACCGCCACCACAATACACAAGCACTACATACGTTCACTATCACAAACTCAACAATCGTTTCGCTCCGCAACCGAAGCATCATCAGGAGATAGACTCCACGACCAAAATTGATAAACTAAATTAAAATTACTATGGGCTGTATAGGATGTATAAAGTTACCATGGGCTAAATTACTCGCTAGTACTCTAGTATACATATAATTTCTGTAACTCAAACTTAAAAATAATAAATATATAGCGCACTAACATACACGGTCATCCGCCCCAAAATAACTTAATACTTGTTATAGATGACAAACACCTGGTAAATATATACATAGTTTCGAAACTAGAAGAACTAACAAATTGTTTTTAGAAAATGGTGGTCCGCAGTGGGAATCGAACCCGTGACCCCCCAAGCTGAACGCAGGGTCGAGGCAACCTGTGCAAAAAAGGCATTCAAATCAGTCAATACTGTCTCAGTCTCAGTCAATATATGGTAAATATTTAAGTTGCCTGCAGTTGCAGCTATGTGCTCATGGTTATCCCTGTCTACCCCTCCGCGTTCGGTTTCTGTGGCAGGACCATCTTCACCTCGTACCAGCTGGACGAGCTGGAGAAGGCGTTCAAGGACGCGCACTACCCCGACGTGTACGCCAGGGAGATGCTCTCGCTGAAGACCGACCTGCCCGAGGACAGGATACAGGTAGGAGCATCATATTCGTCTAGAGTAGTATAGTACTACGTTACGCAATGGAACCGAAGGTGTTCAATGATATGACGTGATGAGTAACAAATGTATATTTTATTGACTATTGCTGTTCAGTACTTCAACACTGCACATTCTGCGATTGGCAGTAAATTTTCCACTGAGCCAATGTGATCGCTCGGTGGTACCGTATTGGTGGGTTCCTGCCGAGGGAGCCACTAGTACCACCGACACGCGACCTTTAGTCGTCTTTTGACCGCTAAACTGTCCGACCGCCATAGCAGTTTCCGTGCCTATTATTCAAAAACTTTGTGGTAATGTGTTCCCGTTCACCGAACTAAATCCATTAAGTGACTAGTGATCTCCTAGTGCGCGATATGCCTTCCAAATTCGGGAGCTGGACGTTCCAGAGGAACGGTGAGTAGTTTTTTACTTATCAAGCGTGGACACTGTGTAATTTTTGGTTCACTGGACACATATTTTTAGAACCAGCAATACATTTTAATATCCTTCGAAAAAAATAGACGAATAGTTGTGCCCGCGTGTCAATCTGTGTCACAAAATTTTTCCTGAACTGATTTTTTTTTCAAAAGTAGTCATTGCAAGTTAACCAAAAGAGATAGAGACATGCTATTTCAGTCTTTTTTATTGTATCTTTGTTGATCTACAATTCTTTACTACATTACTTTAGTGCAACTGTTGGTTTACGCTGCGCACGCCAGTAAAGCTCGCAGCAGACGATTTTTTTTACATCCGCGCGATCTTTCTTACACAATTTACGTAAAACAGTAATATTCTATTAATCTAAGCCTTTCGGAAGAATTACACTATGTTGGAATATAAACCGTACAAAAATTCGTTTAGTAGTTTTTGAGAAAATCAATCACATACAGACACACAGCTTTTGGGGACTTTGTTTTATAATAAGTATATAAGATTAGGTTAGAGTCAATGAATGAACACTTTTATTGAACACCACATTAATGGCAGTAAAAATTAAAAATAATAATAATAAATACATACTAAAAAAAGTAGTGCTACAATCTGGCGGACTTATCGCTAGTCAATGTGAGTAATAACAAAGTAACGGGGGAGCGAATACAGGTATTTCCTATATGACTTTGTCGAATACAAATTGTGGCCCGGATTTGCCGGCTGGGACTGGGGGTGGCCTTGGAGAAATCCGAGGCCATTTGCTTCCACAGGCCTCGGATGGCGCCCCCAGTGGGCTCCCGGTTGGTGGTTTGCGGGACGTCCATCGAAATCTCGGGTACATTACAGTACCTGGGATTGCTCCTCGACAGCCGATGGACGTTCGAGGCCCACTTCCGGCGGCTCGCCCCTAGACTAAAGGCGACCGCTGGAGCCCTGAGCAGGCTCCTCCCGAATGTGGGGGGGCCAAATGCAGGCTGCCGGCGCCTTTACGCCGGAGTGGTTCGGTCAATGGCCCTGTACGGTGCTCCCGTATAGGCGGAGCGACTGACCGCCAGGTCTCTGCCTCTTTTGCGTGGGGCGCAGAAGATTCTTGCGGTCAGAATTGTACGGGGCTACCGGACCATCTCCGGCGAGGCGGCCTGCGCCTTGGCCGGGTCCCCTCCATGGGACCTAGAGGCCAAGGTACTTGCTCAGGCCTACCGGCGTAGAGTTGAAACCCGTTCATCGGGGGGAGACTCAGCGCCGGTAGTGGTGGACTGGCGGAGGGCAGCTCAAGTGGAGCTCCTCCGCCAATGGAGGCGGCGGCTGGAATCGTCCAGTGCAGGATTCTGGACGATTTCAGCTATCCAGCCCATTCTCCAGGGCTGGGTCGCCAGGAGGCATGGGGTCCTCACCTTCCGCCTGACACAGGTGCTTTCCGGACATGGTTGCTTCGGGAGGTATCTGTGGCGGGTGGCCCGGTGCGAACCGACCGGTGAGTGCCACGAGTGCGGCGCCGAATTCGACACGGCGCTGCACACGCTCGCGGACTGCCCAGCTTGGGCAGTTCAGCGGGCAGAGCTCGTGGCACAGGTGGGGCACGATCTCTCCTTGCCCACTGTTGTTCGTGCCATGGTGGACAGGGAGGGATCGTGGGCAGCGATGGCCTCCTTCTGCGAGGACGTAATCTCGCGGAAGGAGGCGGCGGGGCGGATCCGGGAAGTCGAGTCCTTGGATCCGATCCGCCGCAGGCGAGCGGGGCGCAGGCGACTCGCCGAAGTCCGTCGCATGCCGCCCTAACGGGGACCTCCGAGCGGTCCGAACGGGGTATCGGACGCTCGCTGGAGTTAGGTCCCCGAGGCGGTCGATGCATCTGGTGCTCCCGATGCATCGATTAGCGGAGGGAGGGGCCACTGTTAAGAGAGGCCCCGACCCGGAGGTGGCGCTCTCCGGGGTACAGAGCTGCTGCTGGCGGGGATGGGGGCAATGTCTTTATAGGTACCCTATCCCCGCCACCAGCAGCGCGGTGGAGCACTGTCAGGTTTTTAGTCGGTGAGAGTCCGACATACCCGCCGCTCGTCCCCGTCGGGCGGTGATGACCCATAATGGGTTTTCCTGACATAAAAAAAAAAAAAAAAAAGAAGACAAATTGAATTTCAGTATTAAACGAGATTATTATATAATAAAAAGCAAACTTTGGAAAAGTGTTGTTATGTTGTAAGAAAACCATGTCCCTTTCCTGTTGTTACATTTTTGTTTATAAATGCCAGTTTGATCTTAACTTTTATCTCAACAGAAAGTAAATAAGTAAAGAGTCATGCGTTAACTTAATTGTACGCGGAGTACAAAAATATGCATAATCACTTGGCTAAAACTATTTGGGTATAGCTTCTCTTAAATTCTCTTTTTGTTGGAATATATCTTTTCTTAGTAAAGTTTCTACGTTCTAAGTTCTAAGTTCTAAAAAAGTTTCTACTAAATATTACAAAAACAAAAGCAATGACAAACAGTTCAAAAGAACCTATAAAAATTGACAATTCTGAATTAAAATATGTGGAGGAATATGTGTATTTAGGCAAAAGGATATCATTCAAAAAATCTAGACACAGAGACGAAATAAACAGAAGGGTAACTCTCACTTGGAATAAATTCTGGGCAAATAAATATATTTTAAAGTCGAATCTTCCTTTACGCATTAAGAAAAAAGTTTTAGACTCCTGCATACTACCTTGTCTCTCTTACGTCAATCAAACGTGGATTTTCAACAATTTCACAAAAAACAAAATCCAGACATGTCAGAGGGCGATGGAAAGGAGTATACTGAACATAAATAAGAAAGATAAAAAAAGAAATTACGATATAAGAAAATTGACCAATGTTATTGACGCTTTGCAACACTGCAAGAAACTCAAATGGAAATGGGCCGGCCATGTAGCGCGCATGAGTGACGAGAGATGGACAAAAAGAGTAATAAATTGGAACGGGCCATCAGGCCAAAGAAAAAGGGGAAGACCAGTCGAAAGATGGGAGGATGAGATAGCAAAACGGGCAGGAATCCAGTGGGTATCTACAGCCACAAATAGAGATACGTGGAGTCATATGGAGGAGGCCTTTACTCGAGAGAGGTCCTAAATATAAATAAACAAAAATTGACATAAATAACTTTCATTCTAAAAATTGTATTAATAACATAACATAATAAATAGAAATGTTTGACATGAGAATATATGTAAAAAAAATGTATGTAATATTTAAGGAATTAATAAAGGCTATATTATATATTATATATATCTTTTCTGTTCAGTATGATAGGGTGTCAATTATAATCCAGTATTTAACTTTTGTAACAATATTAATTATATATAAATGCAGTACCAAACTTGATTCCTCGCCTGCTAAGCGAGCACAGCACTCATTGTGAACGCACAATTAACTCCGGCAGCAAATACCATAATTCGATTACCGTGTTGCCGCAAACGTCTCAGCTCCAATCTCAGGCACAACAAAAACGCCCATTATCCCATTACGCCGTCAATTGCCATCGATTGTCGGTCACTCGACACTCGACATTTTGTGCGCTACACGAACATCACTACAGCTAGGACGACTATGGATGCCTCGGTGTATTGCAGGACATACCTGTCTGTACTGAAAAAAACCACTGCTACTGTGGGTTTTTTCAGTATACACATATTACGCGTACTGTGAAGAATGACTTGTGTACCTACATAGACTCTCGATTATGTATCCTTTTAAAAAAATGTAGGCTATTTTTGAAACAAAACCTTGTGACTTTGAAAAAGGTTTATGTATTATATATAATCTGAGTAAAAACTGTCTTCTGATATCGATGCCAGCTAATATCTTGCCGTATAAACTTTCCACTTATAGAGCCTATAGCAATTAGCGTTTTAAGGACAACTATGGTAAATAATAAAGAAATATGACAAAAAAAGACACCTAAATAAATTTTAATAATTACTCGTAGGTATATAAAAATATATCTTTAAACTTTTTACGAACTTAACTAAAAAAAGGAGTTCAGTGCCTCTTAAACTTTGACATAAAAAAAATAAGTTTTCTTAATCTGATTCTATAAGTCTATTAATTGATATTCCTATTTTAATAGAGCATATTGATACTTAAGCGTAAAAAGGTCTCCATACTAAGCTGTGGTATTGTGGTAATTCCTCTACTTAAATCAATTGATTATTCTAATTAAAAGTAATATTGACTAATTGATCTGTCAATCACGTTGTTAAGAGTCGTCATACCCTATGTTTTTTGATGAACTATAATTCGTGACGTATACAATTATTCATGTTTTTTATTGCATCTTTACACGACTTTGATCAGAAATTAAACCTTTTGCGTTCATAACTCAATCTAATAATTCAAACTAGTATTATTAATGCCGAAGTCTGTCAGAAAATCCCTTTTATAGGATAGAAGGAAAGGAACACTTTTAAAGGATAAAAAAGGGTATATAACATAACTAAAGGTTTTTAAAAGCTTAAGTTAACGCGAAAAAAGTTGCGGGTTGCATGTAATAAAATTCTAGTTAACTTTAATATATCTTATTACTGTCACTTTATTAAGATATCATGATTATACGAGGAGATACATTGAGTTACATATTGAGTTTTAAACCTTTCCCAAAAACAAGTAGTTTGACGTCATCGTAGTGCGCCGTGGTTGAGGCGAACTCGACACCGATATCGGCAATACGATATTTTTCGCAAAGAATCGCCAGATTTCGCGGAAGGAAGCCATTCTATTGAACAATTGTTGGACCACAACAATCCGAGGGATGAATGCCAGTTTTTTTTAATAATTAGGGAAGCAGAAAACGAATGCGATCGAATGTGATTGACGTGAAATTGACGGTATTATTGTTTAACTTTCCGGCCCTTGTTTAGAGCGCGTTATATTTTTATAATTTAATCAGAATTATTTATAGAATTAGGCGTTACTTTGCGGAGATTCTTAATGCAAAAGTAATCCACTCCATTATTATGTCGTGGAGTTTCCTGATGATGTTTGTGATATTGAACTTGTGTAGTGCTTGTGTTATGTGGGTGGGCGATAGAGGAGGTCCGTGCATGTAATTTTACGAATCGTGCATGTCTCATGAATACGGATAGTCCACTCTTCATGTAGACTTTTAGATATCTATCTATTCACTTTATCGCGGATTATAGCTACATAATTGTATTATTTTTCTTTAATCAAATTCATTTATAAATTACACTGGTTAAAAATATGAATAAGCAAATCTTTTTAACAAATCATTAATTTTGTTTTTCTTTATTAATTTAAAAAGCAGTTTGCCAAAAATGCAAATGGAGTTAAAGATAAGTAAACTTCAAATCTCAAATCATTATATATTATTTTTTCGCATATATATGAAACGAACCGTAAAATGTGCGTTCATGAGTCTATACAGGGATCTATATAGCCAGGAATTAATTTAGAAGGTAATCCAATTAATTTATAAAATAAGCAAAAATAATTTGCAACGAAAGTGATCTACTGACAGAAATGGTTGTATGAACTTTAAAGCTCACAGACTTATGTGCGCAAATTCATTCAAGTTCTATGTATACAAATAATATGTAACTTCTTATTATAGATACACCAGACAATATTTCTTTATCACTTTCAGCTGGTGATAGGCTAATTCAAAAGTACTATATATCATTCTGCCCTCTGCGCCCGAATATCATTTGTCGGTTTCGGTACACGTTTTTAAATCAAAATTCCTCAACATTATTTAGAATTACCTTTATACAAGTTTAAAAATTAAATTTAAACGATGCCGCTACTTGTACTTCCAAGCTTACCGTACAATTGAAGATTATTTGAGTGATAGAAGCATATCTTAACTGCAGTCAGCTACACACCAAGCTGCATCGATTAACTTGTAATGTTCAAAATCAGTCAAATAACCAGTCAAATTGTGAGTATATTTCAAAGGTTATCCGCTGAATTTCTTACATGTTGTGCCGGCCCAACTTAGAATGGGCAAAGGACAGAAGAATGATGTTAGTTTCTTTAAAAACCATTTGAAGATTCAAAAATACAAACAGTCTATTTGAATAAAGCATATTTTAAATTTCAATGAAAATGTAAAAAAGAGACATAAGACTATTGTACTGTATCGGGCTTAATTTAAATAATTTAGTGCTCGCCACCGGAGACCGCCTAGACAAATGGAAGACCGTGTTGGTGCCGTGTGCCGTGTGCCGCATGCCGCGTGCCGTGTGCCGGCCCACCTTGTAATTACTGAGCACTGGGGGCGTGATTATTAATAATTTCCCCGTTTGCTACACAACGCCGGCTCAAGGACCGCTTTCCCTCGGCGAGTGCGGGGAAAACACAAATACTTCCCTCCGCCGCCCCGCGGACACATTTATGAAAATTTCATTTCCAAACTCACCGCACAATGCAATCTGCACCCTAACCCTGTGAGCGTAGAGTTGATTGCCACTTAATTTCCCCAAGAAAATGGGAGACGAGGAAAATGGTTCGATTACGTTGGAAAATGAAATCTATAGCGGGCGCTTTAAGCGCCGGCCGCGGCGGGTATAAGTGATCTCAAATTTTGGATATAATGGCGGCCTGGAGATTACGTTTCCCCAATACCGGGGACCGGGGACCGGGGACCGGGGACGACGTTTTGATACTTGGAATAAATACATCATTTTTGCGGGTAGATATTATTTTATACAACAGCATTCTCCAGCCCTAATTCCACTCTAAATGTTGGCACAACATGTTGTCACGTGATTTGGCTACGTATTTTACGATCTGCCTGACGTCAACTTAGTTAACGAGGGTTAGAGTGGTGATCTATTCTACTCAACTGGATGTCACACGGTGGGTTGACTTACCTAAGTCGTCTTTTACGACATCACGGTAAGAAATGAGCGTAGTCTATTTTACTCAGCCGGATACAACACGGCGGATTTTTTTAGACTGGATATCGTAGAAATTTTGAATTAAATGAATGAATGAATTTTGAAAATAATTTGAAGGAATTTATTCCTATTGACAGTGACTTTTTTATGTCAAAATTACATTGGCTGGTACTAACTTTCAACTCAACAATATCTTATTACATTGTCCTAATTTAATTCCTATTAATTCCTACAAACAGTTAGACATTATTCCTTATTCCTACAAACAATTAGACATAGTTCGTCTGTTGGTGACATGTGTCGCGTTGAATGATACGTTCAAGTATTCGATAGACGATTGGATAACAAAAAAATACTTTAAAATGCATAGAATAATATATTTTTTTATATAACCTTTATAAAGTACCATAGAAAACACATGAAATTTTATTGATAGAAAGGGAAATTGTTTTATCTTTTATTTAGCCCCTATCTAATATTTGATTGATTTTGCCCCAGCGAATTAATTTTCAGCGAAACAGATATATTTAGAAATATACGATCAAATTTTTATTATTAGTATGTACTAATAGAAACAATTTTAAACACTAATATCAAAAATAGCATATAGGCATGTATAATTGTTCTAGCAAACCAAAATTACACGATGTGGCATTCGAAATGTGGCATTTAGCGATGACACATTTCGAAATAAAAGTACGATAAGTATTTTGAATACTGGCAGTGGGCATTTAATTATTAACTAGTATGTCTACTAAATCTACTTATTTGAACTATTTAAAAAAATAGCATTACAAACCCCTACACTGTGCCATTAAAATCACATGGTTTGTAAATTGACAGCATTCGTTACGAGCTATCAGTTTAAACGAATCAAAATTTTACAAACACGCTCTGCAAATACTAAGTACTACTAACGCCATCTAGCGAGCGATCGTAAACATACCCCGTAGCCATGACAACCGTGCGCTGATTGGCCACTTCGTCACCGGTAATCCAATCCAAAGCGCCACAACCACCTAAAAAAGCCAATCAACTTTAAATCTTATTTTGTACTAATAAAGCTCCTTTTGAATTAGCGGCGTGTAATGAGTTTGAAGGTTTCCGTGTGAGTGTCGTGTGATTAGCCCCGCCCCCCTCGGCGGCATGGCGACCGGCTTTGTCTTGGCGAGTTGTTCTTTTAGCGCTCTATTTGCCCGCTGTATAATGAACGTATGTAAGGCAGTCCGCGCGCTTTGCTCGGGAGGCGGACTTAAGATTTAATTAATGGCTTCAGCTAGCGCTCTATATCACTTATATTTATAAAAAAGAGAAATTATTACTTTAGGACACAATTTCGTTTAGGAAAAATATACACATCGATTTTGACGATAAATTGATGTAACAACAATCTTAAAGGAGGTTATAGGTACATACTATAAAACTAACTCTTGTGGCTCGTATGGTAGCCGATGCACGGTATTTTTATTAAAGGTATAAAAAACGCAATAAAAAAGAGACAAAGGGCTAGTAGCGATATCTGTGATTTGATTTTGGGTATTTTGACTTATCTAGTCCACCCGTTGCCAACTGAACTATTAGAACTTTACATAAGACAGCTAAAATGTAATTTACATTCCATTATAAATTTTATTATATTAGTATAGATATGGGCTCGAAAGTTGCCTCGAAATTTAGTAACATATTAATTTCGATGTCAATTCATTTTATATGTGGGTAGTAACCCTGCCTTCTGCTCCGCGGGTTGCGGGTTCGATTCCCGCCAAGGGCCAACATTTTCTACATATGAATTTGTTGGTCTTTGAGCCTGGGTGTGTATTTGTATTTAAGTATGTATTTAAAAATATATAAGTTGTGATACAAAATATATTCACCAGTTGTCTGTCACCCATAACACAAGTATTAAGTTACTTACTTTGGGGACGGACGACCGTGTGTGTAAGTGTCCCATATATTTAATTAATATGTTGGATATTAATCAATCAGGCATCAAAACAACTCAATATTATTGTTGCAGACTATCTTATCTATAGGGTATCTTCATGAATTTTACATAACCATTGCTTAGTTACACCGCAGATGAATCTGGGGTGTGTTGCTAGTCATTTGTATAGCAATAATTATTTTGTTATTCCCGAGCCGGCTGACGGGTTTACGGTAGGTTCAGCCAGTATCCAGTATCCAGTAACTGCCGCTATCACATTTCTCGCCAATTAACCGCCGGATCCACATATGCACTACACGGTTTTAGTATATCTTTAATATTTAAATGAGTTAATTTTGTACGTATATATATATTTTTGGAATCTCGGAAACGGCTCCAACGATTTTCAGCATGTAGAGGGTTTGGGGGGAGAAAAATAGCTCTAGCTAGGTTTTCTTAAAAAAAAATCGTTTTATACGTGTTTTGGGCAAAAAAAATTATTGAGCTTTTAATTTTAATAAAAAGCACTAGTTTTACCGTAAATTGTCAAATTAGCGTAACTTATTTGGGGAACGGGCGGTCTAAAAAGGAAAATCGAGCCCTACCTACTCAATATTTTTTTTCTTTTTTTTTTTAAGTTTCTTTTTTTATTTTGTAAAATATTACCGAGCAAGACTCGCTCAACCAGGTAGGTACTTAAATTGTTATATGCAATATAAAGACTAACTCAAAAAGCTCAGAGCAACTGGGAGTTTTCTAATAAGGCCAGAGAACGAGATTACACTGGCTCTAAGCATCTGTCTACAAATCGAACAAGAAACCAAAATAGTCTTTAGGTAAATAAACTAAAGACTGCGATAAACTTGTAAACAATTCTTTTTGAGTCTTCCACTCTACTGGTGGTGCAAAAAAGTGATTCCACCATGAAAAGTTGAAAGATTTTTGAAATATAATTCCTACAAACAGTTACATTTTGTAAATTGTTGCTGTGTGGTATTCGGTTGAATAGAATAGACCACCCTCATTTCTTACCGAGGTGTCGTGAAAGACGACTGAGGTAAGTTGACTCACCGTGTGATATATCCGGTCGGGTAAAATAGATCACCCTCTTTCTTACCGAGGTGTCGTAAAATACGACTATAGTATGTTGATGTCAGACAGGTGGTGGGTCTTATACGTAGCCAAATCACGTTACAACATGTTAATACCATGCTGTGCCGACCCCACTTAGAGTGGAATAAGGCCAGGAAGATAATGATTGCTAATTGTTCATAGTAATGAAGTTGTAATTAAATCCGCCAATTTTTATCATTTCTCTTATTCTCAGTAGTATAGTAAGCTACATCAGTTAGCTTTCATAGTTATTTTTAACTGCAGTTATGGCAAGGCGTCAATTGTTTATAGAATTTTAGTAGATACCTGGGTGACTGAGCCTCACTCAGTAATTTTTTTAAAGATACATACAAAAATGCAATAAAAAAAAGAAAAAAGCACCGGGTGTCAAACCTAGGTTTCGAATCTTTTTTGGTCCGCGCGTTACTATTAGGCGTTACCATCACAGCTTTGCATTTGACAGCTCAAATTATGAGTTGCTACCTTGTGGCCACTAAAAAAACTACGAAAATAGGAATAGTCCTATTTACGTAATTTTTTTAGTGGCCAAAAACAGGGATAAAATAAGATTGTTTATTAAATAAAACGTAGTTAGATCGATTTTTCTCTCGCAAAACCCCCTACATGCTGAATTTCAGGAAAATCGTTGGCGCCGTTTTCGAGATTCCGAAAATATAAATATATACATACAAGATTAACTCATTTCAAAATTATAGATTACTAGCGGCCTGCCCCTGCTTCGCACGGGTATAAAATATATATCCCATGTCAGTCAATGTAAAAAAATGATTAAAATTGATCCAGTTGTTTTGATTTATTCATTACTGCCCTTGGCCGTAGCGTTAAATTTGGAGAAAAACAATTTCCTTTCCCTATACCAAGAAGATTTCCTGCTATCTATGGAATATCTAAATTCATATAGTACATTATTACTTATTTACTTTTATATTTTCCCTATGTATTTTATTTTTACAATTAATTACAGAATGTCTTTAAACAAACTCTTGAAAGAGCGACATCGCTGCTAAAGTCGAAGTGTTATAGGGCGCAGCGCGGCCTCCTCACGGCATTTTGAATCTGTAATATCTCCGAATATGTTCACTTAAATTACATGCTGTAAACGGCCATATTGATCTATATTAAATCAACTATTTATTTAAGGTACTTAATTGGATAAGGATTAATGCTGTATTGTATAAGAATTGCTTGAAAAATAAGGCATTATTTTTCGTAAAAAGTAAACGACAAAAAATGCTTTAGTGGGTTATCCATAAGCGATAGACATATACCATCGCGGACTTTTCTGTAGACCTTTTCAATGTGTACAAATACTTAGTACATTATTTTAATAAATCTCGTAGGGTTTAGCCTGCGTTTGCAATGTAAGCGAATTTTTTTTTAATTATTTACAGAAACCTCAAAAATTACAGTATTTCTCTACTCCGTATTGAATGTTATTATACGTACAAACCTTCCTCTGGAATCACTCTATCTATTAAAAAAAACCGCATCAAAATCGGTTGCGTAGTTTTAAAGTTTTATGCGTACATACGGAAATATGGACTTTGTTTTATAATATGTAGTGATAGAATCGACCACATGACAAAGCCTATTATTTATATCGCAATTTTGTTTAAAAGTAAATTTTAAGAACGCCCTAATTATGATAATAAGTTTAATTTTCACGTAATAAACAAAATAACGTGTAATGAATCATATTTACATGTGTATGTGATTTGGGTAACACGTGTGCTATCTATATCGTGGAGGAGGCCTGTGTTATCGAATTTTTCCCCAATTAGTCCCCAATCGCTGCGAGCGGCCCTCAGCCGGCCCGCAGCCGGCCCTCGGCGGAATACCTACAGGAATGGCTTCATTTGACTAATATATCTAATTATATTTGCACAGTGCCCAGCTCAAATAAACATTATTTACATACAAATACATATTTAACAGAATTTGAAAACGACGAAAGTTTTATTCTGATGCTGTTTCTGATGTTGAAGAAAAAATAAATTAGTTGCTTACGTCGTGTAGTATCCGGCTGATCAGAATCGAACACCGTCTTTCTTACAGAGGGTATAATACGAATGAGGTAAGTTGACGTCAGGCAGGCGGCTGGTACTAAAATACGTAGCCAAATCATGTGACAATATGTTTGTAACATATTGTGCCGACACCACTTAGGTAAGGTAGGTAAGGTTGGATAAGGGCAGGAGGATATTACTCCTATTGTGCCATCAGTTGAAATTGTCTGTATTTTTATCATTAGATATTGTATGCTATAAAGTTTGTATCTATCTACCTTTTCTTCCGCGCAAAGCGTGAATCAGTAAGAAAACTAAATTTTATAGGTTACTTATCAGTGTATCATACAGAGTCATCAAACTTGTTATATTACCAATATGGTACCATATTATGACAAGCAACAAGCAAGTAAATGTAGCGGTACGCAAACCGTTAGAGGATTATCACGAGGTTTCAATGCACTTCTTAAGCCCTGGTCAGATATTTTATTGTGTGATGTAGATCAATTTTTATGATACCTTAGTCCAGTAGCGACGTCCGCCAATCGAGAAATTGATAAATAAGAGCAAAAAAACACTCAACAATATTATTTTGAGTTTGAAGAGTTTACTGAGAACCTTGGCTTGACTACCATCGCTTTGCGATTTTGGTCGTGGAGTCTATCTTCTGATGATGCTTCGGTTGCGGGGCGAAACGATTGTTGAGTTTGTGATAGTGAACGTATATAGTGCTTGTGTATTGTGGTGGCGGTGGTGGAGGTTTGTGCATGTGTTTTTAAGGATCCTGCATGTATCAGGTATGATAACCGATTGTCCACTTACATCCATTAGCATTATATTTATTTTCTATTTTACTTCTTCGCGGATTATAACAAAATAATTTTATTATTACTTTCGTAGTTCTTTCATTTAAAACTTTCAATTGATGACTCTGAGTTGGACACCCTTACTTGATACCCTTACAAGAACGTCTAAACCGTTGCCACTCTCAATGGTGACAGGAAGTATCAGAAAGAATCAGAAAGTAACCTGTGTATAGGGGTGCATTTTGGTACATTTACCATATACCTATTTACCACAATAATCCAGACAAACTGAATATCACCTCAATGCAAAGAAAGATTCAACTCAGAAATAGAATATTACGTCGTTACTGCTCCCTTTCTAATTGATCCTTACCTAAGTCTGGAGCTACGTGCGCAAAAATGAAATCTTCTTTCACCTTCAGTTTCATAAAGCTCCTTCATAAAGCTCGCTGCAAACGGTCCCCAAATTAGTTAAAATTCAACTTATTAAGTTGTAAATTCTTTTGTCTGTCTAAGCCGAGGTGGGGGTGGTAGGGGGTGGTTGCGGGCGCAATGCGCGGAATCCTCGCACGCTAATTGCTAAATTCACCCCGCACTCGTCCCTGCACCGGCAGTATTGTCATCGCCGGTAATGAAACGAACGGAATCGGCAATAACTTATATGGTAATATTTAGCTCCAGATACTGACAGACAGCCCTTGCCTCATCTGTGACGATCATGGGTTCGATTCCCGCATGAGCAAATATTTTTTAAAAGGAATCTGATCGTTTTTCGATTTTAGGTGTATTTATGTCATCATCCGCCTGCACTCATTCCACTCTGTCTGTTAAGTGGGGTCGGCACAACATGTTACAACGTCGACTTAACTTAGGCATATTTTATGTACACCTCGGTAAGAAGAGGGTGGTCTATTCTATTCAGCCGGATAGCACACGGCGTTTTTGGTGTATTTATTGAAAACTATACATAGAGTTACGAGTTTAACCCCACCACATTTCAATACAGATCATTGGATTACAAAGGTCCCAGAAATTCTCGTAAGATGATGTTTACTCACGAAGCTTATCTTCGCCGATAAACATGAGATATTGTACGCAGTATTAAAATACGTGCGTGAGTCGTTAATTAGGAATAACGAAATATGTATATAGCCGATATACTCGTAACTATATTCAGATCACAGTGAAATGTATTTCTTAATAGGTATTATATTTGTCTGTGAACTCTTTATTTCGGCAATATTTCTATCTCAATATACTTGAGCGTAATAAATTACTAATATAATAAGTGCCGAATTAGTTCTTTCGTATAGGTAAGTGTAATAAAACTGTAGTATTAACTTTCCTTAATTATATTTTCGTACATTGTAATCAGTAATCTAGTTTACAAAAGATCCCTTGTCCCTATTCATTGGTCTATTCTTATTAATTTCCATCGAACACATCCTTCTTGTAGCTAGCCGCCATCTTCTCTCCCCGTCCGCTCAGTGTTGCCGACACAAAATATCTCGTCGCTTTACATAAGTAATAACATGTTCTATATTTAGTGTTAGATAATCTGTGTTCATCGCGGACTATAACATAATATTGTAATTCAATAAATTAAGAAGTCCGTATCACAACCGTCATTAGTTCCCTAGTTTCGTTGGAGGGCCATAAACCGTCTCAGGGTGTATCACTCGCCATAATCCGTCCACCCCCTGAACATAGTTGTAAAGTGGTTCGAGTGGCCGCTTCTATTAAAACGCCTTATGTCGGCTTTGACCGTTTTGCATTAATCTCGATAGCTCCTTGTGTTTGTAGTTTAGCTCGCCACCATAGATGAATACGCGATTTAATCATGACTATGACTAATATTACAACTATTTTTAACAAGGGTACTTACAGAATGAAAAACACGTGCGGCCTGTAGCTCAAAAGCAAAAAACCCAACCTATACTGCTTTTTATACTGTACATAGGTCTGTCAGTATTGAGAAACTAAAAAATAACAGCTCATCTTTAAAAAAAACCAGTAGAAAACAGTCGGTAAAGCAAAAAAGGCACATTTCATACTGGACTCGTTTAATATGTACTTTAATAGACCATCATAACATATTATTATATACATCAAAATACATTAAAAAACAGAAATTTAAGTAATATTATTTTCCACTTTCATCCAAAAGATGAGAGCCTTTTAAAAATCATAAATATCTTTTGTTAAATTATTTATTCATCTGCCTTTCTGTAGCTTGATACAATACTAATGATATATTGCTGTTATTCTTACACTGTAATATAGTGGTTATCAGAAAACATTGTCATAGTATTATAGGTGGCGTTGAGCATACTGAAAGACAATCAAAATTAGAAAACAGGGGCATCAATGTATGTAATAAAATGTAATGTAATAACAGCAAATCTACTGTTAAAACAGGGTTGGTAGCATTATCTGTCAGGAGCCAGTCATCTGCCGCGACTGGAACTACTAATAAATCTAACGTTTATTTGACAGTTTGGGTGCCATGTTTTGCGGAGTGATTTCAATTTCTCGATAAGAAATATCATAAATTATTTACAATCTAAATAAAAATACACTTATAAAGACCTTTATTAAATGTTAACAACTAAATCGATAAAAATATGCCTAAGTTACTATTATTGGTACAGATCTTAAGGTGTGAACTATGAAACCGCAATTAATTTCGTTATAATGGCTTAAGAAGCACAAAGTATCGATATATCAAACAAACAAGTGCAGCAAACATAATCGTGACAATGATTCAATTATCGCACTGGATATTACACAAATTTTATGAAGACATATCGCCGCGCTGTCAAAAAACGGCACATTAAGCACAAAAACTTGCAAAAACAATTTAATAAGCACCGCAAGCGGCGTGCGCCCCGACGCGATTACAGATGACTTATCCCACCCTCCGCGTGTAATAATCAATTTATGAGATAAACTATAAATTATCCAGTCTCCGCCACTGTCGCGGCCCGAGGGTGTGGATGCTGCGAGCGAGCCGGCACCACAAAGGGATGCGTTTTAGAGAGCAAATACTTGGCCCTAATGTTTAATAATGAACTGGTTTAGTGGCTTCAATGTTGCGTTGTTGTACGGGGGGCTGGTTTTAATGTAGCGCAAATTTATCATCACGACCAATATAGGGATTATCTTGGTTAAACAAAGTCTTTAAAATCGTCATCATCTTCCTACCCTTATCCCACTCTAAGTGGGGTCGGCATATGATATAAACATGTTGTCACATGATTTGGCTATGTATTTTACAACTGGCTGCCTGCCTGACATGAACTTACCTTAATCGTATTTACGACACCTCAGTAAGAAAGAATGTGGTCTATTCTACTTAACCGGATACCACACGGTGGGTCAACTTACCTTGGTCGCATTTTACGACGCCTCGGTAAGAAATGAGAGTGGGCTATTCTACTCAGCCGGATACGACACGGCAGTCCGATTTACCTTAGTCGCCTTTTACGACACCTCGGTAAGAAATGAGGTTGGTCTAGTTTACTCAATTGGATACCGCACGGTGGGTCAACTTACCTTACTCGTATTTTACGACACCTCGGTAAGAAATTAGGATGGTACTAATCTATTCAGCCGGATACCACACAGCGTTCCTTCCAGATTGAGACATAAGTTTTTAATTTTACATTAACTTAACTGGGGGTATTTTTATGACTAAACTGATGCAAACGCAGTCACGGCTGTCGAAAACCCCTTTGTCTTTCAAACTGTAACCATTTCATATTGCACGAGTATCTCACCAATTAATCATACAAAATTTCACAACAAAAGCAACCGCGCATATCGATGCGAAGTTCAGACACATTAAGTTTCTGCTATGACAAATCATTGTTGTTAGTTAGATAAACATTGCAATTTTTCTGTCGCTAGTTTAAAAGTATTAGATAAATTGTTTTATATCGTAGAATTTAGTAAGATATATTGTTTTTACTTTTGTTTTACATAGTTCTTGTGTTCGACTCAGCAGAGTTAACAATTCATTCGATGGTCTCGGTATTCGCTTCTTCAATAAAATTACGCTGTCCATACTAGACCAGTCTACAGAAAGGTTTAAATTAAATATAAGAAATATGCTTATACGTAAAGCATATTAAAAATTGAAGAATATTTGAATGTTGAAAATCCTTTCAGCTTCATACATGACTGCGGTTTAATTATGTAAAATTGAATATGTATCAAAGATTGAATTTCTTTCTGGTTCTTCTCGGTAAGAGCAACATTCCGAACCAGTTGTAGCTTCATTAATCATATTGATCTTTGACGATTCAAAAGTGCTTGAAAGGGCTTATTTGAATAAAGATTATTTTGGTATTGATTTGATTTGACTTGTGTGTTTGTTAATGGTATATCGATAAATGAATGCAACCTTATTCTTGGCCAAAACCCTGCTCCAGTCGCTCCCCGGCGACCCCTCGCCCAGGCCATCGTTTATAACCACTCAACAATAAATATAATTAAGTTAAACGCTATAATGGGAGCCGTTGCTATTCATTATTTATGTGTGAATCTCTCCATTGTTAATCGTATTTGTTTTGATACAAACGATATAACTAATGTTTTTTTATGCGTGGATTTAAAAAGATAATAATTTGGCTATTATTTTTTTATAATAGCCCATAAAATTATATTAGACATATTTTCTTTAGTTCATAAACACATCTTTCGAAAACTACGCAATATTTATATCATCATCTTCCTGCCCTTATCCCACTCTAGGTGGGGTCGGCACAACATGTTATAAGCATGCTGTCACATG
The DNA here is from genome assembly GCA_947086495.1 of Morpho achilles. Taxonomy (NCBI): domain Eukaryota; kingdom Metazoa; phylum Arthropoda; class Insecta; order Lepidoptera; family Nymphalidae; genus Morpho; species Morpho achilles. The sequence goes on along the minus strand of CAMTZB010000025.1, from coordinate 16,685,561 downwards.
ATTTGGCTGCGTTTTTACGACCGGCCGCCTGCCTGACGTCAACTTACCTCTGTCGTATTTTACGACACCTCGGTAAGAAAGAGGGTGGTGTATTCTACTAAACCGGATACCACACGGTGGATCAACTTACCTTAGTCGCCTTGTACGACACATCGGTAAAAAATGAGGTTGGTCTATTATACTCAGCCGGATACCACACGGCGGGTCGACTTACCTTAGTCGCCTTTTACGACACCTCGGTAAGAAATGAGGGTGGTACTATTCTATTCAGCCGGATACCACACGGCGTAACTACGCAATATTTATATGTAAAATATTAATAATGCGAAAGTCCGTCTGCCTGTTACGATTTCGAAATAGCAGATAACAAGATTCGAATTATATTCATCAAATTACATAAATGTTTTTTTCGTTAGTTGTAAGTATTTTTTTTTTAATTCATTGTAGATATTAATTTAAGGTAGATACTCCATTTTCCTTTATCAATTTTATTTGTATATCTTCATTGTTTTTAACAGTATTTGACATTTATTTATGGGCTCACATCTTTTTTATATAATT